>JWIU01000010.1:517068-1012089 GCA_000966885.1 Xylaria sp. JS573
TAAAAAATTAATTATAAAATATTTTAATTATTATTATAATAAATAATTATAATTATTAAAAAAAACTTATTTATATTATTTATTTAAAAAAAAAGCTTATATAAAAATCTTTTTTATTATTTTTATTATATATAATAAATTAACGCAAATAGTTTTTTTAATGCGGCAACTTAATTGAAAAATATATCACATTATAATTAACAAATGCCACTAATTTCTGAAGGGATCTATTATTAAAATTAATAATATAATAATCCGACTGGTTTATATAGATAATAGATCTCTTCATTAGGAGGAGATTTTTTAAAAACACACATTCAATTTACTCTTCTTGCAAATGATTACTGGAATGCTCAGTCAAGCTTCACCTAAACTCGATACCTCCCACGCAACAACAACAACAACAACAACCACAACCACAACAAGTTCAATCAAATCGTTTCTAGATATTAATAAATATTAATATCCAAAGGCAGCTCCTTCGCGACGGCCTATGCGGTGGGTCTTGCCGCAATGGTCCTGTATTGTCTCATGGCCCACCAAGAGGTGGCCGACTTCACAGGCGACGACGAGACAGCCAAGGCCCTGGCCATGGGCCAGACGAGCAAGGGTATGAAGATCATCTTCAACATCCTCAGCCAGAATGCCGACGACAAGAACGAGGGGCGCCTTCGTTCAGCTGTATCACACCTTCGGACACGAGTTCAGCGATTCGCGGGATGGAATGATCAAGACCCTGACGAGGATCATGAACGAAATATTGGCTGTAGCCAAACTCCGGGCCTTTTATATGTGAGTAGGTAGTGATATGTGAATGTTGTTGTTTTGATTAGTTCAATTTAGTTTGGACACTCCACGGCACTTCGTCTTCACCATTCCAATACCAGGTAATAGTACGTACCCACAACTCAGGTAGCCTGTGCTGAATGTGAATAATTCTATGTACCAAGTACCCATATATTCAGCCTGTCAGCCCATCAGCACAGCAGATGGTCCAAAGGTTGGAGAACTGTCCAGCGTTGATAGGTGTCGATACTGTCTCATCATATGTATATGCACCAAACTGGTTCATATGACATGCTATCCTCTAGTCCCTTCTATATCCAATATAGGTCCAGAGTTCTCCTCGGGGGGACGCAGGTAATTCACCAGTACTCAACCCATTTCACAACTAGTGTTCTTTACGGGAGAAAAAAAGAAAAAGTAAAAGGCTGTCTTCAAAGGCAGAGATGATTTAAAACTTTCTAATTAGAATGGTACGTGGTAGTAATCTTTTGGTTTCGCTAGGCACTACCTACGTAGTCAGAAAATTTGCCGAATAGCTTCAAAAGGTACTAAACCCTAGTAGCTAAGCAAGCCCATGAACCAGGTATGAGCACATTTTCATTGTGGTTTAACGCAGCAAGTTGGACAAGGTAGTCACAGACAGCTGTCACGCCGTTGAGCCCTTTCCCAACTTAGCTCCGAGGACGATGACACCGTGTGTATGGTTGTATCGTAATCTTCGCCAAGGATGTCATGGTTTGGCCCATGGCCTCTTAGACGAGTCGATAAACGTTCCTGTGCCATTGGAAGGCCAAGCGGGGACTGGTTCAGCGTCTCCTTCGAGGCTAGCCCTACACTCAGGGGGGAGTGTTTGAGTAGTCATAGCTGAAAGAGATACCGCCTGAGGCAACAAACATCAAGAAGAGAGTGAGCTTAGGGGATAAGGTACGAATATTGACGTACCTGAGCGAGATATTATGGGTGATGTAATATTACACGTGAGATATGAACACCTATATGAGCAGCGGAAGTTTATATGTCCAACTATTACCACCAACGGTACCTGATGATGGAATAATCGGCACTGCTGCCTCCATACTAGTATTATCTGGCTTGACAGTCATATGAATGAAATACATAGTTTCCTATTGAATGTCTCTATCGTCGATCACCTGTTTCGGGCCCGTCAACCTTGAGCTTCTTTAGCCCTCGATAAGGATTTTACGACGAGTACCTTTATATCTGACTTAGGAGTAGATAATATGACAACTTCACTTCTAGAAAGCCATTTGATGTAAAAACTACTAGATAATCACTTGTTAGATGAAACTCTTCAAACTTGGATATGCAACCTCACCTCCTGGTGCCGCCGTCTGATGCCTTCACAGTAGGCGCCTTGGATGTCTATGCTTTAACTAGCTCTTATTTTAAATGACTACTCCTTACTCTTAAGGGAGTAACTTTGCGTTCGTGCAGAGGCGCATTTACTCGCTCGGCATATAAATATGGCCCTAGACGGCAGTTTTTGGTCCAGTTCTTCCTCGCTCAATATAGGATTTTCCCGACGTTGCAGATCCTATCTTCGAATAACACAGTTCCAATATGAAGGATACCAATATGAAGGATTCCGATAAGGAGGATAACGCCGAGAACCAAGAAGAAGAAGAAGCTCCCTCCCGCACTACTGATCCTTCAACGTTCCGCCGTTTCGTCGTTGAGGGTGAACCCTCATTGCCGCACCGAACGCCCGGTGCCGCTCGGATCGAGAGGCTGTTCTGGAGGGACTTTCAGCATCGGGGCGATGAATCTAATGGTTTCCTTAGCCCGGACACGGAGAATAAGGATGGAGAGGATCACAAACAAGAGCCTTCCCCTGGGTCAGCGGCAGGCACCTCCGCCACACTAGAAGACGACACCCCAACACCTTCGGCAGGACTTCGCTTCTTTCTATGCGACCCTCCGTCAGGGACTTTCTCCCCTCAACCTGAACTCCCGCCAAATCGGCTTGAACCCCTGCCAACAAGGTCCGGGCCCAGGCGATCTACTCGTACGCCAAGGGTTATTTATGATCCACCAGTACCAGACCCTAACTCTGGGCCAGATAATCCAAGATTCCTGTATTGCCCAACCAATCAACAGGACCACCCAGACCAAAACGAAGGAGTTAATATCCCATATAGCAAGGACATGGAAAAATATCGGAAGTCTTTCATCGCGAGTACGATTATCAGAAATTGTTCGTATTTTCTCATCCCAGCGGTCGACGTCGTCTATACCGACGCGGCCTACATACTGTATGTCGCGTTGCCGGGTGTGGGCAAAGACGATGCGTCTGTCATTTGGGATGGCGATAAGGTGCGGATCCGAGGAGGCGGCTGTCGTTTAGCGACCACCAATCCATCTGTCCCGTCGCTGCCTGCACATGAAAGACGATACCGCGGGTTCGAGAGGGACGTTACACTTCTGCCTAAGAGAGGTAGCAGGAGATGGAAGATTGATGAGGCCGGAATCACTGCTAAGATGGATAACGGCCTTCTGAAAATTACCATCCCCACAACCGAGGTTCCTCAGGTTCAAGATATCCCTGTCGAATAAGCAGATAGCCGCGTGGGTTATGTACAAAGGGACAGGAACAACGATATTCTAATAATGTTTAACGAATCCTCATTCTTATTATTGGACTAATGATGGGCATCGTATTTAGCCCACTTAGGTAAGATTTTGAAGATGGATGGATTAGATCAACCTGCTTTCCCCAGGTCGAGTTTGAGTCCCGAGAAGAAGGTCCCATCCGGTGCGGCAAATCTATTGCTTCGGCCTACCCCCGCCCGTGTGGGGATCGACTTCAGCCGCGGACTACGTAGGGCCGGGTGGGGCCGGACACGAAGGTCTCGGTACTCTTGGGGACCGGCAGCTCCGCGAGGGCGTATGTATCATCCACACCACGTGGTCGGAGCCGGAGTCGGAGCCGGGGAAGAGCGTCTGTACTGATTAAACGGGAAGTGACTAGAAGGAAACCGTCTGTCCCTTCTCTTCTCCGGCATTTGCGGGAATTTGTTGGATGAAGAGCGTATGCTTAAGCTAACATGTTGGCGTGATAACCTGAGATTTCTCGGTAAGCGGCTTTCTAGTCTCATTTGTAGCATCGCCCAGCCTTTACGAACGAGTCAAAGCTGTCCCCCGGCATAAAACACGCTACCCTAGATACTAACCAGGATCTGTACGAACAGGAGTTCGAGAGCCGCCAATATGATCTCATTACGGCAAGGAAATGCTCCACGCGCCACCGGGAACTATCCCGGGATAGCCGGTAGCAGTTACAGACACGGCATCATGGTGATGAGATGCTAAACCCCGACTTCGAGTGGGCCATCATAATGCCTTTGAGACCACCAAGTAAGCCCGGCCGATCCCTTTCAATGGATCGGCATCATACCTCCTTGTTGGTGGCCTCGGCGGTCTCGGCCGTGCTATGTTCACGTGGATGGCCGACCACGGTGCCCGTGAGCTGTTGTTCCTCTCTCGGAGCGAAAGCTCGAGGTCAACCGACAACGCTGCTGCCGGCAAACTCTGGAGCATGGCACACAACGTTACGCTCGTCCAAGGGGACGTCGCCGGGATAAGATATGTGCCAAAAGCCATGACGACGGCAATGAATCCGCTGAAGGGCATCGTTCAGATGTCCATAGTGCAGCAGGACCAGAACTTCACCAGGGTGACGTTCTACGAGTGGACAGCCGCTACCAAGCCCAAGGTCCAAGGGACATGAGACCTTCATAATGCTGTCTAGCTCCCTTTCTCTTTCAGGCATAATCGGACAGCTGGGACAGATGAATCACGCCAGCGAGAACGATTTTTTCCATACCTTCTGCCAGCACAGCGAAGCCTAAGCCTAGCTATTTCCATGTCAACATTGGGGCAACCGAGGGTATCGGGTCTATCCTGAGGACCTCTCACTAATGGAACAGACGAAGACGAGAGTTTTTAAGAGCATTACAAAGCAGGAGTTTCTGGAGTCGACGGCGGTGGCCATGCTCACTCATCCTCGATCGCCCATGTAAGCCCCTGATAGTGGCGGCGGTGGTGGCGATGATGTGAAGAACCCGTTCGTCAGCACTACTTTATTCATCCTCGGCTTAGTCTCGTCGAATCCGTTAAGCAGTCTCGCCAACCATGCCGCCTAGATGAATGACCGTCGCATGGCCGTATATCACAACAGGGTTAGTGGTAACGCGGACGCGGCGGCATCTAGCGAGGCCCTTATTCCGTACCTTGTCAGGACTAGGATGGAGTCTTCCTTTCAGAAATGAATGGACCCTGCCGACTTTCACGCCTTGGCCATCGAGAAAAAAAGCTTTTCGGCCTGGTCCTCAAGCCCCATGAGGAGCTCTCGGCCTTGATTAGGCCTAGGGCCAGACTCTTTGGTGGCCCCCGGAGCTGCTGGGGATATGATCTCTGAAAGCTCTCGGGCAGCACGCTGCGGACGAGTTCTTAAGAATTGAGATAGAAAACGAGGAGAAAATCAAGACCTAGATAATTGACAACTGAGAAGCTTAAACAGCTGCTGCAAAAGAGACAAGACAGAATAAGCGATGTCCTATTTATCGCTTGCGTACCATTACTTGAACAGCTAGAGGGACCGTGTAGCTGTGTGCGTACTGCTGAAATAACAACTCTCAGTCTTCAAGGTACGAATCGCCAAATTTTCGAATATCTTGGTGATTCCATAATTTGATACTCACTTGTCAGCTTTTACATTTTAGACTTCGGGATACAGAGTGATCTTGAACCGTCTCATCGTACCGACTCATCCCATCCCAGGTTTCTTGCTATATTTTCAGACTGTAGCATCTTCTGTGGCACCGAGGACGTCCTCGTCAAGTTCCTGCATTACTTCGACGACCAGATTTAGGCTTTCCATAAAGGAATTGACTGCCACTCGAAGCATCCTATTCGTCGTAGCTTTATACTCGGTTCGTAAAACGTTGCCGTCTACGTCCTCCCCTGCTTCTTTGGAAGGGCTAATGGAAAAGGTTCGCGTTACCAGCGGGGATAGTTCCTTGTCCACCTGTAGAGACTTGAGAGCGACAGAGGCTAACCGCGCGGTTGGAAAGGGCACGTCAAGTGTCCTATGTAAGTAGTAGACAGGATGGATCAGCACGAGACAGGGGTTGTCTGTTGTAAGGCCGTGGAACATACATAACACAGGGGAACTCCAGGTCGGTGGTGATCGCCATAGTGATAGATAGTATCTCTTTAGAGCCTATCCACAAGCGGAAATCTGCTACGTGGCAGAGGAGAAGGCCCAAGAGGAAGTCGAAATATAGCAATGTTTACTACGCAGTGGGGTGGAGGTGGAATGTGAATTGCGCAATGAGCATTTCTGAGTCTGCGGGGGGTAGGGATGTTGGGAGGGGCATCCAGGCGATAAGATAGGGTTTTGGGGCTTACCTACTGTAGTTGTAGGTACATCCATCTGTACCTGGGCATTGAACGGGCGGTGGAACGGGCTAGCCGAGCGCCCTGCAGTTTAGGGCAGTCAGTCACCTGTGGCGTGAGTGGCTGGGCCAGGGTCCGACCAGCCCGCCGGCCCTCCAACCACGATACCTCACTGGCCCTCGCTGGATAACTGACCTGGAAAACTGGAGCCAGTGGGTTTAGATGGCAGACGGTTGCTTAGCAACGCCCGGGACCATAAACAAGACTGGGCCGCTGCGCCCGTCTTAACCCGATTGGGGAATGGGTCAAATGAGACATCCAGCAACGGCCTTAACTTTGGGCATACCCTTCCCGCCTCAACATAACAATAATAATACTGCAATATGATACAAAAACATCACCTCCTGGGTAGCGGCTCTTGAATCTCTCTTCTTGCTCCCACCATCCTGCCCCGACCGAGTGTGCCATTGATTGCCTGCGCAATCGAATCCTCTCGCCGTCTTGCACACTCGAGCTTCCATTGTTTATCCTCATCTGCCAGTTTATCGACATCGTTAACCGGTGCCTCTGGCATACACACCGTCCACTGCCCCCCAAGGTCTTGTCATCGCCTCGGTTCTTGAAGCCCGTTGTTGCATAAATCCAAGTCCATTGAGCCTTCCTCCTGTTTGAAGTGCAATTCGCCAGCGCCTTGTCAGCAACAACGACGTCAACACAACGAGGCAACGGCAGCGGTCGTAGTTGAAATGTTGTCCTCCAAGAACCCCAACCTGGGGCAAGTCATCGAGTATATTCCAGGTGTGTTTCTTCCTCTTGCTGCTAATTGATCCATTGACACTCCTATTACTTCTCCTGCTTCGTCTTCGGCTCCAATTTACTGTCACATCCGTGATGCCACTGCTTGTTTATACCTTCCCTATGACCCGCGCACATGTCTCCCGGGCTCCCTCACGGAACCCTACCCGGCTCGACCTTGTTATTGCATGCCGAAGCCTTCCCAATCTCAATACTAACAATTGCAGATCGATTATACCTAGCATCCTACATCCAACCCCCCACTGCCGAAACCGTCTTCCCGTACCCTGAAGCTCCAACCCGTAGCTCACCGAGTAAGAGATCGCGAGGGGCGGCCAACGGACCTTCACCAGCTCCATCGAAACCAGAGCGACAAGCGCCCTACTATTTCACTGTGGACGACAGTCTCCTCTACAACGCCTTCCACCATGACTTTGGCCCGCTCCACATCGGCCACTTATACCGCTTTGCTCTACAGTTCCACGACATCCTAGGCGCAAAGGAGAACCAGCACAGGCCGATTGTGTTTTGGAGCCGCGCTGACCCAAGAAGTACGTTGTGTATCCGGTAATAGTATTGAGAGGTGGTTGCTGATAGTCGCTTATAGGCCGCGCGAACGCCTCCTGTCTACTCGCATGCTACATGGTTTTGATCCAGTCCTGGCCACCCCACCTGGCTCTCGCGCCGATTGCGCAAATCGACCCGCCATTGATGCCCTTCCGGGATGCTGGCTATAGCCAAGCAGACTACGGGCTCACTGTGCAGGATGTCGTGTACGGTGTTTGGAAGGCCAAGGAGGAGGGCTGCTGTGCGTTGGACAACTTCGATCTCGACGAATATGAGAGGTTTGAACGAGTCGAGCATGGCGACTTCAACTGGATCACGCCCCATTTCCTGGCCTTTGCGTCTCCGCAACATGCCCCCCTAGGACGTATCTCGGAATCGTCCGAGGCACACGCCTCGCTACCCAAGACCCTTTCTGCGTTGGAGGCCCACCCTCACATCCCACAACCTTTCAAAAACGTCCTGAGCCACTTCTCGGAACGAAACATCGGCCTAGTCGTCCGGCTTAATTCCCCCCTCTACTCACCATCCTACTTCGAGGCGCTAGGGATCCAACACCTTGACATGATCTTTGAAGACGGGACGTGCCCTCCCTTGTCTACTGTTCGGAAGTTTATTAAACTCGCGCACGAGACCATCACAGTCAAGAAGAAGGGCATCGCAGTTCATTGCAAGGCCGGTCTTGGGCGAACAGGATGCTTGATCGGCGCATATCTGATCTACCGCCATGGCTTCACAGCGAACGAGATAATTTCTTTCATGCGGTTCATGCGCCCGGGTATGGTGGTAGGACCTCAGCAGCATTGGCTACACATCAATCAAGGGGTCTTCCGTGAGTGGTGGATTGAAGAGAGGGTAGAAAGGAAGTTGAGGGAGAAGCTCGCTGCAAACCCGGCGCCTAGTACGCCGATCCGGGCTGTGCAGAAGACCTCCCTAGGCCGAAACGCCCAGAACTCGACTCCTCCAAGCAGGAGCCCTTCGAATAGGACACCTTTGGGCGAGATGGACCAGGAACGGCGTAACGCCGGCGTTCACGAGGATTATCTCCCTGCGCCAACGCCGGGTCAGCCACGGAAGACGAGTCGGGTTGATCGTCACCATCCGTACCACCGTAATCCGATCAACCAGTCTGCTCTCGAAGAGGAGTGCCGCAATCCCGAGGATAACACCGAAGTCATTTCGGTCCACCGGCGGTCCAATGATGCCGAGTCGGAAGAAGAGTGGCTCTTGCGTATGCGCACCCACCGAAAGGCATCGAATTCGCCAAGTCGCAATGACAAGTCGCGATCTGTCAGCCACACAACGACAACGATATACCAGGTCATCGACAACGACGCATCAAACGATGCCGAGAACATTGGCAGCAGCCGGCCGAAGACAATTCCAGACCACGTCTCGGCGTCGCCCACGCGCTCGGCGAGCGCTTCGGGCGTCATGACCAAGGTCAGGGGCAGCAAGAGATCCAACGAGTCCAGCCGCAACAAGGAGGCAACCGGCGGCGTGCGCAAGACAAGCGGCCGGGTGGGCAGTGTCAACGGCACAACAACGGGGGGCAACCCGACGACGCGCAAGGTCTCTGCGATGTAGGAATTCTGAGGACGACGCAACCTGGTCGGTCGACTTCGACCCAAGGTGACGACCGTTCGTTCGATTCGCTGCACAGCATTGTTCTTTTTATGGCATAGCACCACCCCTTGAGTAATTTATATATCCCCCTGCGGGCGGCAGCATCTCCTTCACGATGACGACTATCACGACACGACCGGGTCAATGGGTTCCCTCCTGCATATTTGCGTTGGCGTTTGGGATCGAAAGATACAGGCAGAGTGGATTTCGCGAAAGACATAAATAAGCATGGATCCGACTTGTAACCTCCCTCCCCCTTCCCCCCCTTCCCCTTCTTCGCATTTTTCGAAGAACCAACCAACCTTTTGCGAGGCAGCCGTACCGGCCAGCGGGCCTGCCTCTCTTCCCAAATGACTCGTTGAACGACTCGGCGTTATGGTTCTGGGATCCGGTGTTTTTTCTCTCCCTCTCATTGTCGGGCTTGGAACTGGGGGGAAAGCGGCATTTCTAATTTGGGCGGGCTACTGTGTGTATTATGTAACGACATGAGTTGCAAGGAGGAAGGATGTTGAGTTAGAAGCAGAGTATTGGAATAAGACAGCTCTGTTAAAACAATAGTGTTGACTAAGACAATACCCTCATATGACGAATACTTGTTTCCAGTGGTTGATTCAGTCGATCTCTGTCTCGGTGTATAGAGAATAGACGACATGAAGCTTAATAGGCGACCTGCTTTCTCTCGTGGACTTGTTTGCCTCTTGGAAAAGGTGTACCGAAGGCTAAACCCAACATGAAGTCAGGTTCCATTGCCAGCGTGGTGTTGGAGGGAAGAAATCCGGGATGCCATGTGCCTTATTAACCAGCTGCTCCACTACCGTGACGAGTCTGTCGTCTTCTGAACAGCTAAAATTTTGCCCAAGTAATACGAATTGTTTATATCGTGAGGAGGCTTGAAGGGCATAGAGATGGACATGTGCGATTTTGTCGCGTTTTATATTCTCTGGATAGTCGAGCGCGGCTACGTCCGACGGGGGCCGTTGTACGGGATCATCGTACAACGTTACCCACCACCCGTAGATCCCGGTCTGTGGTCGTTTCAGTAGCCATCTAATCTATTAGTTATATTGTTGCCTTGGCAAGATCGCATCTGTCTTTCCCTGTCTCTCTCTCTCTCTCTCTCTCTTCTCTTCCCTCTCTCTGCATATCACGAATGGTACATATACACGCAACATATTTGTGTGCGTAGGTAGCACATATGAAGATGTGTATTCCACTACCTTGATGATCTGATAAAAACAGCTAAGCTCTGGCAGCAAGTCCTGGGGTCCGCTTGCTCCTCGTCACGGAAAGCAATAGAATAAGAATTGGGAGGATTTGCCCTGGAGCGCAAGCCGGATAGACGACTTACACATATCCTCCTACGCGGGAAAAGCGAAAGGCATCGGCATCGTTCGCGCTCGCAGCGGGCTGCTTGCTACTACAGACCACTCAGCGAAGCCGGACAGATACCCTGCCTACGGCGCATGAGACGCCTGCGCCCGTTTCACGTGTGCCCGGAGCCCTGACGAGAGCAAAGCCAAACCCTCCGAAAAGTCAGTCGTCGAAGAAATTCGGGTTTCCGACAGGACTCGGCCGCTCACCCTAGGACCCTGGCAGCGTGGTATCTAATGGCCCACTTCAAGCCGCCCGCCGCGATGATGAGCTACCGGCACCGCCGCGCCCTGAGGCGGACGGTCAAGCTCTGGAAGATCCTCGCATTGCTCGTGGTGCTGGCGACGACCGCCGCCGTGCTGGCCGGCGTGTTGATCTCGAATCGCGATCGTCAGAGGATGCTCGAGGAGAGCGGGAGGGTACGTACGATGACGGGCAGACATCCCCTTCTTCCCCTTTGCTATCTTAAGTTGATTTTAGCCCTCTCGTCCTGAGCTGGAATTTTAAAAGCGACCCCCATCCCCTCTACTTTTCCTACTCCATAAATAGCATATGCAAGAGAGTCAGAACCGTGCGCTGACAGCTGAGGCCCGCAGACGCCGTCGGATCAGAGCAAGGCGCGTGTAAACCTGGGCTACGCGCAGTACCGCGGATCTCTCGTCGGCACCGAAGGCGGCGTGGCCCAGTACCTCGGGATGCGATTCGCGGCGCCGCCGCTCGGGGAGCGCCGGTTCCGTGCGCCGGAGGAGCCGGAGACCGAGCCTGGCGACCAGCCGGCCACCGAAGTATGTAACTCTCTCTCTCGTCCACCCATTCCCCCTTTATCAGCCGTAGCCGAGTATTATCGATTGTCTATCAAGCAATAACGGCCGGACCAAGCAAGACTGACGGGAACAACCCCTATATGTATAGTTCGGCCCCATTTGTCTCGGCATCTTCTCGCCGTACCCGGCCGCCGGCGAGAGCGAGGACTGCCTGTTCGTCAACGTCTGGGCGCCGGCGAACGCGACGCAGCAGTCTAAGCTTCCCGTATGGCTGTTCATCCAGGGCGGAGGTACGTCTCTCCCGTTCATCAATCCTACCGAAACCTTTCTCTTCACTACATGTGACATATGGTTAACCCCAGGCAAACACACAGGATACACGCGGAACGACAACGCCAACTGGAACGGCACGGCCGTGGTCGAGCGCTCGGGCGGCAACGTCGTCCTGGTCAACTTCAACTACCGCGTCGGGCTCTGGGGGTTCCTCGCGGGCGAGCGCGTGCGCGCCGACGGCGCCCTCAACGCCGGGCTGCTGGACCAGCGCGCCGCCATGGCCTGGGTGCGCCGCCACGCCGCCCAGTTCGGCGGCGACCCGGCCCACGTCGTCATCCACGGGGGCTCCGCCGGCGCGGGGTC
Source organism: Xylaria sp. JS573 (assembly GCA_000966885.1). Classification (NCBI taxonomy): domain Eukaryota; kingdom Fungi; phylum Ascomycota; class Sordariomycetes; order Xylariales; family Xylariaceae; genus Xylaria; species Xylaria sp. JS573. The sequence continues at coordinate 529,029 of JWIU01000010.1, forward strand.
CGTGATGCTGCACCTCGTCGCCTCCACCGGCGGCGGCGCCGCCGACGAGAATGGGGAGGAGGAGGAGGGGGAGGAAGAGACGGAGCCCCTCTTCGCCGGCGCCGTGGCCGAGTCCCTCTTCTCCCCCGCGCTCCCCCTCGTCCGCGATCTCGAGTGGCAGTTCGACCGCCTGCTGGCGCAGACGTGCTGCGAGGGCGCGCCCGACCCCATGGCGTGTCTGCGCGGCAAGGACGGCGCGACGCTGCAGGGCGCCAACGCGGCGTCCCCGTACCCGGGCCGGCCCGGCCCCGTCGCGTTCTACTGGACGCCCTGCATCGACGGCGAGCTCCTGCGCGACCTGCCGTCGCGGCTGCTCGAGCGCGGCGAGTTCGCCGACGTGCCCCTGATCGTGGGTACCACGAGCGACGGTACGTCCATCTACGCCTGTTTCCTCGTACATCTGTCTACTTCTTCCGCTATCTATCCCCCCCTCCCCCCCCAAGAAACTGTAGTAAGGACTCCCCCCTGACCTTAAGACAATTACAGAGGGCACCGTTTTCGTGCCCAACGCCAGGACGTCCACCGAGGTGGCCGCGTTCTTCCAGGACAACTACCCGCAGTTGAGCGACGCGCAGGCCGAGGCCATCGTGGCGCAGTACCCGGTGCCGGAGGTGACCTTCCCGGCGCACTGGCCGTGGTTCACGTCGGCGGCGCACGCGTACGGCGACGCGACGTTCATCTGCCCCGCGATCGACATGGCGAGCGCATACGCCCGCCGCCACCACCACAACCACCACCGCCACCACCAGCCGCCGCGGGTGTGGGCGTACCGGTACGACGTGTTCGACGAAATCAACTGGGCGGGCGGGCTCGGGGTCATGCACCTGTTCGAGTGCTGGGCCGTGTTCGGGCCCGACAGCATCCTGGGCCCGGGGCGCGCGCCGCCGAGCTACTACGCCTACAACGCGCCCGTCGTGCCCCTGCTCATGGACTACTGGCTCTCGTTCGTGCGCACGCTCGACCCGTCGGCGCTGCGCAACGCCGCGGCGCCCGCCTGGGAGCCCTGGGGCGTTGCTGCCGAGGGAAATTCCCGGCTCCTCATGGAGGTCGGCAACTTCTCCGCCGAGCCCGTACCGGCGGATCAGCTGGCGCGGTGCGCTTTCTGGAAGACGCTCGCGCCGACGATGCAGCACTGAAGAGCGATATTTGGGGACAGTGAGGTGTTCGTTGGATACGTATGGTTGATATCCTTATATATAGACATAGGCATAGAAGAGGCGAGATGTACATAATGAAATAACGTAGACATTTGAAGTAATGGCTAATTGATGAGCGACGGCAGCAGAAGGACGGTGCTTGCATCACATTCGTAATGACGTATATATGTATATTCAACACTGTTTATGTATTTCTATATGTCTTCCACCCTGGCTAGCCTCGTTTCGAATACGGACACCAAAGCCAGGCGGCTCCCCCGAGAATCCCACAACGACCTACACGGGATGATCGCCTCGTTCTCCAGTCCAGCATCCATGCCACGGGTGGCGTCCATATATACTACCTTCGGCCTCACAACCGCGTCTGGCCCGAACACAGCAGGCCGAGCCGTCAAGCTAGCCAGCGAGTCTCTCACGATCCTCAAAGCATCCCCAATAGCGGATCCACTAGACACACCCGACGACGACAGTGTCTCGTCCCACCCGTAGACGGCGGTAGTCTGGATAAACACGCCCTCGGAGTCCTCCACCACGACGTGATGCAAATCAGGAGACGCTCCACCCGGCAGAGAAGCGTCTCCTCCGTTGCGAACCGAGTAGAGCTGTACGCGACCCTCCCCCACCTTCGCCAGCCCCGCGTGCGCATGCCACTCGACGCCGGCCCCCCGCGGCAGCTCCTCGACCTCGGCGGAGAACACAAACGGCGTCGGCTTTTGTTGTTGCGCCGCGCCTTCGTCGGCGGCGTCGTCGAAGCCCCCCTTCTTCAGGACCTCCCGGTCGGGAAGCCGCGGTCTCTGCGCTGCCGCGGCCTCCTCGCCGCCGAGCGACATGTACTGCGGGTTAAACCGGCGGTCCCAGAGATCCGGGCCGTCCTCGTCCTCCTCGTCCTCGTCCTCGGACGGCGAGGCGTGCGCGGACCTCCAGGCGGTAGCCGCGAGGAGGGCCTTATGTTTCATCTCCGCTAGCGGGGAGGAAGAAGGGGAGGAAGAGGAAGAGGGAGTGCTGCTGCGAGGAAAGTACGCCACGGCGCTGGTCCACCACTGCACCCGCATCTCGGCGCCGACGCGCCAGAGGTGCTGCAGCGCGAGCGCGACCTGCAGGGGGAGGCCGTCTGGCGAGTCCGGCGGGAGGGCCATGGAGGCCGGGATGAGCGGGATCTGCCCCGCTATCGAGACGGCGAGGCTCGAGTCCCTGCTATGGTTATCTCGCTCGCCGCCACTACCTAACAGGGGGGTTGCGACGGCTTGGCTGTACGGCCCGATATTCGCCGGCGCCCAGTACGACCGCGACTGCACGTGCAGGCCGCGCCTCTCGTCCGGCCGCAGACGGGACTGCACCGTCAGGTAGACGGCGATGGCGGCGTCGCGGGGCAGGAGGTCCCCGCACGAGATGGTCACCCGCGCGGGCGGGTTCGGTTCGCGGAAGAGCGAGCCGTAGAGCTTGTTGACGGCTGGGAAGTCCGCCATGTTCCTCAGGACGATGACGGCGTTGGTGATGGCGTTCGCCGGCAGGGACTGGTCGCATAACCTCGCTGTGATATCGTCGACTATCCCAGCTGTTTGCTGTTCTGCCGTGGAATTCCCCCGGCCACCGAAGAAACACCAGCTCTGACTCGAACCTGGCTGTGATCGCAGTTGGGAGCGTGGTAGATTTGGCGGTACAGTCTGCGACGCCTCGGTATAGCCCAGCTGATTCTCGCCGCGCAGGGACTGCAAGACATCCTGAAACTTCGGATCGAGCAATCCAGGGACGCGAACCCCTAGCCCTCCCATCCCAGGAGCCCGAGAGGCATCGGCATCATCACCATCGTCACCCCCCTTCTTCATCTCGACCTCGGCCTCTTGGATACTAAGCCAAGCGCTACCTCCTCCTTCACGGACGACCCTGCGCGCGCCGTCGGGCACCACGATGCGGCCCCTGAACAGCGCCGCAGGCCCGTCGACGACGAGCGTCTCGAACTCGCCGCCCTCGCCCAGGACGGCGCCACGACCTCCGCCGCCGAAGCGCCGCAGGGCGGCCTCGGCGCGCCGGATGCCCGGGTCGCTGGCCACGTTCGTCCACAGGAAGTCCTCGTCGAGGCCCGCGCTCGCGACCTTGACGACGCGGGCCTCGAGGCCCACGGCCGCCATGTCGCGGAGGAGCTGCGCATCGTCGTCGTTGCCGCCCGCTGCTGCTACCGAAGTGGAAGAAGAAGAAGAGGCGGCGGCTGCTGCAGCGGCATTTCCGAGGAGTCCGCCGGTGGTGGTGATGGTGGTAGTGGTTGTGGCGGTTGTGGGCAGTTCGGGAAATTGCCACAGGTAGGCCAGCGGGACCAGGCCCAGGCGCAGGGCGACGGACTCGACGCGGGTGCGCTGGTAGGTGGACAGGATGGCGCCCGTGCAGAGGGCGTTGGCCTCTGGGTGCGCGCGCATGACGGCCCGCAGGAGCGGGACCAGGGACTCGGTTTCGTCCTGTTGTTCCTGCGAACCGGGTAGTTCTGCTACTGCAGCAGCAGCAGCAGCATCAGCAGCAGACTGTTGTGGGCCGCCATCATCACCTGAGCCAGTAGCAGCAGCAGCCTCTGCTGAGCCTTGAGATCGCTGCTGGCCAGTAGTAGTGGCAGCAGGGTCCTGGTGGTAGTAGCTGATGCCATGGTGGACCGCGGTGCCGAGGATGGGCTGGCGGAACAGAGGCAGGCCGGTGGCCCGGGCGTACAGGGGGATGACCTGGTGGCCCACGGTCTGGTACATGAAACTATTCAAGTCCGTCTCGTCCCCGTCGTCATTACCAGAGTCATGTTCTCCCGTCTCAGAGGGCGAACCGTGCTGCTGCTGCTGCTGCTGGGCCGCGCCCCCGTCGGGGGTAATCCGGGTGGCGTTAGAAGAAGAGGGGAGTCCAGGCTGGGCTAGAGGTTGTTCTTGTCGTCGGAGCGGCGGGTGCAGATTGGCCAGGGCGACCACGCGGTGGCCATTTTCCAGGCAGTGGAGAACGGAGTAGAAGCTATCCTTCCCTCCGGATACCAGGGCGATGATGTTCAAGGGTCCGTCGGCCATGGTTCGCCCGCGATGAGCCCAATAGTAGCGGAAATAGTCTGCACGGGGGGCCTAGCGACGGTGGTAGGTCATAGCCTCACCCTTCTAAGCCGGATTCATCGGACGCAGCCCTGCTTGACCAACCTGCCGCCTAGCCAATCCGGGATATACGGACGAGTCCGTTGGTCTTCTGGAAGATTTGAGAGAAGGAAATGCTCGAGCGCTGGGCAGATGGTTGGCCGCTAGCGCAGACAAGTTAAGCGAATATCCTCATTAGACTCAAACGAGCTAAATTTGCGTTGGTGATTTTCCAGGACGGCGCCGTCTTGGCGGAGACCCCGTCACGATATTCTAGAAATGGAGTCGAGTCCCAGGAACCGGTGTCGCGGTGATGGATGATCAGCCAGGGAGATGACTATCAGCAGCTAGTGACGAAGGGTAAATGTACCTACTACTTAATCAAATTACAGAGGTCATTACAGGTAGATGGTACAATTAAGTTGGTTCCACAGTTGTTGTTCTCAAGGGTCCTCGACCTTGAGATCTCTGTAATGGTAAAATCACGTGGGCCCACATGCTGATACCAGACCTAAGCCTCAACATCAACAAGATAACGATGACTAAGTTATCCGCCGCCCGCAAACACATATCGATACAGCGATTTATGGTATATACTGTTAGATGGCATGGGATTGAATATACGTACAATTTTGATAGGTCAACGGTCATTGGCATGTCCACATACAAGTCACAGAATTCAGTCTCAGTCAAGTTCGGTCGGCGGCAGGGAAGTGTGCTTAAAACGGATTTGTCTTGTGTACAGAAAATGCAGAGAGCTATCTTTTCTTGTGACCGGCACACCACTGGAAAGCAATCGCACTGATCAAAAAAGCATGGAAAACCAACGCAGAAATAGACACGAAAAGAGGGAGGAGATTCTGGTGGCCCGAAGGTATCAAGTTCTTCTAGTTTCTCTTTCGTACTTGGGCAACAACAAAATTGTCTTCTTTCCCCCACTGATCATGTTTCTATGGGCGAATGCGGATGGCGCTGCCCCCCGCCTTTGCTGCAGAGATTACAACGAGTGTAGAGAATAGGCCGCCCCCCGTGTGCGTGTGTGTCTGAGTGTGTGCGTGCGTGTATATGTATGTACGGTTTCGCCTCCCGTTGCAAATTCAGAAAGTGCCTGGCTCAAAATGCCCATTCCATTTGAGCGCCTCATCACCTTATCCATTGTCATCCCTAAAAAGTGCCGACCCGCTCCCGTGAAGATTTTTGTTGGCCGTCATGATGGGGAAAAAAAACTCGAATGCCTGTGGGTAATATTGGTACAAGAATACAAGCCGGTATGCTCGAAAAAATCAGTCGCAACTTTTGTAATCCTCTAGGTGAAAATGCTGCCTTATCCCTTCGGAGGGGGCCCTGTCTGGTGAACCGTCTTTAGACCCTATACACCGGACCCGCAACAAAGGCCAGCGGGGTATGCCAAACGTGTGAAGAAGTCGTTATATCATTATCAGGCGTACGCTACGAGAACCCTAGGGGCCTCCAGCGTTTGGTTCTGCTCTAAACATCCAGTGAAACGGGGGATGATTTAGTCAGAGCGCTTGCGCTTCTTCTTTCCATGGCCCCCACTGGGAGACTCGTCAGAAGAGATGTCGCTGGAGCTGCCGGGGATGTCGGACGCGATCTGGAATAGGACCTTGCCGAAGTTGTGGTAGTCGGCTTCGCCCGGCGGCATCATGTCGAGACCCTCCTCGCTGCCGTCGATGAGGTTCATGACGAAGGCACCGCTGCCATGCGTGCGCGCATGCTGGGACAGGTTGTCGCTGCGCGAGAACTTCTTGCCGCACTCGTTGCATTCGAATGGCTTGTCTGCGGTGTGGAGGGATCGGAAGTGGCGCTTGAGGTGCTCCTGCCGGCGGAAGCGACGATTGCACACGTCGCAGACAAAGGTCTTGCTTGGGTCCTCGGTCAACGACTGCTTACGACCTCGTCGGTTTGGCGGCGCAGGCAGCGGGGTGCTGGGCGCAGCTGAGCCGGTAGTAGATGCAGCGTTCTCTCGGCTCTCAATTGCATCATGCTGGGGGGAAGATTGCTGCTCCTGGTCCTCGCCAGTGTTGGAGTCTGCGGCGACATTCATGACGGGCGCGGATTTGCGGGACTCTTTCTTGGCTTTCTTGAATTTCTTGTCCTTGTGGCAGTCGGGGTCTGCTGGTGACGATGGCGACGCTGAGTCGGAAGGACTAGGAAGGCCAGTGACGGCGTACGTGGTGTCTTCGTTGTCAAATTCACTGTCGCCCAAGAACGACTCGTGACCAAGTGACAAGGTGGTGGAGCAGGTGTCGGAACGCGACCTCTTTACCTCAGCGCCAGCTTGTTCACTCAGGTTCACAAGGCGGTTGACAAAGTCGTCCTCGGATTCCAAATCGGAAATGTCCTCAAATGAGGGCAGTCCGTGCTGAAGGTCCAGATTAAAGTCGAAGTCGCCGGGGAGAGCTGCGGGTTGCTTAACCAAGGTCTCACCCCTGAGTTCCTCAACGGCAATGGGAGTGGAAAATTCAGGTGCCAACGTGGAGCTGGGTGCACCGCCGACAGTCAGATTGCGCGGGTCGCAGAAGTCAACGTCTTGTTCTGACACGACGGAGCGGGCATAAGGAGATGGTGACGGCGAGAGTGAAGGGCAGGAAGTTGAAGTTGTAGAAAGGAGGTCGCTCGAAATGCTCGAAATGCTGGAGCTAAGCGAAATATTCTGGCCTGCCTGGGACTGCAGGTAAACTGTGCCCAAATTAAGTTAGCACAGGAACCCCATGCAATTAGGTGGTGCCCCGCCCAAACGTGCGCCAAACCCAGCTAAGCTCAAGTCACCCCCAAAACAAATCAAACAAATCAATTAACCCAATAATCCCCTCCTCGTCTCGAATTGACCCCCAATTGGCCATGCGCCAGTCATTTCCCAACAGCTCAATCCATCCCGATGGCGGCAGAAGCAGAAAACACATTTGGTGTCGAGGAATTATGTAGATGATGAACTTACCAGGCGTCAGGGGAGGCGAGCCGCAGCTGGCCCAGTCCAGCCCTTCCACGGTTTCCGGCACTGTCTCGGGCTCGGGCTTTGCCGTCTCGCATCCGTCGAGTCCCGAGAACATGGGGTTCAAGGGTGTTGCCAGCACGTCGTTGGAGTGGCACGGGCTGCCCATAGAGCTGCCCGATGTCGACAACGGCGGCGTGGCCGGGTAGTAGAACCTCTCGTTCTCGCAGAGCTCCGTCTCCAGCATCAGCTTGGCGGGCTGGCCTTGGACGAAGATCCCCGGCCTCTGCGTCGCTTCCGGGGACGACATGGGTGTCGCGTTGCTCGGGACGGTGCTGAACACCTTAGTCGGGACTGGCTGCTGCGAGCAGGACGAGTTCGGCCGCGAGTAGATGGGGGTGGACGGGAGGGTGGGGACAACAGGGTACATGTGTTGCTGCTGCTGCTGCTGCTGTTGCATTTGCTGGAACCCCGGGTGCTGGCTGAAGTGGCCGTGCTGTCTGTTCTCCGGGTTGGGATCTGGCGTGTAGTAGAAGAACGGTGCTGGCCCCATTGGAGAGGCCATCATGGTTGTTGAGTCCATCGTCGTGTTGTGGCTGAAAGAGAGTTCCCAGTTAGCCTCCTCTGCCAGCTATCAGGTCGAGAACCACCTTGTGTGAACTGACCTATTATAGACTTGGATCCTTCGAATGCTATATGTTACTGTCGATATCGTTGTTGACTATATCTCTCAAAGACTGGCGTTTCTCCCTCGGTTATGAATTAAGTATCCTGTCACTGTACTATACAATGGTTCGTCGGGCAGTTGGCCTAAAGATGGTGTGGTTCGGTTCCTATGTGTCTGAAGGAATGGACGGTATAGTCTCGATGTCGAAACCTCAAAGACTATCTATGGTTGCTGGTGACTCGGTCTGTCAAGTTGTGTTCTATGCCGGCTTCGACTTTCTGACTCCGGAGTCTTATATCGATATGAAGGACTGCGGTAGCTGGCAACTGGTGCAACTTGATATACTTTTAATGAAGGGAAGGAAGTTCGAGGGGATCTCGAAGGGTTCCAAAAAGGCGAGTCACAGGAATGAACAAGAACCGATAGATTATGAAGAAAAAAGAGAAACCGCTTCTTGGTCGACTGATCTGTCGATCTCAGACTGGATAAGAGAATAATGAACGTGGTTGAAGGGGACCCTGAGAGGATAATGTTAAATGTTCGAAGACAAATAGATCCACGACAGATAAAAACCCATCGATAGGCACTGGAGGGCCCGGCGGGTGGTGGAATGGGGACCCAGAGAGCACCCACCCACCCATGCATGTCTTACTTGGGGAAAAGGCGACCAGGGCCTAAAGATGGACCTGGTCGACAGGAACAGAGGGGCACGACGGTGTTGAGAAGGGTACCCCCTGTCTGCGTGTCTGGGGCAGACGGTAACATCAGATGAGTGGGTGTGTGTCGACTATGGCGCAGCCACCGGACCATTCTAAATCTGGATGGCAGAGAAGAGCAGGAGGGCGAGAAGAGAAAGAGACGGGCGAGGTACCGCCCATCGCTGGGTACATGTCTCTTCGACCCGACGCCAGAACCCTGTCCGCCTGGGGCGTGAACAACCCTAGCACACGCGCATACGACACCTTGCATGTCGCCCACATCGGCCATAGACGATACGGGCTCTCTTGCAGGGCCCCGAGTAGGTATTCGAGAGAGGCTTAGCTCGAGCATAGTAGTACATAGTGTGCATTTACCAGCTTAGCAGGGGTGGCAGCGGTACTTCCGCCTCCCACACGCGCTGTTCTTCTCAGTCCACTACTCACTCACTCACTCACTCACTCAATACGCGAACAGTACTAGGTATACACACACGTATGTACGTACATAGCAGAGTACTTGGTGGTATAGCAGGCCGCCGGCCCTCTGGACTCGCTGGATCACCGCCTGTTGGTGGAGTTGTGCGTGTTCATCATAATCCGAGCGTGTGGGAAGACCTGCCGCTGTGCCCATAACGCGCCAAGCACAGAACATTCGAGCGACTGACTTGTGCTGGCTGGTCTGCTGCGTATGAAGTACATACGCATAGTACGAGTACTGTACATAGGTATAGGTTGGTATAGCGCACGCAGACAGGTGAGACGACGACGCCTACCTCGGCGACGTGCCCATGCCTCTGGGGCCCTGTTTTGGGGAATTGATTGCCGTGGATGGCACTCTGCCAGTACATGCTATGTACTGTAGTATGCACAAGTCCTTTCAGGATTTCTTGGATGGATGGTTGGGACCATGCATTAATGCGCCATCGGCCATCATAGGTGGATTCCACCGCCTGAGCACACACGGCAGAAGCGAGCCACACAATTTGCATAATCCGTCTTTTGCCAAAGCATTCGCCGCGGTGGTTGTGTTCGGCTGCAACATGGGCACACAGCCAGTCGCTGGGCGCCGTTCAGCCCTCGCGCGACGCGGAGCCTTTCGTGCAGCCGTCGAGCCTGTCCAGTCACCGTCGTCGGAACGGGCGTGATGGAATGCAGGTACGGACGGGCAGGCGTTGCGCTGGTGGATCGCACAGCACGCCCACACACACACACGCACACACACGCATAGGTAGGTAACACTGGCATGCGGAAACGCGCGAAACGCAAGACGATCTCGCCGGCGGCGATACACACATAATAGCATTGACAATGATAGCTGGGATACGGCGTAGGCCCAATCGGCATCATGCCTCCTGCTAGCCAGAAACAAAGGGTAACCGGTAGATGGGTAAACTATGCGTACTAAAGCACTAAGAATAAACTGGCTGGGCCCAATGGGATGAATTCATGACTGCTGCCAAACCTGCAGTGATGAGGCAGCCGTGGTGAGGTCTATCTATCACCTACTACCCAATACGTGCCTTAACTACCTACCTGGGCATAAACTGCATCTAGGTGTATACACATTACGCAATCCGTATGGACGTACCTATTGTATGTACATTAGTGTAAGTACATACCATTACCTAGGTAGGTAGTAGGTAGACGCATATGCATCCATGGATATACTATGTACTGCTGCCACTTGGTGTAGTCGTAGTGCGGCAAATTGGGTTCCAAGAAGAAACAGAAAAGAAAAGAAAACACCCCCCAACAGCGTAATCCTTTTGCCTAAAGATGGCCTCGCATTGGCGTGTAAGAGAGAGATGGAGACGAATGGTAGTGAGGTGTGGTGGTGCCGTGGTGGTGGTGTACTGCATACCGTAGCGTAGCCCGTAGTGGTGGCAGGCTCTTTAATCCGTATAGCCCGTCATGTTATAATACTGGTCGCATTGGCCGGAATTGGAAACACAAATTGGAAACAAAGGATCGCTTTGGACGCTGTGAATGGGCAATTCTCCAGCTGGGCAATTGATCCTCTGAGGGCGCCCGCTCCTCCAACATCCAATGCGAGCGCTCTACCAAAAGTCGCGCTTACGCTGCAGCCACCGCCGAATCATCGTCTTGCGTCCTGTTTATGGAACGCGCTTTAGCGTCTCTGAAATGAGTACCGCTTTTTCGCTCACCATGTATTGTCTCTTGCCGTCGTCGTCATCCTCTCTTTCTTGTCTTGTTTTGTCTGTCTGCGTCCTACCTATAGAATCGCAGTCTCGTACATGTAGCCGCCTTGGGCTGCTTTGGGATCTCCCAGCCTCGGGCCGCTTGGCCACCTCGCCTCTTCGTCTCGTCGCGAAAGGACACTCTTCTCGTATATACCAACTGCCTACGTCTTTTGCCACTCGTACGTGACATGAAGGATGAGATTAGACCGCGTGTTGTTGGGTGGGTGTGATCGAGAATCCAATCCGATGGGCCACCGCGCAACCCAACCCAAGGCATTGGAAAGCACTACGACCGCACCGTAAGCCGGTCAGTGCTCAAGCAAACTGCAAGATGTGATCGATGTGTAACAAAGAGGTTGAAAAAGAATGATGATGGAGAGGCTCTTCCAAAAAGCAAGGAAAACACTAGATTTCCGCCCTTGATTTGTCACTGGATAAGTAAAACCGAGGCATCTCTGTTTTACCTCCTTCCTGTCTTGTTCACCGTTTCTTCCTACTTTCAGACCCCCAACGTCGGTGTATTATAAGTTTATTTTTTCTTTTCTTTTTCGTACTTCGGGAGCTTCCTAGGTTCTCATTGGACCCGAGGCTGGAATCCTTGCAAATGCCTCTCTTCTTTGGCATTCTCTCTTCCCTCCTGCATATGGATCGGGATCGAGAGATACAAAAGAGACTTTGTCAAAGTCTCTTCAACTTCGCCAACCGACCAGTAGCTGAGTTGGTAGCAGTGCAATTCAGCATTGGCCAATTACTCTGCCTGCACACACGAAGCTCTTCTCACAGTTGCTGTGTACGCGCTCATACTAATGCGTATAGTCTATCTGTTACTTGTGCCATCATACTCCATTCTCTACAGCCTGCTACTGGTAGAGGTCTTATCATTTAGGCGTCTAAGAGAGCCTCTCAACTACAGCTACACTTTGGCGCACTCTTGCTCTCTATCTGAGACGGGTGTCCCTGCGCAAGTGTCTGCATTGGTACCGAGCTCGCTTAGGCTGTTAGCACGCCGCTGGAACGCCGCTGGACGCCGCCGGTTGCTTATCGGCCCTGCTCAAAAAAGGATTCGGCTGATTGTGTCATAGCACAACATATCGTATGCATTATTATTCCTCCCAGTCACCCACATGAGTCGGAGTACCGTCAATGCAGCGATGGCCTGCTTCATTATTCCGCTATGCTGTGCCTAGTGCACCAGCATTGCATTACATACGTATTGCACATCTTAGGCCGGTGCATCATCGCGGCCCATCTCCATCCACGGCCAAGCTGCCGGATTAGATTCCCGAAACAGGAAGCTTGCAGAGCACGCAAGGCGCGCATCTCTGTACTAGAGATGCTACTACGCACTACGTGAATATATAGCGCCGTGTACGTACTATGTATATACTTATTTATGTACATAGTGCAGCATCTACATACCAGTAGTTGGAGGGCATGCCTACCTCTCGAGCTATCGAGGCGGCCTAGACGATCGTCTATCGCAAATACCGGCTTGTACTATCTGCCATGTATCCATAATAGCCCGTGGAAGACTTTCCGGCTTCCTTAGACCTTGCAAGCCTTGTCGATACGCCCCAGCGAGAACCGTCGGGCCAATTTGCCTCTCATTATGCGGCCTTGCACCCACAGTGCTGGAAAGCTGCCAGGGTGATGATGTACTCCGGCCTAGAAGGTACAGCGTGCTCCACATTCGTCGATTCGTCGTTGCGCGTACCTTGCATGCCAATGTGTGCCTGCACCTGCAGTATTCGTCCTGCAGGAACAATGCAGATTTTAGGTATTGCTGCTGCTGCTGCTCGATGCTCTCACCATTGGTTCGGGTATTGTCTAACCATAACCTACCACGATGGATGCGATGCGGTTGAGAAGCCTTCCAAACTCCCATTACGCAGAGGTACCTACCTAGGTAATGTGATCCATCTGACTTGCATATGGGATAGCACTGCAATAGCCATTTGTGGGCTGCCACCGCAATCTCCAACGCCGCCTGATACACATACAATACCTCAATACAATGCGCGGTACTGCATACCTCCAGCTACTATCTACGTCCACTACATGTAGGTCAACTGATGGCTACACCCGCTGACCCGCTAGGGAAATCTATTCGGAGTAATGGTAACTGGAGATGGCCAGGATGTCGATGGAAACATTGAATGGTCCAGAAGGCTCGGACTGATCAATTGGCAATATCTACATAGTATGTACTACTACTACTACCTACTGCCAACTTCCAGTAGGTACTAGGTAGGTAATATTTCGATGTATGCGCATCAGGCAATCTGCCAGGTACCTCTGTATCGTCCGTTCTATTTCGGTCGCTACCAACATGAAGTCAAAGCACGGCTCCTGCAGGGAGATAGCTCGTCCCGACTTGTCGACTTATCGGGTGCCCATGATACCCAAAAACCGCCACAAGCAGCTCATCATCGCCTTGCTCTGTCGCCCTAGCGTGCGGACTGGAACGGTGGAGTCCTAATACAGGCCATCCACGGCGCGGAACCGGCCCTAGACGCCAACAAGCCAAGGTCGTGTAAAGGTCCCTTGAGGCCGGCTTTCTGACAGGTGATAGTGCTAATAAGCAAGCCGGCCGATTCGATAGTGGGCAAATTGAGATGTGTGGAGTGATTGTCGGGCATTCTGCGCATAATAGCAGCTACTGCGCATGCAAATAACACATCTTGCTGCGAAGCGCGTTGATATGGTACTCGTATGTAGTAGTATGGGCTGATGGGTACAAGGCCGAGACGAGAACGCTACACATCTCCGCCCGGCCGGTACCAGCGCCCGGTACGGCAAGATTCCCTACAGTAGTGTGTAGATTGAGTACCAGACTGCCAGACCTGCTTAACAAACTACCGAGTTCTATATCTGTGCATACTATGTAATACCTGGTGTTGCTATGGTGATAACGTACGATGTCTGAATCTCCACGCATGTTCATTATTCGTTCTGGGATGCTAGAGCCATCCACGACCCACAGAGCATGAGGTCTTCGTCTTTGATGCTGCATGAGTTGGATTCCGGACATAGCATCATCAGGCGTCTGTTCGTCTTCTTCCGTCCACCGCCTTCTCTTGTCTACTATGTACAAGCTTTCATCATGCCCTTACTCGCATAGTATTAACTTGGCAGGTATATTACGACGAGGGAATCTCGGACGGGCCGTTAGTAGCAGCATCCACGCTGCCACGGTGACTTCCGCGGCTGCTGGCCGAATTGATACTCGGAAACAGGGGCCAAAAGAGGAACAGTGCCGCCGTCCCCCAGATTTACCGGTCACTGGGTTTTTGGGCGGCCATGTTAGGACCCACGGTCAGGTGACCACCGCACGGGCCACCCTAGTGTGTCCCCTTAGGTCTCACACCCTCATCTCACACTAGCTTAGCTTCTCCCTCCATCATCATCATTCATCATTCATCCATACGTATTCACGTTGATAGCCTCGTTTATGAGATAGGCCCTTGAGCCATATATCAGATTCATTTGCACGAGGCCAGAGGCCCTGTGATACGTCCCTTTCTCGCTCGTTATAGGCCATCCAGGCGGCCAGGGGAACCCTTGATAGCTTGCTTGAATCCTTTAGCACATGTTAAATGCAACACCCAGCACTTTCCACGCAATCACACAAGGCAGGCCGAAATGCGCGCACCCATCGAGTTTAGTCCCAGGCAAGGGTCGACGAGCAGGAGTGATTCTGGAAGATTTTGACACTTTTCTCTCGACTTCTTGGCCTTCCTCCCCGGCATATTTACAGCCAATCAGCATTGATACCAGGGCACATGCAGGACAGGGAAGGACTGGGCCGGCGTTTTTCTTCATTCGGGCCTACGATGCCTGTATGCACTCGCTGCCCATACTGCAAACAGCAAAGAAGGCAGATAGACATGCTACCTACGTACTACTAGGAGTATTACTAGGAGCATTATACGTAGTAGGTAATAAGCGACCCGGCGTGCGAATTGGTATTGGTGACGTGAATCTCCAAACATCCGAACATCACACCTGGATCGTCCATGGCAATGCAACCGCATGGCCAAAAGTACCCGATCTGATATTGGTGTTTCGAACAGCCACACTCAACTCGAAGCAAAAGGCTCTCTGCTACGTAACCCGACAGGAACTGAGATAAGAGACGTTTCGAATTCAGTAGCATACCTACCATCATACGTAGTCGATAGGTAGATATTGCCAGACAGCCAGATTGCTCTGTCAGTGGGCAATCGGTGACAGACTATCGCTCCATCCGGCTCGGCTGTCAAGAAACCCAGACGCGGACCCGTTGGAAGATGCCGGAAGGCCATTGCAACCTTCATCAAACAGATAGATTGATATCTGAAGATGTCCCTGTCGCAACCGGAGCAACAGGTGGGCGCCGCCTACGGTGCTGCTACGGCTCGGTTAGCACAGCCAGCACGACCACCGCCCTACGTAGTAGGCCGGCGGTCGAGCCACGTTCTTGGGGTCGACTACCTGCCAAAAGAGACGATCTGAAGGTATTAGACGAGAGAAGGGATGTGGGACGTCGTGGCCGTGCGGTGCCCAGTCAGTCAGTCAGTCCCAGGCTAGCCTGATCGCAAGCCACGAGGGTTCTTCTTCTACCCTAGCAGCCTACCTAGTCGCTTGTAGCCTACGAAGCAGCAGCCCTGCAGGTACCTAGCTAGGTTCCGTCGAATGTTCATGTTCCTTCATCTTCCCCGTCAATAGAGGTTCCACTAATGCAGGTCCGGCCCAATTGGCGATTTTCCGCCGTCCTTCTCGAAAGCTTCCGAGTTTCAGAACCCTTTAGACGGGACCCCGTCCGCCCGTCTGAACCGTGCCATGATGTTACGTGTAAGGGCCACCAAAACCCCCACATCGTGCTGGGAGCACTATTGAACTGCCAATGAAGCCGTATCGGTCGTTGCAACTGATCCACAGTCGGCCAAGCACCCAGGACACCAAGCTGCCAAGGTTGGGATTTCGAGACCCATTTGCCTACATACTATGTAGCTCCGGCTCGAAATTCGACGTCCGCTTCTTAGCTTTCTAACCCTCTTCAGTATCTGCCCCACCAGCTCTCATTATTCTGTCCTATGGTTTTGCTATATTCCGTCCCAGAGCCGTAGACACGGGCATCTCCAGAACTGGAACCCTAGCACCTACGCCGCCCGAACCAGGACAGAACCCCCCCAATTTACACGCATCCCGACCTTACCAGCCTACCAGCCTGCCAATTACATAATTAATCACCATGCATGAACCATCGGTTCGCAGAGCAAGGCCTCACAGAGAACAGGGCGGCAGGGCGGCAGGACGAGTCAGGAATTAAACTTTCCCTCGCAGCCTGGCCCACCGCTCAGCCACGTCCTTGCGTGTAAAGAAAGCTCTTCTACCTAATTTTATGCACTGCTAGACCCAGGGCTCTCTCTTCAAGCAAGCCTTGTAGGCAGCTAGGTAGGTACCTGACCTACGTACGGTACCTTACGGATGGGCCAGCGGCGGAGGGGAATGCGGGTTCCGCTAATGTACGTGTGTACCTGCCCTTCCCATGGACAGGATCGGCAGTCGAAGATACACGCGTGTCAGCAGCGCGCGCTTTTTACCGGTTTCGCGGAGAAAAGTCGATCTTCTGAAGATCTAGGTAAGCTCAACGGCGGCTTCCCACGCAGGCAGTCCCAGAAGCCCTAGTGTGAGAGGGGACGGGGGGCAGATCCTCATCTCCCGCCGTCCAACAAGGGCAAAGCAGGCAAGCAGGTGTAAGCCCTGCCAACTACGTACGGGCCAGACGGGCGAGCCGGCGGCGCCTTACCAGGCCTACGTACTGCTACTCTGCTGCCATTACTATTAGAGATCTCGTGGGGTTTATCTACGTAGCAGCAGTGAAGAGGGTCCCCGGTGATCGGGCTGCCGGGGAAAAAGGACGCGAGTGAATTTCCTTGACTAAAACTCACCGGTGACGACGATGATGCGATGGTGATTCTCAAGACGTAATCTGTAAAACAGTGGCGAGATAACGATAATAGTAGTTGGGAGACGCGAGTAATAGACAGATAGATAGGAACGCCCACAACGGCGTAAGCAGCCACAGCTCCACGCGCAGGTACGAAACTTGTTTCGTATATCACATATGCACAAGTGTTTAGAGGACGTAGGTAAGCCTTAGCCCGATATCTCATGTTCCTCTCCCTGTTGTAGTACCTTCATCTCGGTGTCATAGCTGTTCTTCAGATAACCTTTGTGACAAATTCGTCATCCGTCTGAGTGTCAAGTACCCTGAGGCATATGTTATGGCATCATCTCGAACCGAGTTACAGATCTGGCAGGAGGGACAGAGAGCCAGCACTGTTTGTTTGATGATACCCGGTAGATAGTACGTACAAAGTATCGTTATCATCCTTGCCTAGGCATTCTTCATCCTGCCACCTATATTCAGATTCTGCTAAGCGTCCGTGAAACGTGTCGTGGGATTTTCCTCCCGGAGAAGTGTTTGTTAACTGTTCCAGAAGAACGACAAGGACCTTCCATACGCGTCCAGCTTGTTCCGGTACCTGCACGTACACCGTAGGCAGTGTCGCGGTGGGAGGCGGTGGCAAGCCTGGCGAGCGACGGCCAATTCATCACATGCCAGCCTTTTCCCTTCTTCTGCTTCCTTTTCGCGACACCGCTTTTACTTTTTGGCGTGTGAACCAAGTGCCGTACCGAACCTAGATCCTCCGACCACGCTGCATCGCGTCGCAGGACCTAGCAGGAACCGCGGCTTGACCGCCTCGGTCAACGACCTATCTCCAACGCTCGACAGGAGGGGCAGAGGGGCAGAGGGGTTGGCGCATGACCAAACAGACGATTCTCTGTTTCCTTTGTTGGTACGTCGAATCGTAGAGTTCCCTCGTAGAGTCCCCATGCGCAATCCTGCAAACACCCGACACTCGAGAGGAGAACCCACTACTAGGTTGCGAGGAGAGATCCGAGGGAGGCCACCCAAGCTGCAGATTGAAGGCCAATGCAACCCGCTTTGCATGATAAAACACGCCCAACACGTTTACCTCGTCGCTTGCCAAGCCTACAACTTGCATGCATAGAGCATCAGATGGTCTACTAGGTGCTACCTACACCACGCGAGGGTTGCCGTTCTTCCCAAAAATCCTTCGGGTCTATATTGCCGCTAATATGCACCTCGCTGTGGGAATTTCTTCGCACATATCGGCGCGCCAACTCGGACCTCTCTCTCTCTTTAGGTCACCGCTGCTGTGCCTACCTCCCGTATTGTTCTCTCCCTGAGATCCCCCCCGCCTCGCGCCGCCCGACTCTCGACTTCACCGAAGAACGGCGGCATCCCCGAGCATGGCCACAACGACATTATCGAACTCACTGCCCTTGGATACCTCCATGAAGGTCTGTCGACCACGTACCTTGCCGGGCTCCGTCTGGGCTTTGGGAATGGCTTAGAAAACGGCTAGCCCACGTCATAGACCGTAGTGGGGTTCCTTTACACAGAGTTTCCATACAGCGTAGACAGAGACTCTAGTAGATACCTGTCCCTCGCCTCCCTCGCCGTTCTGCATATGGGCGCAGCAACCCTACCCACCAACAAGCCAACTCCTTGCTTTACGCTGGCTGATGTCTGCTTCAGCACCTTCGGCTTCACCTGCGATCAGATGGTGAATTAGGCTACTAGGTTAGGCTGCGGGAGGATCCCGCACCCGTCATATCGAGCCGTGGCTGAACGCCTCTGCCGTTCGATCAAGGTGATCCCTCATGTGTCCATTGCGCTCTGGATTCTCTAGCCCTTCCACTCCTTTATCTGTCTGCGACGGCTCTATTCGTCTATTGCGTCGCACACCTACATACACAGACGCACGCACGCACACATACATTGGACATACGCACCCTCACACACGAAATGCACAGCCCGGCTCCATGACGGCCCCCTCCTTTCCAGCCAGGAGGGTTCGGTGCTACCCAAGATATTGGATTGAGCAGTTTTCTCTCTCAGGCCTTGCGCCCGCCGCAAGTGCGATAATTGAAGAAAATATGTATGAGGATTCAAGACGCGAAGCTACTCCAACAATCTGCAGGCGATGATGGGGCACGGCGTGTCGGTAGGGCGTAATCCGCGGGCGTCGTATTTGGATGCCTGCTGACAGCAGACAGTTCGACCGTCCCGATCCTTTCTTTTCCCAGGAGCGGCCCCCTGGGGTGTCAGCGATGCAGAATCCTCTCCCTTGCCTGCTTACCTGCCTTGCTCCCATCTATCTGGAGTGCATGCCTTATCGATGCAGGCGGCACGGCACGTAAGGTATTGTACTTTGGCAACGTTCTGACATTCTGACATGCTTACTCAGGTGTCTATTTTGACAGACAGAAAGATGGGGGGCTGCTGCTGCTGCAATGGATGGATGCTGCATGCGGCAAAGTTGCCGGTAATTGGTTGCTGGATGATGCCATCGCCGGCTTACACAGCATTCGATAGCCAATTATTGCGGCCACCCAATGTCCCAAAACAGTGGACTTGGGAGAGAAACGCAGCTGAAGATCTGGCCTCGAACCTGTCAGATTCAGCATATCCCTTTCCGTACAAGATTAGACTAGTTTCCGCTGAGGACCAGACGTCAGAGGTGCATGCTACGGGAACCAATCACTAGATCGTACCAGCCAGAGGACATATATGAATCGACACTTGACCATCGTGAGGCCACCGAGACGAGACCATTGTGCCAGTCACACCATCGCCGGCCTACACCATCTAGCGAGAAGTCACTGCTAGCTCGAGCTACAAAGATCGTTCTGTGTGAAGGCTCTGTGACGGGTAAAGCCGGATTACGCGTATGACGAGCGATAGAGGATCGCCATCTGAGATCAACGACCCCTCCAAGTGAAGCTAAAGACCCCGCATCCCGATTCCTACCTCTTGGAGTGTACGTCGCGACTCGGAACTCTGGCCAATATTTCATCCCCAATATAAATAGGACAATGCAGTAGTTCGAGAAGATCATCTTGTACATACAATTGCCTACTCCAAGAGGATTTACAAGATACATACTTCATTCTCCCGCTGCACCCAGCGTGTCACCGACAGTGGGTATCTGACCCGAGCAAGCGCACTCCATCCATTCTCCCTCCTCCTCGTCATGTATGTGATGCTGACGCCAGCTCCTTCACCCCGTTCGCCGTCCATCACTCTTCTCCTCAGCCTCTCTCTGCCTGCCTCTCTTTTTCGTCCGGCCATAATCGTCGGGCTTTCTGGGAATAGTGTAATGTATATGCAAGACCGTTCGGCTTACTTGCTTACTTGCTTGCTCCGGACCCCAAAAATAAGATCCCGTTGATGCGTCTTGAAGTGCGTGCGGGTCCAGCCACGACGGCATATGCATATCACACTTTTTTCGCCCAATGCGTCTAATTATCTGTTCTCAGCTGTTCGGGACACATGTAAGAAGTTTCATCATTATCGTATGTTATCGCGGGCACACTTTGTCGGCATCTATCTAGGACTGGTGTCATACCAGATAGTCAGACTGAAAGGACCCGGCATATGAGCAGTTCGGTGGTATGTGATATATGGCAACCTAGTTTTTGTAATCACTGCAAATTTACTATGCGGCACATAGCTTGAGGTACGGTTCCAATATTGAGAAGTCGTCAGTGTCATTCTATCACAGATATGTTATCATTTTTAGAACAAGACCATTTTATGAGGTAGCATTCGCAAGCACGAGGAGTCACAACCGGTACGTTTCACTCTGTAGTCTGTACCAAACTACGTAGTAGATACATCTAAGAGGAACTCACGCCATGGCACCTCTTTTTGTGGCTCATGGTAACCATTCTCTTTTGTGATGATAATAGAGTGTGTATGGGGGAGACTCCATATAGGGGTCCTACGAGAATGTGCCAATCACCTTTTTTTCAGCCTTAGGTCTTACCATGTCAGCCGTCTTACTATGATACCACCGCACACTTGTTCATAAGAGAACACGAGACCAATCAGACGGGCTATCTGGGAATCTCAAACATATTAAGAGTTGGCGCCGCGGTCTCGGATGACATAAACCAGTCACGAAAGCGAAATGCGTTCAGCACCATCAACAGGTAAGTATACATTCAGGCAGGCTTCAACTTGCTAGAGAGCGTCTCACAGTCCAACGAACAGGCCCCAGGCGGACCAGTAAGAACGTAAGGAGAGAAAACACCAACTCCCCCCCCCCAAAGTGCCGCCAGGAAAGACAAGCCGAGGTATTACATTTACCAGACATGCGTGGGAACTATCCGCGCTATGTGCCGGCCGTGTTGTCTTAGGGTCTGGGGAGGAGGGAAGGCGACGTAGCTACGCGGACTAGGTACTTCCTAGCTAAGGTTGTGGTTAGGCTACCTGGCTACGTGCAAAAAGAAGAAAGAAGCATTGGTCGTGCAAGTACTAATGCGTGCGTGTGTGTGTGTGTCTGTTTCTACGTGGCTCAGACATTGTCCCAGGCAATCCCAATTCGCCACGAGGTCCCCAACGCTCCGTCAGACAAAGCTTTAAACTCCGTCACCCCCCTGGTCTCAAACATAATTCTTTTTAGGGGACCGATTTGGAGACCATCGAGACACCCATCCCGTGGCCGCTAGGGGATAGATTAGATAGATAGATAGACGGAGGCCGCGGTAGGGTAAGTGGTGGCTTGGCTGCTTTCTCTCGGTTGTACATGGGGTTGGGGCCAACTGTTCTCACGCCGCCCGCTGGGTTGGCTGTCAGCCACGGGAGTGGTCACCCTGAGCCGGACTTGCTGTGTCACCCAGCCGGCGCCCGTGTTGGTTATCGGGACACTCGGCGCCCAAGTCAGCGTGCGGCGATATGGACATGTAACACAAGTTCCTTTCTGCTGATATATCACATAGACTACGTGTTGCGGCTATTGAGAGCTCACGGCTGTCAAGTTGGCGATCTAAGACTCTGAGCTTCATCTATGGTCGTCTTGTACCTCGTGCTTTCTTCTGACATGCCTCCTCCCTACCTGGACCATTGATGTTTTGAAAGGGACAAGACATCATCAAGATGGATAGGCACTGGGAGAGCGTCATTCTCTACGCAGGAGTAGATCTGAATTGCCACCCACGTCGAGACGGAGGTATCTCGAAGCAGCTGGTACCCTTCCCATTTGATCGTTCATGCGTGACGGCATGGCGGCTACGGCTCTGCTCGATAGGGAAATCACCAGTTAGGATGAAGCTACCAGCGTCGATGAGACCATTCACTAAGTACCGTCGCCACTCACGCCTTTGCAAAGAAGTTCCTGATAAGGAACACATCTCCATCTAGTGCGCGCTCAATCTCTGCCATCTTAGACTAGGGGACGCCATATCAGCCTATCCCCCAGGGCACTAGCTACCCGCGTCCGCGAGAGGGCTAGCTGGGAGAAGAGTGTCTACCAATTGAGTCCACGATCCATACGGACCAGCCACGTACACCCGAATCGATGGGTCCGATCTATACTATGAGAAGCTAGTATCCAATCTACCTAGCTCCCAACCTGCCGGACGCCACTTTATAACGGCGAGCAACAACAACCCCGTCTTGTCCGGCCCGTGTGTAGTAGGCAAGAGGCGGCGGCTTTATCGAGGAGAAAATGGTGGCGGTGATTGGGTACCGAAGGGTCGGGTACCTAACCTCCTTTTTGCAACAACGATTGGCCCGCGCGAAAAGAGCGCCTGCACCAACCAATTTTCCGTGTTTCGGAACTGATGGGAAACCTAACCTCCGCCTCCTCACATCCGGGCATCGATGCTCAGATATTAACACCTAGTCTGCTAGTTTAGGCCACCTAGATCATCTGGGTAGTTACCGCGTGTTTGGTGCCGCCGTCACAGGCTGGCTGTGACATCGAGGGGACAGCGGTCATGCTGGTCAACCACATAATTATTCGGTTTACGGCCGATGCCAACTCGCAACCTAAGTATGTGTGCTAAATATGCGTTTACTAGCTACAGTGTCAAGTGTGTACACTCATCACTAATCGCTCTGTATGCCGCGTGTTTGTATGCGGACGTTGAGGGAGATGTGCTTCTACCCTAAGACGCAAAAGCCGTATATCAGTTCCCTAGCAGGTGGGAGGGCAGCTCGAAGGAAGGTCTACAGACGTGCCTATACCCTTCGCTGTATGCGCGCGTCGTATATGAATAGATGAGATGGAACGATACCCAATGGTGTTTCGCCGTATAACCGCCAATCTCCATGTTAGTAAGAACTTTCGTATCCCGATAGGTGAATCTTATAAAGCCTTCTATTCTAGGCCAGGCGCTATTGTTGAGAAAGCCATCGTGCTTAATTGAAATATTTTACGTGGAAGTACAGCTGCTTGACCGAAGTAATGTAAATCTGCCAGGGTCATCTGGCATCAAACATGTCTATCTCCGGCCAGATCTCATGAACTGCGATAGTTCACCGAGACCCCTGAACACAGCATCCAGCCTACCGAAGCCATGAGAGACTCATTCATATCGTTACCGCTGCTCTCCCTATCCAAAAGTTTGCTCGCTTCAGGTCATTCACTCTCTCCCTAATCTGAGCCTATTCGCTATTGGAGGCCATAGAATTCTCGCGAAATGGTCCAGCATTCCTTGCGCTTCGATGTTGACGGCGATGGTTTTATGAATGGGGGAGTCTGGTGGAAGGAACATTCTCTCTCTCCCTTGGATCGTAGCGTTCATCCGAGCGAACTGTGATATCGAGTCTGCAACCCCTAGGCTGCCCTGCTGACCGAGAAATGCTTGATATCAGCGTCTGAGCCCTCCTTGAATCTGGTAGGTCCTTTCTAGCAACACCAGACTTCTAGGCAGCTTGGGACCGGTCTAACATGAGCGAGACATGGCCCGTCAAGCGACGAGTTTGCGCCGTCGTCATGCTGGGTTTGTTAGGGATAGTAAGAGAGTCAAACGTAACGCAAGACTGAGCTAGGGCCGGCTGCTCCTGTCCCTGGTGAGAGCCATATATCTGCATGTTGAACACTATATGTTGTAGTTGTATGCCCGTATAGGTTACATGCCGGCTCAAACATAGGCATAACATTCACACTTCGTCTGCTTCATTCCGTGTTCTTTAACTAGGGATATCACCCAGTTGACACATATCAGTGCTGATTTGTATGTTTCCCAGGCTTTGTAATTATGACTTTGACAAGGCCCTTGAGCGTTCTAGTTAATGGGGAACTCGTAGGAAGTGTTTAGATTGCGATGTCAAATAAAACATTGCAACTTCCTTTGGCAGCCGTACAAAAACGGAGATATGTACCCTACGAGGGACCAGAATGGCTCAGGGTAATATAATTCAAGTCATGAAGTCAGTCCTTGAGAATTCTATAGCAGTGTCAAGAGAGCGATAGCTCGTTAGCGATATACCGGCGGAGAACACGTCGTAAGGGGCTACCTAGACTGCTCGAACTTATTACAGAGGAACCCAATCTATCATCAGATAAACTATTTTTACTCATGTATTCAGCCGTTTGAGTATGAAGCCTATGTCCAAGAATCTTCGAAAGTTCTAAAGAGCCCGCGCTGGACTCGAAGTTTTTTTTTTTTTTTTTTTTT
This sequence comes from Xylaria sp. JS573, assembly GCA_000966885.1. Taxonomy (NCBI): domain Eukaryota; kingdom Fungi; phylum Ascomycota; class Sordariomycetes; order Xylariales; family Xylariaceae; genus Xylaria; species Xylaria sp. JS573. Next base: position 553,378 of record JWIU01000010.1, read on the forward strand.
TTTTTTTTTTTTAGGGTTGGCATATTCTCAGCGGCATGGGCAGCATGACTGTGTTCGACCAGGCCGAAAAGTTCACTTCAACATGAGAAGATGGTGACATCGACTTTATTATTCATGAGCTTACACAGTTAGAAATTGATTTAGGAGCACGTAGTTATTAGTTATCCAGTTGGTCCTACGTACATATGCAGTTACCTGCGAGAGGCTCAATAGGGATCTGACATCCCAAATAAGTGGCAGAAACGCCTCGATTATAAAAGGAGAAAGGGTAAGCAGTTTTCCTCAATCCCAATTCCCATCGCACACCATGAATTATTGACGAATGTATCAGCTGGCTTCGACATGCAAATGAAGTCGACCTTGACCTGCGTCCTCATCAACTCTACCTATACCCGACTGTCTCCACCAAGTGCCCCGCCGTGCTTAAAGCCAGTGGCCTAAAGGGCCCCAAGGGCCCCTGGAAGTGCAGTGACGGAATCAAGGAACCTGGGACAATCTACACCATGAGTTAGTTGAGCCTCAACTTGGCCGTCACGGCAATGCACTAAAGATGACACCATCTTGGCTATAATAGACTTTCACCACATGCTTCCTTGGCTCGCGCATTAGGCCCGCCAAGTCTTGCGATGCTTGTAGTTGGAGATTAGGTTAGGCCCTCGACGACTAGACACGATGGCCTCTGCTGCGGGCGGCGGCGGTTCCCCAAGGCCAAAAGGCCCGGCGGTGGGACCAGGTAGTCCCGTTTTGAGAGGATCGCCGCCGGTGGCAGAGACATCTCTCAACGCGGACGTGCCCAGGGCGAGGCGACGGTCCGCGCAGGAAAGGATCGATGACATTCTCGAGGTTAGTTAGTGTGTGTCGGCATTCGGACAGAGGCTTCTGATGGCATCTCGGTTCAGACGGGGCCTGTGCTTTCACTCCGTGGGATGATATTCCACCGCATCGTTATCTACTCACCACGTTAACCTTTTTCCCCGCTAATGGTCGCACAATCGCTAACGAAGACCTACCTTCCCTCCCCCTCCTTCTAGATCGCTATGGAGCGCGCCGACACGGTCAGCTCACGCACGTCGGGGCGCAGTCCGAGCTCGCGTGCCCAGCACCTGCCTTCGCCAACAGGACCGCGCGACGGCGGCGGCGGCGGTGCTGACGAAACGACCGGGATCGTGACGGCCGGAAACGGCCGGGACTACCAGAGCACCCGAACATCACCGAACCCGAGGCAGCGGAGGTCCATGCAACAGCAAGCACCGGGGACGGGACACCCGGGAGAGGATGATAGCACGGGACCGCAGAAGCATTGGCTACGGGATTACTTCAGCGGCCTGTGGTCGATTGAGTTGGAGAACAAGGGAAGCGTAGCGAGAGACCACCTGGCGTTGGGTACGTCGAACTGCTCATCCTCTTGTTGATTTTGAGTGTGTGTGCACTTGCGCGTTCGTCGGCTGACATATCACTCTTTGCCCATATGTAGAGCGGACGTTCCTCGCCTGGCTCCGAACCTCCCTCGCGTTCGCGTCGATCGGCATAGCGATCACCCAGCTGTTCCGCCTGAACACGTCCATAGGGGACGGCGGCGAGTCCGACCCCCATCTCCAGATGATCCGGCATATAGGGAAGCCGCTGGGCGCGACGTTTCTAGGGATATCGATACTGGTCCTATTCCTAGGGTACCACAGGTACTACCAGAGCCAACAGTGGATAATGAGGGGGAAGTTCCCCGCGTCGAGAGGGACTATCGTGTTGGTTTCCTTGGTCGCGTTCGCGCTCATGGTTGTCAGCCTCGGTGTGGTGGTTTGGATCCATCCTGCGGACTCGTAATGAAGCTGTTGGGATTACAGGAGGCGGATATCTAGGTACTTATATCTAATACCATAATTCAACCAATTAGACGGACGACCTAATGAATTTCTCCAAATCTTATTGGTGACGTAGTGTGTGGTTATTTTATAGCTCTCTACGTGGTACCTTGGAGGATAGGCGTCACTCCTGCAGCCGTCTACCTACTGTGCGTATTCTAAATATTGTTGTGGTCAAATTCACGGCTCCACCAGACCTCATCTTTTACAACTTCAACCGGCATATTGGGCACTTTCAAGGTTCTAACGTGCGATTACGTCATTGGGTATTCTTCTAGGACCGGTCGTTGGTGGCAATCACATTCTCTCTTTCGATGGAATGAAAACAGCCTGTCACAGGAGCTAATACCGTGGTGCACGACATGTCGCTACTAACGCAGTCGGTCGACATCCCGGCGTTCGCGAGCACGCAGCTCGCGCTCCTGGACGCCGAGCTGCAGAGCGAGCTGCAGGAGACGAGCGGGCTCATCGCCAACACCAGCCCCGCCTCGTTGCAGCGCGCGGGGCTGGCCGTCACCAACCTCGTCGTCTCGTCGCAGAGGACGGGGCTGGGCGGGCGGACGGTCCTCGAGCTCGGCGCCGACAGCGCCACGTCCGGCGGCGGCAGCGGGGAGCTGCCCGAGCACGGCGTCCGCACCGGCGACATCGTGCTCGTGTCCGAGCAGCCGGCCGGCAGCGCCCGGAAGCGGGAGATCAAGGACTTGGAGAAGAAGGGTGTCAAGGGTGTTGTTGTCAAGGTAAAGAAGGATGCCATCGCCGTTGCCGTCGACGAGGAGAAGGAGGACGCCGCCTCGGTCAGCGGCCGCGTCTGGATGGTCAAGCTGGCCGACGACGTCACCTACCGCCGCATGAACATGACCATGGAGAAGCTCCAGAAGATGGGCGAGTCCGAGTACTCGAGCTTCATGAGGGTCCTGTTCGGGCTCTCGAGTCCCTCGCCCGTGCCCGCGGACCTCGGCTCCGACCCGGAGTACGGGGTGCTGCAGTGGTTCGACCCGACGCTGAACGACTCCCAGAAAGACGCCATCAGGTTTGCTCTTGCCTCGAGAGAGATAGCGCTCATCCACGGCCCGCCCGGTGTATGAAGCTCCTTTTTTTTCTATAAGCTTTTAAAGGTCACGATTGAAGCTGATGCGTAACTAGACGGGCAAGACACACACGCTGATCGAGCTGATTCTGCAAATGATCAAGCAGAACCTACGAATACTAGTGTGCGGCCCCTCGAACATCTCGGTGGATAACATAGTCGAACGGCTGTCGCCCCACAAAGTGCCCATTGTTCGGCTCGGACATCCAGCGAGGTTACTGCCCTCGGTGCTGAACCACTCGCTGGACGTGCTTACTCAGACGTCGGAGGCGGGCCTGATCGTGAAGGACGTCCGCGCGGAGATGGACGCCAAGCAGGCGTCGATCAAGAAGACCAAGAGCGGGCGGGAACGGAAGGCTATCTACACCGACCTGAAGGAGCTACGGAAGGAGTACAGGGAGAGGGAGCGGAGATGCGTGAGCACGCTGGTCGGGGGCAGCAAGGTCGTGCTCGCGACCCTGCACGGGGCCGGCGGCTTCCAGCTGAAGAACGAGGAGTTCGACGTGATCATCATCGACGAGGCCAGCCAGGCGCTGGAGGCGCAATGCTGGGTTCCATTGCTCGCCGCCAAGAAGGCAGTGTGCGCGGGAGACCATCTACAGCTCCCGCCCACCGTCAAGTCTACGAATTCAAAGGTGAAGCTGAAGCCGAGGGAAGGGCAGGACATCATCAAGGGGGTGAGCCTGGAGAGGACGCTCTTCGACAGGCTGCTCGCGCTGCACGGCCCGTCCATCAAGAGGATGCTTACGACGCAGTACCGGATGCACGAGGCCATCATGCGGTTCCCGGCGGACGAGCTCTACGAGTCCAAACTCGTGGCCGCGGACGCGGTCAAGGCGCGGCTCCTCAGGGACCTGCCCTACGGCGTCGAGGACACCGAGGACACCAACGAGCCGGTCATCTTCGTCGACACGCAGGGGGGGGACTACCCGGAGAAGAGCGAGGAGGAAGACACGGGCAAGAAGTCGACGATACGATCGCTCTTCGGCGAGAGCAAGAGCAACGAGATGGAGGCGGCCCTGGTGCGCCAGCACGTCCGGAAGCTGGTCGACGCTGGTGTGAAACCCGAGGATATCGCGGTCGTCACGCCTTACAATGCCCAGGTACGTTCGTCATCGAGAGCGAGCCCCATGAGCGGTTTCAACACCTACCTACCTAGTTCTACGGATGTTGCTAACCGCGGCCTGTCAAAGCTTGGACTACTCGCTCCTCTGAAGGAGGCCTTCCCCGGGATCGAGCTCGGCTCCGTCGACGGGTTCCAGGGTCGCGAGAAAGAAGCGGTTATTGTTAGCTTGGTACGGAGTAATTCCGAAGGGGAGGTCGGCTTCCTGAGCGAGAAGCGTCGTTTGAACGGTAAAACCCCCTCCCTCCCATTCTTGCCCCTTGAAGATGCGGTTATCTACTATGTATGTGAAAGCGTCAAGTTAACGCCGATGCCAATGCATCACAGTCGCGATGACGAGGCCCAAGCGTTCATTGGTTGTCGTGGGTGATTCCGACACCGTTTGGCGGTACGTGACCTACCAATTCCCATTCCCTGGCCTATACTATCACGGTTTCTATTGACCCCCCACCCCCAATCTTGGAAACATTCGATGGAACCTCACAGACGTTTCCTCTGGCCTACCTCAAACGCTGTTGGCTATCAATCTATCCTCTAATCTGTGTGTGTATGTATGACTGACTTGGCTACACGTAAATTAGAGGCAGCAAGTTTCTGAACAACTGGATGGACTGGCTAGAGAACAATGCCGATCTACGGTACGTCGATTCGGCTTCGATCGAAGTATGAAACGACAAATTACCTCGGCTTGACGTTGAACGGAGGGGAGCTTGTTTCCTCAACCCAACAAGGCTAGTGAAATGAAGGAGCGTGTTCACCCAGAGTTTCGATACATACATAAAATGGTGATGAGCCAGTTAGGCAGTTCAGGCCGGCCAGGTAACTCTGGGCGAGTGCAACTTTATGTTAGATTTCCCTGGTTCGTGTGTCCCGGATTATGAACCGGCATGTTGTGCTATTATGCACATCGTAGAATTTCTCCACGAGGAAGGCCGCAATAAGCCGGGCGCTGGCTATATCGACGACAGGCAAAATCACTGCTGTTATTATTCCCGGGCCAATATCTGGACCGGATTGGCGGGTAGTAGTAAGCGGGCGAAAGCCCACCTTACGAGAGACATTAGACGATGACGATGGAGGGCTCTCCCGAAGCTAATCGACCCTTGCTGTTTCAGGTCGCCCATCACGGACAGGGCCTCGCCATATTGAGGTCCACAGGGCTAGCCCCGAAACGAGAACGACACACTACTATGTACTGGAGGGCACTTGAGGTGAGACCGGGCAGCGAGCACGAGCACGAGCACGAGGGCTGAGCAGATTTCTTGTCGTTCTCGGCTTGCACATATCCGTATTCGAGAGCCGATTGTTGTTACCTACTGTCGTTGGCAGCAGGCGTGGTTGTGGTAGGTATAGACCTGTAGGCAGTAGGTTATTATGTTTGCAACCAACGAGCTGCGTGGATACGAGATTCAAAGAAAGCGCCCTCCAATTACGATCCTTGCATCGGTATCTGCAGGCGATCACCAGGAACATGTCTAATAAGGGACTATCTCTTCGGTCTTGATTGTACCGTTTCATCCTAGAGAGAGAGAGGAGAGATAGGTAGAGTGTGTGTATGCGGTGAGCGACTGGCGGCTGTTTCGCTCTGCGATAAGAGTTTGATTGGCTTTTCGCTTGCGCCCAGCGGCGCAACTAGGAATATGCACTCATGTATCTACCAGGGCTGNGGGGGGGGGGGGGGGGGGGGGGGGGGGGTCGGCAGCTTGCAGCCAGCAAATCACCTGAGAGAAGAGCGCAGCAGTTCGAGGCGAGGCTCAATCCTCAACCCAAGCTTCGAAGCTCACTGGCGCTCACATGCAAAGAGGCAGACGCAGTGCCTGGCTAGCGGTAGTCGCAGGATCACGACTACCTAGTCTTGGTTGGTTCTCGACCGGCGTTCGTAGCGTCGACGACATTCGTGCAGGATGCAAGAGACAGGAGAGAGGGAAGAAAGAGGTCCCTGTCGTGCCTGTTGTAGGTAGTAGCATCGACTGGGTAGAGAGTCCTGAGAGTTGAGACGAACAGCGACACCGCTACTACTGCTATCACTACTATTATGTACATCATAGCCACATCTCATCTCGAGCACTGACACACGGCAACTTGGCGTGTCCCACCTTCCTCAACATACAAGGGGCGTGTGATACAAGTTGATTTCGCGCGCCGATGCAACGTTGGACCATTGGCGTCTGGCGGCCCCCGCGGGAGATCTTACAGCGACCCTGACGATAGGATTTCCCCGTCCCCAAAGGGACGCACGTCTTTCTAATCCGTAATTTATCTACTGTTGGTTAGATGCATGGCTAGTTTTGCACCATCGTCAGAGGTTAATAGCCTTGTCGTCCAAAGTTCGATCGGCGGAGTATGTATGTATAGTCTTCTCTATCATCGAATAACACGTGTAACACTACTGTAGCTAGGCCTCACCAGTCTTTGGGGCTTTGGGCTAGAAGGGTCGATGAGGCCATTTTCGATGTCGGTGGCTTACGGTGATCCTTTATTACAAAGAGGCTGAGCCACCTACTTTACATAGGACAGACATACCTAACTAGTTAAGTGCTCACCGTCCTGGCTTCACTCCGGTAGTGCGACTTACTACTATGTAGATAGTCGTTGCGGACTACATGCACAGTAAAGATGGTTCCGCCGCAGGATGCGGATTGATGCTGTGCCCGGCGTGTGTATGCCGGTAGAGGCGCCTTGTAGGTAGGTACTTTAGGTGGTCAGGTTTCACAGACATCCATCCAAACTCGGATACTTCACGAGGCTGTTACGGCCCCCAATATCTACTCCGTAGTACGAGTCTTGGTTCGAGCCCCTAGGAATATCTACTATGTGCATACCTACATAGTAGAAAGCTTCTCTTCAGCTTCGCTACTTACTATGTACGGGCTAGACGGGAAATTACTGCCATATACAGACAGGTATCCCTAGAAGCTGAGTCTACTGCCCATGTACACACATACTAGGTAACCTTTGGACTTAGGTCCAATACCTAGTGGGATGGTGTCTCCCACTTATTAGAGATGAAGACAGGTTAACTAAACTTGCACATTATGAACCCTCACACCATGTCTCAAATTACACCGTGTGCGCGGTCGGCTCCTTCGGAAGGAGAATTCAATATATTCTGCGTATCTGAGACTGAGACCGACACATGTGCGTAGTTTCACGGATAAGTTCATAGATTGCCTTGCCCGATAGTCCGTACAGTTACATGGAACCGAGGTCACCTGGTCTGTGCTGTGCCCGGGGGTCCTCTTGAAATACTACTATGTGCATGCATAGTACCTTATACGGCACGGTCGGCAAGCTCTAACTGGAAGTACTCCGGGTGCCCATCTGCATCTCCATCTCCATCAGAGGACGTCCTGTGTGCCCCTTAACCAAGATTGTTTGGTGGCTTTTATGACCAAACGAGTTAGCAATTTCGTAGGTATCGTCTCGTCTCAACTTAGCAATCGCAATCGCATTTACTCCCCAGCTCCAATATCCGATCTACACGGACACGCGGAGACGTACAGTAAACCGAAGGGGCAGGAATGCACCTCGGATACCTAGGTCTTGAGAACCTTAGACACAGGACGTGTGTGAACCACTGCAGACTGCCCACGTAACTAGGTAAGTAAGTTGGTAGGTAAGTGATCTCATACTTCAGATACATACTTCAGACGCAGAGACCGCGCAAAGAAGAACACCTGCTACGTACGCAGTACTATGCTGTAGTTTCTGCTACAACCTCCGTTTCCCGTGTTCTACCCTGGCAGATGCGGTCGAGACAATCTCAGCCAGCACACGGACCTTTTCTCTCGCTGGGAGATGCAGGTCCGAGCATGGAGCTATACTCCCTTTGGCCAATATCATACTCTGTCGCATTCCAATGCACTGGTCCTTCGTCATCCGACCTACCTAACCTAGGTATAGCACGTCGAGCAGACTCATACTCGCCGTATGTAGAGATTCCCGGCCCCAGTTCTCCCACTCTGCCGCTATGCCATTAAACCCTTCGAGGGCGAGGGCGCCTGGGTGCAGGTTTCATGGGCCGCTATCCATGCTCTATGGCCCCAGACCTCGCCATCTGGCGTTCTTTGCATGCATGCGGGTGTGGGCGCCCGTCGCAGAAGCTCATTATGATATGCGATGTAGTGGCTGCGGGGCATTCCATGGCTGGCCAGCCCAGATCTCATAAACTGCCCGGCGTGCCCTCGCACGCCTGATGACCTTGACCAGCGCCGGGCCCTTTGCCACCACCACCACCACTACCGTTACCGTCACCGCGTGACTTGAGAGAGGAGAGGCTTTTCTTGCTGTTTGGTTCACACCTCCCGACGAGCTGCATTGCTGGCGATGTAGGACACAGGCAACTACTGGTCTCCAAGGTTTCCATCGGCAAAGTGGCCGGCCGCGACATCGGACTGTTTCCCTAGGACTTTCTAACCTGGTGCTCTAGCAAACGATGATGGATTGCAGGTCGTCGTCGTCACAGCCATATCCACTACCACCACTGGTCCACCACTCTCTTTAATCACCTCCGTAATTAATATATCATCTCGTAACATCCAACTATCCCCTCTCGCTTATCAACCCGCCATGGGTATCTTCAAGCCCGCACCCGCGCCCAACAGCCCGCGGCCCAAAACCGCCCACCCTTCTTCTACACCCTCTATCCGGGGCAAAATAAGCGGGCCTATTCCGATGGACGAAGAATTTCCTATAAGGACGCCAGGTAGCGGACTAGCTCACGAAGGCAGGCCCAGACAACTCGAGTCCCTCGCCGAGGACCAGCCTGCTCCGGTACATGGACACACAGCTTCCGAGGTGACACAGGAGGACAAGGCGAACTCTATGGCTCCATCCGGTCCTAGCCAAGCTTCAAACGCCTCCAACAGCGTCCGACAGCAACGAAGAACTGCTCATTCTAGCACTTTAAGGTATTCTACCGTTAGTGATGGTACGGGCGGTACGGGTGGGGGCACGGGCACGGGTACGGATACGGACCGTCCACAACGGAAGAAGTCGACTATCAGAAACGCGCTCGGGAAGCTCTTTGGGCGTAAGAAGAAGGGCACAAGTCAGGCATTTGCTTCCGACTTCCAATTTCCAGAAGGAGAAAACAATGATCGGCGACAGGATGTAAGCGCAACCGTCGGGATCCACACTCCCATACCGTTTGTTTGTCATGAAAGACTAATATTAGTGTCCCAGGATCCGTCGACTTCAAATTACCCCCCTAAAGAAGGCGAATCCAAGCGATCGGTATCGGTGCCAATCACCGATTACGATAGAGCCTTGAGATCACATTCTGTCGGCCTGGATGACATGGTCGCCATAACTAGCGCACGCAATTCCTTGCAAATAGACCCGGCATTGTACAGGAAGAGGGCCGTGTCGTCGAGCAAGCTTCTTAGCACCAGATTTAAGGATTTTGATGGACAACTTATAGGCTTGTCCCCGAGACCTGCCAGCACTCACGAACGGGAGACCAGTCGGCCGATAACAGATGAAAACCCTGACGAAATTGGCCGCGCCATCACAAGTGACAGTTTGACGCACCGCCGGAGATCAAGGAGCTTGTCACAACTGAAGGATTTTGCCGTTGAACAGTCACTTAGCCGGAAGCGCAGCGACGAGATCCGGTATTGGCGAGAAAGCTACAACCCGGGTATTACGTCACCCGTATCGTCAGCTGCAATCGGCGAAGAAACCATTCCGGAAGCTGAGGACGGGGCTGAGCCTCCAGCTCCCCCATCTCCACCCCCGGAACCGCCGCAACCCTTCAAATTCGGCCCCATCGCGGCGATGAAGATCACCGAGGCTGCAAGCATAGAAGATCGCATATCAACCCTAGAAACGCGAAACCAGAAACTGGAGAAAATAGTGTCCCAGCTATTTCAGCTAATACCGGGTGTCAACAACTATGTTGATGCCGCTACCCCTGAAAGGGCGTCACGTCAAGCGCCTCGGACGTCACTCGCCGCTCCTGCCACGGCGAGCGGGGCGACCACCGAGTCTATGTACCAGACAGCCTCGCATATGACTGAGTGTTCCTCAAGATGTAGCATATCTCGACAGTCCAACGAGTCCTTCGGGGACGGTCACACATTCATCGGGTCCATCCCGCCCTCGACACGGCCGGCCGCACGGCCACTATCAAATGCGACGGTTCGCGGTGCGACGAGCTTACCCACATTACTAAGAGAAGAGCCGGAGACATTCAGTACGGACCACTACACGACCCTCAAGGCCCTCCTCGATACGGAGCGAGACGCGCGACAGGTGCTCGAGGACCGAGTCACGAAGCTCACGCACAGGCTTAACCTCATTTTCCAGACACCCAACAGGCTTGATACCGCGACGACCTTTTCGACCGTCTCCGCGTTCGACGACGACGACGACGAAGAAGAAGCTGGCACCGCCGATATCGACACCGAGTCCGAGGCCTACAAGACGCCGAGAGAGGAGCAGTCGTCGCACGGCTTTGGCGCTTTCGGCGAAGAGCTCCGCGACCAGGAACAAGACGGCTCCAGGAAGAAGGCAGCTAGGACGCTCTCGCTTAGCCAGATGACACTCAAGAAGCCGCCTCGGGCCCGAGCAGAATCCGGTGTCGACATATGACTACATGGACTGGAGTCCCCGACGCGACACTACTAGAGCCTGGCCCCTTTTTTCGTTGATATCTGTCCTTCTCGACGCGATCGCATTTTCATGGCGCATTTTTTCTCGGATTTTTGGAATGGACGTCTCGATGTCCTGCTTACCTGTGGGACACAACATTACGAGGGCTCGATATGATGTGCGAGCCCGGCGTTGAGGTTCATGACTATACGACGTCTCCCTTCGATTATCTTTCTGCGACTCATCGTTACTGCCCTTCGAACAACTTGAGCGAGCGAGCGAGCGAACGATTTTGCATTCCGCCCCCGTTCTAGGACTATTTTGGCAGGCTGTCCACGTGAACCTGCCACCCCAGACCTACCTACCCTCACATTCTACGATTTGTATTTATGAACCTCTTGCGCTATTCATTATACCACGAACGCTCTATCGGAACCTCCTTCTTCGCCTTCGCAGATTGACGTGTGGGAATTTGCTCGGACCACCTGGACCTTTTCTTTGTTTTCGTTGTAAAATCGACTTACCCGCCCGGTGACATTGCAATTGCATTGAGGGCATTTGTCTCTCTCGTTTGGGAGAAAATTTGGATATGATACCAAGGAAAGAACACGGGAAACACAGCTACCGGGAGAGGGGAAGATTTTCAGAACAGGAACAGGAAAGAGAAGAACAGCCTAGGTAGTGGTCTCCATGTAATGGACCAGTTGCGTACATATATATGACGCCGCTATTGATCTTCATCGCTCCGCGTCTCTGATATACCTCGCTTTCCGACAGTGCTGCTTGCCGTGATCATGAACAACCGTACCGTCCTACCTTCGACCTCTCATTTTCGCACCGTAAGGTCGGTCTAGCAATCACAAGCTCCACTCACGCACTCACTACTCCGCACTGCTTCGCACTACTCCTCTGCTCTCAAACATTTAACCCCGGGGAAAACCGGCAGCCCTTGCTCACGCGGGAAACGGAAACGCGGCCACCCCGCGCCACCCCTCGGGGCTGCGCGCGCGGACGCCGAAGACGACGTTATCCTTGCTCAGGTTGACGGTGGCCTCGCGAACGCTGTCAACGTCAACAACATCAGTCCAGAATGGCGCCGCCGACGGCCTCCACACGACCTCGTAGCCGCCGACGCCCGCCTCCCCCGCGCCCAGCGGCGGGTCCCACACCAATGTACTATTGTTGACCTGGGCGCCCGTTTGGATGCGCGGGTTCCGCGGCGCGCCCGGCGCGTGCGCTAGGCTCCACAGCGCCGCGGCGTTGACGCGCGCGACGCCCGCCGCGTAGGCGGGGTCGCAGAACCCGGGCAGGTCGCCGTACTGTACCGCGCCGTCGGGAGACGCGCGGACGTCCTGGTGCTGGTGCGCGTAGTCCTCGCGCGCCTCGGTGAGGCGCGCGGCGGCGCCGTACCCGGCCTCGAGGAAGGCGCGGTGGTCGCCGCCGCGCCCGTACCGGTCCTCGCGGTACACGACGCTGACGTCTAGGAGGCCCGTGGCGTCGGGAGACGAGGTCACCTCCCGCACGAGCCGCGCGAGCTGCCGCGCCGGCCCGTCGTTCTCGCCGCCGGCGCGCAGGCGGGCCTCGCGCGCGGCGCCGTCCTCGACGGTCGCCGGGGGCACCCCCTGCGCGAACAGGCGCAGCGTGCGCGCCGTGGCCGTGTCGTTGGGCGGGGCGTTGGGCGTCCCGACGATGTCGTTGGTGAACATGCCTTCGACCTTGCGCGGTCGCGGGTGTTAGCTGGCTAACTCCTTGTTGTGTCGTTGATGGCGATAAAAAAAAGGGGGGGGGACGTGGAAAAGATGCCCCTTAGGAAAGGGGTCGGCCACTTGCGCGTAGTAGCAAAACAGGAATCAGAGATAACCAAAGCTCACATTCACGCGCGGCGTAGCGTTGGCGTACGTCTGCGCTAGCAGCCGCGCGCCGTAGAGGCCCTGCTCCTCGCCGGCAACGGCGGCGAAGGCGACGCTGGCGCGCGGGCGGCTGTACCCGGGAAGGGACATGACGCGCGCGAGCTCGAGCACGACGGCGACGCCCGAGGCGTCGTCGTCGGCGCCCGGCGCGTCGCCCTCGTAGTCGAGCGGGTCCGAGTTGCGCGAGTCGTAGTGGCCCGACACGACGTACAGCCGGCTGCCGCCTTCCCCCCCCTCGTCCGCCTCGGTGCCCCGCAGCGTCGCCACCACGTCGCTGATCACGACGGGGAACGGCACGCGGTCGCCGTCGGCCTCCTGCGTGTACGCGAGCGTCTCTACTCCCAGACGCCCGTCGTCGCCGCTCGCGCGCGCGTGCTGCTCGAACTCGCCGCGGATCCAGTCGCGCGCGGCGCCGATGCCGCGCGTCGGGGGCAGGGAGTCCTCCTGCGCCGCCGACAGCGTGTGCCGCGTGCCGAAGGACGCGAGCTTGCGGATCGTCGCCTCGACGTTGGCCGCGTCGATCTGCGCCAGCATCGCCGCGAGCTCGGGCGGCGGCGCCTGCGGCTCGTTCGGCCTACCTCCGCCGCCGCCGACCGCGGTGCTGGGCGGCCAGGACGCGGCCGCGCAGGTGAAGGTATCCGGTTGCGGGGCGCGGGGCGCAAGGATTGCGCTCGCTGGGTTCCACGACGTGGACGGTGATGCTGCTGCTGCGGCGGCGGCGGCGGCGAGGAGGGCTGCTTTGGTGGTGAGGCTTATGAATTTCATGATGGCAGACTAGATCCGAGACGACTCTGTTACTTAGATTGTTATTATCTCACCATAACTAGGTACCTAATCAAGCGACATATTAGCCGTAAGCTCGACAGCAGCCTGAATCCTATATCACATCGACCGAGCAGCGACGCTGGTGTCCGCTGAAGCTCGCCACACATCCCCTCTCCTGATATCACCATCGGCTTGGCTGCATTCACGCATGCCCAAGCTCTCGCATCAGAAGCTCGACATATATCAATTATCCAATCAGGGGCGATGGTAGCTGGAGGTCCGACGGTAGCAACTGGCAGCACACTCGGCGGAGAAGATCGGAGTATGTTCGTCATTCCGCTCGTTGAGTCGTTGCCAATGATCCGTCTGGCATTCCCGATCCGGAAGCTGCGTATGCTCGATTTGAGGAGAGATACAGATCGGCATCGTATCGACGTCAAACCACACCGCAAAGGCCGGCAACTGGCCCCGATTCGGGCCTGTCAACTAAGCCCGAGAGGCATTCATTCCTAGGATCAAGGATAGCATGGGAAGACTGGAAGACATAGATCTGGATATCATGGCTTGGGAGATTGCATCCCGATAGGTGACCAGGTGTGTACACGTGTATGCAATTACAGATCTGTAGTTCGAATTCTTTTATATGGGTAGACGAGGCACAGCCATGATATGGGAAACTAGCATCGTATCAAGCAGTCAAGACGAAGACGAATGACAGCCATGCAAGCAAAAGGAAACGCGATCGGGGAGATGAAACTTGAATCACGAATTGTAACAGACCCCGCCATGTCCCACTGATTTACCACCGAAGGCATCAGGCACCGAACCTAATATTAGCAGTTCGAAGTAGCAGAAGTAGATAGCTACCTGATGTGCATACCTACGTGGGGCGCCAATCACATGTACATACTACGTAATTGCAGCCTGGGCTACCTACCTCTACCTAAGGTACCATCCATCCGAACCGACCCAGGGGAAAAAGAAAGCTGCGAACCCTGTATCCATTGCGACACCTCGGCCTTCCCCAACGACGTCAAAGGTCATCCGTTCTTTTTCAATGTAGTCTTCATACTTCCTCGAAGCCTCCGACTCTGACTCGACTCGACTCGACTCGACTCGACTCGACACCAGAGTCAGCACAGCATCTTGACCAACATGATCGGCCGACGGCGCGTCTGGCTCCCGCTCGGGGCTTCCGTTTTCCTGCTCTTCCTCTTCTATTCCTGGCCCTACCAGCCGGACGGCCTGACCGGCTGGACCAGCTCCGTAGGCCTGTCGCGGAAACCCCACTTCGACGCGGGTGTCATCGAAGACGAGGACTATTTCTGGAGGAAGGTGCCGACCCAGTTCCCCGTCCGGGGCATGAGACGTTTTCCAACCGGGAAACCCTTGAAATTGCCCAAGGTCCAGTATAATTTTGCCAAAGAATCCGAGAAGAACGCGAAGGCCCGGCGGGGGCGGCAGGAAGCCGTCAAGAATGCGTTCTTGCGTTGCTGGGAGTCTTACAAGGCCAAGTCGTTCGGGAAGGACGAGCTGGCCCCTATCAGCGGCGCCTCCAAGGATACCTTTGGAGGCTGGGGAGCTACCTTGGTCGACAGCCTGGACACCCTCTGGATCATGTCGCTGCACGACGAGTTCGAGGAAGCTGTCACCGCTTCCGTCAACGTCAGCTTCGAATCGAGCTCGCTCAACGACGTCAATACTTTCGAGACCACCATCCGGTATCTCGGAGGTTTCCTTGCTGCCTACGACCTCAGCGGGGACCAGAGGTTGCTGCGCAAGGCCAGGGAGGTAGGTGACATGGTCTACAAGGCGTTCGACACGCCGAACCGCATGCCGATCACGCGCTGGGATTTCAACCATGCCGCCAAGGGAGGGGAACAGGTCGCAGACGAAACGGCGTTGGTAGCCGAAGTCGGGTCGTTGTGTATGGAGTTCACACGCTTATCTCTGATCACCGGAGATCCGAAGTGGTTCGACGCCACCGACAGGATCAGAGAGGTCTTCGAGGAACAGCAGAGCATGACACTGCTACCCGGCATGTGGCCCATCACCATAGGCCCCCGAGACAAGCGGTTCGACACCGACACCACCTTTGGTCTCGGTGCCATGGCAGACAGCGTGTTCGAATATCTCCCCAAGATGCATGCGCTCGTCGGCGGACTCATACCCTCCTACCAGACCATGTACGAGGAATCGATGAAGACAGCCCTGAAACATGCCTTCTTCCGACCCATGGTCCCGGATACGGCCGACATACTGATATCGGGGATTGTGCACATCGAGAAGCAAAAGGGAAAGTCCGTCCCCGACTTCGAGCATCAAGGCCAACATCTGGTCTGCTATGCAGGAGGAATGCTGGCCCTCGGCGGGAAGCTCTCGGACAAGCCAGAGCACCTGGAGGCGGCCCGTAAGCTAGTCGACGGTTGTATCTGGACGTACAAGGAGATGCCGCTGGGAATCATGCCCGAGGTCTTCTACATGGTGCCTTGCAAGTCGGAAAGCGAATGCGTATGGGACGAGGGTCTCTGGAGAAGGGCCGTGTTGGCGGCCGCCGGGGAGAGCGACCTGACGAACATGGCAAAGGCGGACGATATCATCTCCAGGAAGAGGCTCCCGAAAGGATTCATAAAGATCCCCGACACCCGCTATATCCTGCGGCCCGAGGCCATAGAAAGCGTGTTCATTCTCTATCGAATTACGGGTCGTCAAGACCTCCTCGAGTCTGCCTGGAGCATGTTCGAGGCCATCCAGAAGAACACGAAGACGCCACTGGCAAACGCGGCCCTCGACGATGTGACGGTTCGCAGCGACCCACCAAAGGAGGACTCGATGGAGAGCTTCTGGATGGGCGAGACGCTAAAGTAAGTCGATGCTTCTTACCTACCCCTCTCTGCGTACCTACCATAGTGCGGCGCCTCAGCAGCTTACTGATTGCCAACTCCACAGGTACTTCTACTTAATCTTTAGTGAACCAGATCTCATAAGCCTTGATGAATGGGTGTTCAACACGGAGGCCCATCCTTTCAGGAGACTACACCGATAAGGCAAGCAGTCATAGTGGTGGGCATGGGTGATGGATGTATAGTTGACTATTTAGCGTAACTTCGAGGTTTAGGGAGAGGGATCTTGGGCGCATTGGTAGCCAGGAGGGTATGGAGACATGGAGACAGCTTTGCGGAACCCTTGAAGGGGCACAAGCTGTCTATCGAGAGAGCCTTCAGAATCAACTGGGAAGGCATACAAGTGAATAATAACAGCCAAAGCCTGCTGTTATGGTTTAAACAAGAACCTATGCATAAGTAATGGCGGAGCAATGGATCTATGTTGAGATTTCGCTGTGACGTTTGATGCTCTCCGTATTGCAGAGTGAGTATATTTTATGGGGATTTTGTTCGAGACCATTTTAGGTACAGATCATACCGAAGACATGGATCGGGGTGCGAAGCCGATGCCTACTGTACATAGCTATGTACAGGGTGCAACCGACCCCACGTTCGGTTGCGCAGGCCTGTGGCCCACCAAGCGCATAGGCCGATAGGTCCCTAACACCACCGCCTGGGCAGCTGCTGGGAAACAATTGCGGAGATCCAATTGCGGGTTTTCTGGCCTCTCTTTTTTCAAACCTGATCACATACGTAAAGGTCAGTACCCTACCTACATTACCTACCCGACCCGTTGCGCAAAACCCTCCCTCTTCCCGCTCAATTGCGACAATCGCGAACGTATCCGTCCATCCTCCCGAGTAAAGCCGAAAAGTTTTCATCGACCGCAAAAGAAAGGTTTCACGAGCCCGCGCCGAAGAGAACGAGCTTCGCGAAACCGTGCTTTGACAGTCAGTCAGTCAGTTTGGCCAGCGACAGCAAGGTAGCTAGGTACCTAGTTAGCTACGACCGTTTTTCGCTTGCTTCAAGGCAGCACCACCTTGGCCGAGGTCAAGATTTTCTTTCCTCCCCCGCGACCACCACGACCCGAATCATACAACCATGCCAGACAAATGGGTAGACTGGGACAAGACCACCCGGTCTAAGGACTACCGGGGGTCTGCCTCCTTTGCGACGTTCATGATCATCGGACGTAAGTGTGCTTGCTGCTCTGTCTCTCTTTCTCTCCTGCATCTCCCCGCCCCCCCCTTCCTAGGCAGACATGCCCCTCCGATAAGCCACAGCCAGACAGACGCCTCGCTGACATCTCGTCTCGCCCCCCTCGCAGCGACGTGCTTCTTCCTCGGGATCCTGTTCGCCATGTTCCCCTACGACTTCCCGCTGCTGTGGACCAAGAACCCGATCGAGCCGGCGTACCTGGACCAGCTGGAGACGCACCTCAAGTTCGTGCACCAGTCGCCGCCGCTGATCGCGCGCGTGCTCAGCATCATGGTCGGCGTCGGC
This sequence comes from Xylaria sp. JS573, assembly GCA_000966885.1. Taxonomy (NCBI): domain Eukaryota; kingdom Fungi; phylum Ascomycota; class Sordariomycetes; order Xylariales; family Xylariaceae; genus Xylaria; species Xylaria sp. JS573. The sequence continues at coordinate 571,104 of JWIU01000010.1, forward strand.
TTCTGCGGCTTCTTCATCAAGCTCTTCCGCGCCTCCGAGTCCAACATGCTCTTCGACGGCGCCTCCCTCGTCCTCTACCTCATCGGCGTCGGCGTCTACGTCGCCAACATCGTCAAGGGGCTCCGCTCCGTCAGCGCCGGCATCTGGTACGCCGACGACTTGGTCGCCACCTCCGACGCCGCCGCCGCGGCGCGCGCTGCCGGCGCCGGGCCTGGCAGCGGGGAGATCGTCCTGGGCCGCGAGGATAGTCTGAAGGTCATGGCCGCCAGCAACACCATCCTCGCGCTCGTGCTCGTGGGCGTCCTCGTCCTGCAGGCCGGCCAGTGGTACGCCGAGCGCAAGGACACCGAGGAGTACGAGAAGGCGATGAGCAGACAGGCCGCCGAGAGGAAGGCCGCTGGCGGCTCGGGCGGCAGCCCAACGAGCGCCGATAAGACATCCAAGAAAAAGCAGTAGTAGTGGTTGGGGGTACCCGGGGTTACGTACAGGCCTTACCGCACTCACATGCGCATACACACAACATCATACATTTCGAACATCGGAGGGCTTTTTTGATTGTTTTTGGTCACGGGAGACAGGTGAATGTCGGGACTTATTTGGAGCATTTTATCCATCCAGGAGTGATGGACTTCGACGCTTTTTTATTAGATGATATCCGTTCAGGGGAGCCGACCCAAAAAAAAAAAAAACGGACATTGTGTGTTAATATGGGAGGGAGGGTTCCGTGACGCCTCCACCAAAAAGTCGCGTCGTGTAGTATGAATTTGGATGCCTTTTACGAAGGAAAGACAAAAACAAACTTCTGTTTTACTTGGTATTCTCTTTTTTGCTCGAGGATGTAGACTATGGATGTCTCCTTTAGATGTGACTGGTCATCTGTGATAACGACATACAAAGGGTCATGCCGTCCAGGCCCCTTTGTAAAAAAAAAAAAGGGGGTAGGATGACAAACTCATCCCCCCTCAGAGGTCTTGTATTCACATGCCTGACATGCATACTTGAGTACAGCTAGCAACCCCACAGCTGACTTTGAACTTCTTAGTGAATTGTATTGATATCATTTGACACTTGGCTTGAACACACAGTATTCTATATCTCAGCATATCAGTTTCAGTGTCTTACCTTCCCATTGCTAGCTGAGGTTTTCTATTCTCGTGTACCGAGTTTATGTAGTTATGGGCTACGCTGTTTTAACTAGAACAACACCAACGTGTGACTACCTCTTTGAACATCTGAAATTATCTATTCAGATTTCCAAGACCTGTGTATACTCGTGATATCATAACACTCCCATTTGGTATGCAACCCACCCCTTCCCCTTAGTGGTCAAACACCTCTATATGCGACCTGCCTTCAACTCAAATATTCCCAGTCTTTCATCGTACGTGCAGATATATATATATATATAAAAGGCAAAAAGAATAGAACGTACAACACCGGGGATTCGCCGGTCGTCACCGACCCGACTACTGATCCGGCGCTCTACTGGTTTATCTATGGGAGAGCGGACGGGATCCCGAGTTTTCCAGTGGCTATGGTCGTACGTGGAAGTCGAGTGTCGTATCATCGTATATACCTAACGAACTCCTCGTACTAACGTGACATCTTCCTTGACGGTGGTTCCTGAATAAAGCACGGTTTCGATATACGACCTAGGGAGCTTCATAACGCTCCCAGGACTACCTACCTATTATATATGTCTCTCTCTCCCTCTATTCGAGAGATACCAAGGACACAGTTGAAACTCGAGGCGGAAAAACACTAGGTAGTGTGCAAATGATCTGGGATGTATTATCTATCCTCTCCAAAGCCCTAGTAGCCTCGTCGGGTACATGTTTGTATGTGTGTGTGTGTGTGTTGTGTGTGTGTACCGTATATACGCATGTATGATATATACAGGGTCATCAGCTAGTCCCTCGCTCAATCCATCCCCAATCCCCTAGTCCTCCTCCTATTCCTCCAACCCATTAATTCAGACCCAGCCCGAAGACCCTCCTGGTAGTGGTAGAAGTAGAAGTAGAAGTATGTGCGTAAGTAAGGCGATGTCCCGACAGACATCCAAAAAAACAAAAATAAGACCCCCGGTGGTGTGACTCCTTTCTTCCTCTTTTGCCCTGCAGTGGTATCATGAATCTCCCATCTAATAGCCTTAATCCCCGTATGCCGACAAGCCCCTTCCTCTTTGCCGGAGTGAGCGGATGAAGGGACCCGTGCATGTGTAAATGGTGTCTAACGCCCGCTTTATGCTAACCTCACACCGTCCATGCAAGCCGTGGATAGAACGAATGTCCCTTTTCAATTTAGTTTTTTTCTTGATTTTTAATCACTATATTTTTTTTTTCTTTTTAATTCTTGGTTACCCCAGTCGTCACCTCCTCGGCGGTAACGGCGAAGGCGGCATCCGATCCGCCTTCATCTGGATGCCAGACCAGGTGGTGGCGACGGTATCGCGGATTCCCCTACCGCCGCCAAAGCCACCGGCGCCGAGGCGGCCGGTGTCGCCCCCGGCGCTGCTCACCGTCTCCGGGTCCGCGAAGACGTTGATGCTCTCGCCGCTGCCGGCGCTGTTCTGGCGGCGATCCCGCGGCGCGCCACCACCGTGGTCCCCGTGGTGGTCCGGGTCCAGGTACCCGAAGCCGGTCAGGCTGCGCAGGCCGCCGACCTCGGCCGACGGGTGGTAGCTGCGCGGGGCGTCGGACATCTCGCTGTCGGGGCGGCGGGCGTAGGGGGAGTAGGGGGAGTTGGGGGCGAAGAAGCGGTTGTCACCGCCATTATCGTTGTACATGGCCATCGGCGGCGGCGGCGGCGGCCTTGGCGGGCGCGGCGACGCGAGGGACGACGAGGCGACGCTGGTCTTGGCCAGGAAGTCGAGCCGCTCGTTGGGGTACTCGGCGTGCGGCACCGGGTTGCTGATGATGTTGCCGAACGACAGCGTCGAGTCCGGGCGGCCGGAGGCGCCGTCCGAGTCCTCGGCCTCGCGCCGCCGCTTGCGCCCCAGCCGGAGCATGACCGCCGCGATCACGAGCACCACCAGCCCGATCACGCCGCCCACCACCGCGCCCACGATCGTCATCGTGCTGGGGCCGCGGTCGGCCGGCGGCGATGACGCCCCCGGGCTACCCGCCCCCGTCGGTGCCGCGTTCGTGATACCGCCGCCCGTGGCGCCCGTGGTCGTAGGCTTGCTGTCGCCACCGCCTGCGGTCGTGTGGGATGCCGTTGGCGAGGCCGTCGACGTGGAGCTCGATGCCGCGTCATCGCCCGGTTTCTTGCTCTGGTCGGCGTCCATGACGCAGTTCTGGCCGTTGCAGGAGTAGCCGTAGGGGCAGCAGCCGCTGCCGCAGGTCTTGAGCTTGCCGTCGAGCACCGTCGTCTTGATCTGGGCCTGGGGGTTGGCGACGGGGTCCTGGAGCGCCAGGTTGCACGTGACCGGGCCGATGGTCTTGCACTCCGAGGTCGTCGGGCAGCACAGGACGGTCGTCCGGCCGGCGAGCACGATGCAGTTCTTGCCGTTCTGGCAGCAGAAGTTGTCGGGGAGCCCATCCTGTGAGCATTTCTTGAAATCGGTCGCGCACGTGTCGTCCCTCGAGAAGATCACGCCGGGTGGAACAGCGAGTGGAGAAGAGTCTGGAATGTAAGTGGCCGAAGCCGTCGTCGCGAGCACCGCCGCGAGACACCAAGCCCATAGCGGGCCGCGAATACGCCCCATGGTTTTGGGCAGTTGAGGAGAGCCTGCCTCAGTTCGCTATGCGTAGTTTTTAAAAGTTGGTATAGGCCGAAACGAAGTAGAAGAGAGAGAGAGAAGGGGAAAAAAAGACAGCAGAAATTACCGAGTTGAGAGAAGTAGAAGGAAATATCTAGCTTGGCAAAGGGCGTTCATTCACAAAACACCAGTCAACACTCAACCATGCAGGGGGTGTGACCTAGAAATAGCAAATAGAGGAGTCACGAGTAGATAATGAGCGTGTTTGAAGACTGAGTTGGCGGTGGTCAAAGGAGGTGGACAAAGGTGTGTGAATAAGTTGGAAATAGCCAACAATAAGCAAACTCGAAGCCCGGGCTTGATTCATAAACCGCTGCTGATATCTGCTGTCTTTGTTTCCCACCTTGTCTCGTCCGATCATTGTCCGCTTCAATGGGCCAGAACACGTAGGTGGCAGTCACCCTCCCATTGCCTGACCTGACCCGGGCAGCGAGGACGTTCTGGTCCAACGGATGCCCGCAGAGCTGGTCGCGTAGACGAAGCCCCGGGTAGCGCGGTGGGTTCCGCTCGCGATCGACTCGACATCTCCAGCCCAAAAATAATCCTCCGTCGATGATGGTACATCGCGTGCATGGCGCGCAGAGCCAACCACGACCAGTGAGCTGTCAGGCAGAGCGGGTTCCAAGGTGGGCATGCATACCTACCTTAACCTCCTACCTAGTCCCTACCTACCTAGTCGACCCTGAGTAGGGAAGATTCGATGTGAGGCAGTGCAGGTATTAGGCGTCACAGGAGCCGTCAGAACGAGAGGTCATCGATGAAGCGAATCGCCCAGGTCGATCGAGCGCTGCAGGCTTGCCAGCGCAGGCGGTTACGGAGGATCCCAGTCCTGTCCAGTCCCGCCAGTCATGGCGGTTGAGTTGGGGAGACACCGAGGCGCGTCATTGGCTGAGGTGTGGTAGTGCGACTTTCAAAATAGGCGCGACGGGCGACAAGGCGCGTGTCTGATTGGGCCAGGCACCTGCTGCTACTGTGTAAGTACGTTCTCGAGTTACCTGATTTGGCACTGGACCTGGACGCTGAATGCGCTAAACCTGCCCTATAAGACCCCCCTGCAAGAATGAAAACCCCCCTGTAAATAGGTAGGTAACCCACCGTTGCAGCGTGGTTTAAATTCAGAATGCTCCGAACGTTGCCGAACGGGTCTTCATCGAATCCGGGGGGCGGGAGGCCCGTTACCTGACCGGATGGAGGTAGGATGGGGACCATATGGTGTAGGTAATCATGACGCCGCCCGTCTATATTTACCTTCGAATGTAATGCGGAATATTCTCTCCCAATGTCAATGGATGGGCGGCCTCAAGTACCACATGAGCGGCGTCCAAGCCACCGCCAGACGAGCCTCTGAACGAGACATTCCGGTTCCCTCGGGACGGTAGGATGATGCCCGCATGAACGGGTGATCGCTGCTGCGGCCGGACTCGAGGCCCTCGACTATCAGCAGTATGCAAGCCATGCGTATGCCATTTTTATCGAGAAACAAGAGGCCATTCTCTTCTTTGGGATGATCTCTGTATCCCCCTCGACATCATCTGTACACCGAAGGGACACACGCACAGGAATTCTGGATCTCCATGCCGGGCCGCCGTGCGCAGCCCTACGACGCCCCCTACGCGCCAGCCAGCCAGCCAGCCGTGGGCCACCGCCGCCGCCTCATTTTCTGGGCCGCACTCGGGCCAGGCCCGAGGCCGTTTCTGCAGGCCTCGGGCAATGGGCCCAGTAGACGCCCGAAAATAGAGGCTCGCCTGAGGAAACGTATACCCATAGCAAGCTGAAAAGGGTGGTCTCGGGCACGGCCAGCAGACCGGGCCAGGTCGAGCTGCAGCCTCACCGCGCCGTCTGGACTCTGCGAGCACGATGCGATCAGCGCAAGCCCCAAGCCTTTTTTTTTTTTTTTTTTTTTTTCAGCGCCGTCAGCAGCGGCGGCGGCGGCGGCGGACACGCCATCTGGCCGTGGAGGCATTGCTGTGCCGCGGCCACTATACCGCGCCTTCGACTGCCGGAATGCCCAGCCATTCCCGCCCATGTCCCAGGCGAGCCTGGCCTGGGAGAGAGAGAGACCCATATACCTAGGGTATGTGGTAGAACAGCCAAGTCACCGATGACCTTGTGTTCCCTTAATATGAGGACTCCCGATATAGGATTTTCCCAGACAAAAAAGTCTAGCGGTGAGCGAGCGAGTGAGTGATGTCAACGACCGCCCGGGAAGCTGGCTGGCCCGGCCGAGACCGGGCATACGAGCGAGGGCGCCCGCGCTGAAGAAATCCCGACAGCCATCTGTCCGAGCGCCACTACCACCACGCTTTTGTTTGTTGAGCGAATTGACTTCGTTATCGTGCCGCGCACGCTCGGAAGCGTTGGCGACGATGCTGACATGGCGGTCGAGACAAAGGTCCCATGAAGCCAGCAAGAAAAGATTGTTGTAGTCCGCCTTTTTGTGTGCCCAATTGGGTCTCCCCCGGTGATACTCCCTTGCGCCTCGCGACATGGTCCCTACCTACCAGTCTACCGGCCAGCTAAGCTGTCAAGGTCTGGGTTTCCCGTGACCCCGGGGCCTTGCGTAAAAATCCTGTGCGACGATCCTTGGCACCCGCGCAACCATGTACCTAGGTAAGGTCGGTAGGTGGCGTCATGCGAAGAAAGAGGGCATGGATTCGGGATTGTCACGATGCCAGATGGGCCCCCGAAGAGCAATGAGTCGAACGACAATGGGGCGGGGGTTCGTTGGGCATGGACGGTGAAAGAGAGACACCTTGGGAGGGCGCCGCCTCCCGGATCGTCGAGATAGAGAATGGCTTGAATGGCTTCTTGACTGGCTACCCAGAGACAAAGAAACAAGATCTTCACATCCTGTCAAAAGTCTTGGCGAAGGGTTAGCCATAGTAGTGTTGATGAGCCCGCTTTCATCGTCATGCCTGGGACGTAATTCTCGCATCGGCAAGTTGTGGTCCATGGCTATGTTGTATGTCGCCCCATAAGTTTCGCGAATGAGTTTAGACGGCATTGAAGTCTGTTCAGCTCGTCAAGGGTAGTTCGTACATAGAATAGCGATATGTAGGTGGTTTAGCACGTCATTTGTTCCCGCAGAGAGCTCAGGCCGGATAGATAACATAACGCATGATGTGATCGCCACCACGTAGCCCAGCCTAATAGCCGCCCAGCCTGCCAGCCACAATCGCAAAGCTTGTCTTGTCTGTCCGTCCCCAGGCTTGCTCGTTCACCTATCGTAGCCGTGCTTGCTTGCTTGCTTGCTCTACGTACCTACCTACGTATCATACGTCCACGATGTAGTTCCGAGATAGGAGCTCTCCGGCTAGCTAGCCAGCCAGCCCTAGTCAATAATGTCATATCGAAGCCCGCCCTGCCTTCCGACTAGTGCTTGCAGTATTCGCAAGAAAAGTGATCGTCATATGGCCTGTACCATGGCACTTACATAATAGGAAGTGGAGATATACCCGGTCAAAGTAGATAGATACCCAACCCAGCTGTGCGTTGAACCCTTGCTTTTTTGACCGAGTCCCATGCCGCGCGCGGGAACGAAAAAAAAAGCAAGAAGAAAAAAAAAGCCTCCTCTTTTCTCCTCATTCTCCTCATTACCTGTCCCCGCCGGCTTGCTAAATGCGGCGGATCCGACGGACGGGCGATCTCTACCTAGGATCTTCGCCCAGGAGCCAGCCAGCCAGCGGCAGAAAGGCCAACAGGATTTGCTGGCGTTGGACACCTGACCGGACCTGACTCATCGATCACGAGACCTTCCGTTCACCGCTGCGGAGGTCTGGCTTTTTTTTTTTTTGGGCTTCGAGAGTTTGTCTCCGCGCCTGACCGTTTAGCGCATTAGGAAAATGCCACAAAAATGCCACAATGAGGGGGAGAACATGGGAAGAAAAGAAAGCAAGAAAGAAATTCGTCCGAAGACTTGATTACCCCTGTTCCTTTGTGGGGTTCGTTGGAAGAGGGTTAAATTCTAATTTTGGGGCAAATCAATCTGTGGGGGTCGGTCTGGAGCGCGATGTACATGAACATGAAGATGAACTTGAAGGTGTTTTTGAATTTTTATTTTATTTCATTTTATCTTATTTTTTGTACTTTGCAATTCAGTGGTACTATCTATTATAATAATACGTTAGTACTCTTCGGGGAGGATATGCTTTGTTTGTTTGTTTGTTTGTCTGTCTCTCTCCCAGGAGTTGAAGAGGCGGGAGCAATCATAGCGGTGCGTCCCTCGTGAACTCGATGTGGCTTGCTTTGCTTCCTCAGGGGCGTATGACCAGGCAGTGCCTTTTGTGACCCCAGAACCGATGAATGATGCGTAGTGAAGAAACAACCCCTCAACCCAGATGAATTTGTTGGTCCAAAAAAAGAAAACTGCCCAGAAACTCCCTTTTGCGCCCCAGCCCTCTCCCTCCCAATCATGCATGCATTGGTATAGAGATCCGACGATGAGGAGGATATCGACGAGGTAGATAGTAGTAGAAAACCAAAAAGCCAAAAAGCGGTAAAATGGTATAAAATCGTCGTTCCCTCGTAAGCCTTCACTGTTCATGTCCCTCTCCCGACCGTGGCCGTCCCAAAAAGCCCCTTGATTGCCACACCTCATGATGATATATCCAAAACCATAGTCCAAGTGTCGTTCCGGTTGCCTTGCGGCCTCCTCTTTGGGGTATTATGTTGAAAACAATGAGAAAAATGAATAAATGAAATAGATGATTAAAAAAAAGTGTTGTCGTGGCCACGAGCCAGAGCTGCCCGCGCGCGAATATTAGGATCGTGATTCCCTGCATCACTCACGTAAGGGCCCATGCAGATGAGAGGAAAGGGGGTGGGTTACTGCTGTTTCGTCATCCAGCCCGACCACCCCCTTCTCCTCAGGGCCAGCCATGAGAGGTAGAGAAGGAAGTTTGGTCGGGCTTAGATCAGCAAGTAGTCCCAGCCCCTCATCTGCATGACGTCTCGCCAGGAGATGTAAGGCGCCTCCGCTAATCCTGTCGGGCCGGGGCTCGGGCGGCTGTTGTCGGCCTGCGCCCAGACCTCGTGCAGTAGCGAGGCGACGCCGCCGAAGCTGCCGGAGCCGGCCGCGTCGCCCAGCTGGGCGAGGCGGTCGTTGAAGAGGTGCCGGAAGGTCGAGTTCGCGCCGCTGACCGAGCCGCCGATCAGGTAGACCCAGGCCAGGCTGCGGTCGAAGCCGGCGGGGCCCGAGGGGATGTGCTGCAGCACCGTCGTCAGCTTCTCGACGAGGCCGACGCAGCTGCCCTGGCTGGGCGAGAACCCGGGGACGAGGCTGCACAGGTAGATGCGCGCGGCCAGGCGGAAGGCGCTCGTGATGTTCCGGCTCAGCTGCTTGGGGCTGAGCGAGCCGTTGGCGTTGAAGGGCATCTTGGGGCCGGCGGCGCAGTCGTCGGCCTCGGTCAGGCCGATCTGGTCGCCGAGCGCGTGCACGTGCTGGCACAGCGTGATGTCGTCCATGCCCTCCTTCTTGAGGGCCTCGAGGCAGGCGATCTCGGAGATGAGGTACATGACGTGGTCGTCGCAGCCCATGAGCTCGCGGAGCCCGAGGGACGGGTGCGTCGTCGACAGGTGCTTCTCGCGGTAGGTGTGCGCGAAGATCGGCGCGCGCCCTTGCATGGTGGCGCCGAGGATGTCGATCCAGGCCGTCAGGGTCATGTTGAAGGGCGCCTGCGGCCGGAGCTCGCTGGGGTCGCAGACCTTGCGCGGCAGGTCTAGCTTCGTGACTAACGAGTTCACCGCCTGGAAGTGTTGGTGCCACGGGATGTCGGGGAGCGAATCGTCGCATCGGCCAACGCTGCACTGAAAGAAGATGAGACCCAGGGTGGCCTGGAGAATCTGCTCGTGGTCCTCATCGCGGTTCAGAGCCTCGCAAAGAGCGAGGATGGTGGCGTGTCTGTGTCGCATGATATCATTATCGATCTCGTCTCCCTGAATGTTCATCGTCGCCTTGAAGTGTTGCGCGGCGATCATGAGGCAGCAGTGGAGGTACCCCTTGTTGCTCTGCAGAGCGGGCAGAATAAGGTCAGAGCCAACAGATCCGTGTTGGTTCGTTTCCAGGATGGGGAATATCGTTGGTAGCACGGATTGGATGAAGTGGTCGAGCAGTCGCTGGTCGTTCTCGTCAAGTTCGATGTCGACTTGCCTCGAGTCCATGGCCGGGCCGTTTGAGAAGTCGAAGAAGTTGCAGTTCAACGCTTCCTCGGTTAGTGACTCCCGACGTTCTTGGTAGACCTGCTCCGTCCATTCACCATCCAAGGGGTAAGACGGGAGAACGGTTCCTGGTGGGGGTGGCGTGTGGAATGTGCTAAAGGTCGAGACAGTGGACTCCCGTATTGTCGGGATGTCGTTGACAAACATCTCCCGCTCCGTCTTGACGTCGATCTCATAGGGGGACATGCCGAACATGAAATCCGCGTGCGAGGGGAGCACTTGCGGGTTGTAGACGCCATAGTCGGCAACATTAGGCGGGCTGTTGAAGTTGAACGATAGATGAGAGTCGATTGATGCCGACCTCGTGCGGTCGAGGGGATCCGAAAAGGTTGCCGAGGTAGGAAGCGAATGCGACAGGCCGGGAGGCGAGTTTACGGAAGTCTGGATGGTGTGGGACGCCTTCTCGGAGAGCTTCTTGCGCTTGATAATCATCTTGATCTCGTCCTTGTGTTGCCGCCTCGCATCGTTGTTGCTCCACCACATCGGTCGCTTGTATTCGCAAGCAAGCCCGAGGTGCTTGCATGCGGTGCACATGGGAGAGCCCTCATCGCACTTCTTTCGCCGTAATCTGCAGGTGTAGCAGCCTGGGAAAAAGAGAAAAAGGAAATGTTAGCGTGGGTGTGGCTCTTGGCCGACTTACACGCACCGGGGCGGCGTGGGCCGTGTAAGTGGCCGTGTAAGTCGAGCTATGGAGGAGCACCAACCTGTTCTTGAGCGGCGGTGCATCTGTGACTTTGCCTTGGGGTTCGCATTGTTATGACTCTGTTGTTTCGAAGCAGCCTTCGTCTTGGTAGGTTGCGCGACAGCCATGTTGACGGTTGCTGTCCTTATGAGGTCTTCTCTAGAACTGGGGGGTAGCGATGACATTTGTATCTTGTGGCCCGAGTCGAGGTACCTGCGTTGAGGTGCAAGCCGGTGGTGTGGGGGGGAATGCTAGTCGCAGGCCGAGCGAAAGCGGGAGGAGACCAGTGGAACAGGGGTCCAGGTCCAGGTCCAAACCGATATTTGCTGGGATCTGTCCGGGCAATGTGCCTCGAGTCCAGTAATTCAATGCCCAACACCCAAATTCTCGTGCCCGGGGGGAAGGGGGGGGGGATGATAGACCGCGAGTGGAAATGATGGCGGGCAAGCCCAAAAACCGGTGCAGGGTGGAGTTTATCGGGTAAGGTAACCGTGATAATTAATATTATTTTTCTCTCGTTGAATGAATGCTTAGATCCGAGCAAGTGCCAGCTTGCCTTTCACGTTGATCGAGTTGTTAGTGAAATATAGAGAGAGAGATGCGGAGAGGAGGGAAGAGGAGGAGGAAAAGACAAAGTTGTCTCTAAAGGAAACTGGAACGGCACTTGGATCTTCTGCCCTTCTACACTATCTTGAAAGAAAAAAGGCGTTTCTGGCACCGGAGGCGTGCAAACACTTATATCGTGGCTTCGCTCCCCTCGGCCACCACCGGAGCTGCATCGTGAACAGGTACGGTGTCTATGGCTGTGTTCAAAAATAGCAACAGCATACGCAATTTGGGGTAATTCCCTTTTTAGCCCATGACCAATGTGGCCTAATTGCAGACCACTGCATATGCAAATTAGCCCAGAGTGGTGTGGGAGGAGGCCACTTGAGCCGGATATGCGCTTGCAGATTCCAATGAGGGTGGCCGGTTCGATGGGGCCTGGTCGAGTCACCCGGATCATGGTGGGTAGCGTCGACCACACCTTGACCAACCACCCCACCCCGGGACAGCGGTACAAGGACATTGTACCACTCGGTCACACTCGCGGAAGTCGATAGCTGCAAGTAGAGGCAGGGATCGCAATGGGCAGGGTTGACAGGGTTTGGTGAAGAGTTGAGCGACTAAAGAGGAAGTTCCCATACAAGCCCTGTGAAGTCCGGCCCACCGTGATGCACCATGCAGAGGAGAGGGGTGGTGGTGGTGGTGGTGGTGGTAGTGGTCGTGACATGGGGGCTCAAGGGCTTCCTTCTTGTTGTCAACCACCACTACCAGCACTTGCAGATTCCAATTGTGACCTTGCCAGCCTTGTAGCGACCCTTGTAGCAAACAAGCCCTGTAAGCCGGGATCGTCAAGTTTATTGAAAGTCGCAGGGATTCCACTAATATTCATCGGGATGGGGACATGCGGTTTGTGCTACACGTGAAAAGGAGATCCTTTCTTTTTGATCATCTTTCTTTTTTTATGAACCGCCGTCCATTCCTACCAGTTATTTTGGACGCGCGGGAGCGTGTCTTACGCTCGACACACGTTGTCTGTGTTCAGAAACGCTGTGCAAGAAGGACCACGAGAGAGGAAGCCCACGTGTAGATATTGGGCATTTGGGTTCCTTCAGTGCTGCCCCTGGACGGATTCGTGGATTCGCACAGACGAGCACGAATGGTGGGATAATATAGCACTGCAGAACGTATATATGCAAGGAGCCACGGCTGCTTGCCGATTCCCCTCGAGCACGGATGGTTACTCTGCATGGGCTGACTGATAATCATAGATTGCAATGCCATGGCGATGCATGTCAGATTCATAACACACACATACTCAGGCCTGTGAAGTACCTAGTCGAGAACGTTATTCCGCTTGTGCCTTGCCTTATCGGGATAACACGTCGCCGGCCGGGTGGAGTGGGCAGTAGTTGACGGGCATGTTTGCAAATTGCCTCTATCAACGGGGTTAGGTCGAGCTCGGCGAAATCAAAAGCGCACCTCTCTGATCGCCGGCTTCCGTTCGATGTAGGTACCGTAGGTCATAGGTAGGTATGTAGTCTGGCAGTTACTAGCATCCATATACATAGCATAAATTAGGCCGTGGTTTGTGGGCAGCTATGGTATTATAAGCTAGTTGTAGTGTCGGCCACCAATGGGTGACAGTCTTTCCATCTGCGTAATGGGATTGGTCGTCGATTTGGGCCCGTCGCCATCCGCTCCACGGAGCCTCTACCAGGTCTGGTTCATCCAGCAGCCAGGGCAACTTTGGGACGATGGGCCTGACGGAGTTCTGGGGGTCCATGTCGGGGCTAGGGCTCGCACCAACTTGGAGCCGAGGAAAGAGAGCAGCACCTGGGCAGGTAGGTATCGTCAAGTTTTCTTTCCATTTCGGTATAGGCACCGCATGTTGTGAACCGGCGTGGTAGGTTAGCTGGGCTGGCAACTGGGGACGTTGCCGTAGGCAGTACCTCTACACAGTAGTACGCATACTACGCAGTATGTAGAGTGTGCAGAGTGTGTAGAGCATGTAGAAGATGTAGAGTAACCTAGAGAAAGAGGATAATGGGACCTTGGCGGTCGAAATCATGATGGTCGAATGCCAGTCTCGAGGGCAATTGTGCTCGCTGATTCGAGGCTCGGGGAGAGTTGGCGCCAGTAGCGGGCTTAGCCGAAATCTTAGTTGATGTGACGAGCCTGCGAGGGGGCTGCGGATTGGCTCAAGCTCGGCAGCTCGATCCCTGGCAGGCCGGGGTCTCTATTTGATGGAGGGGGTCGCTTTGGCCAATCTCCATGCAAAGACGGGAACTGCCCATTAGCGTCGATGGTGGGCCGGCGGGGTCCGCCCAGGGTGTTTACAGGGTATCTACAGGGTATCTACAGGGTATTTACAGGGTACGTACAGGGCCTGTACAGGGGCAGTATGCAATATCTCTCTGCATCCTGGCCTGCCAAGACACGGCATCAAGGGATGGGATTTTCGTCTGCCAGATCAGCCAAACAGCTTGACAGCCAGAAGAAGGACAGCCCTGCCCTGTCGCCTAGCTACCCCATGTTCACCACCGTCACCGTCATCATAATCGGTGGTCCATGCGTTAAGTCTCCCCCCTCTCTCCCCCCGAAGATGCTGTACTTTTGGATGTGGCTTACATGTACAATTTGCGTGCATGCAGCATGGGGGTGAGAACATGGGGGCGGGCAGCGCGCCGACCTACTACGTACAGGGCCAGTGGGCTGGGCAGAGCAGATTGGGGGAGAAAGGGAGCAGCAGGTCGGAACAGTGAAGCCCGCGCTGGAGTGAGAGCTATGGACATAGGTCTTGTGTAGCTCCAGGCTCACCGGCTGCTGGGGAAGAGGATCATCCCGACTTCCGACCTGAGTCTCGGGCTGCAAGTGCTGGAGCTGGAGGTTGATTGAGGTCATACGGGTTGTACAGCAAATGTTGTAGGATGAATCAATGTAGGTTGTTAGGATGTGAGGTTGTTGGGTAGTGGGCTAATTTAGTCCACTTTCTATTATTATCCCACTTATTGCTCACCAGCCTGGACTAATTTGGCTCGATTCTTGGGCCGCCGTTTACGCGCAGATGCACGGCGGGCGCTAACAATCACACAATAGTTTGCCCGTTGAGCAACGTCAATAATTATTCTATTTTTGAATTAACCCACTTTGATCCGAACACAATGAGGGCTAATTTGGGAAGCTCAGTCGACTACCTGATCTTACTGTGAATGGTACAGTCTGCTCAGTGAGGTCAGGTGGTTAATGGGTAAGTAATGTACGAAGTACATACATACGGATTACATACTCCGGCTATGGCTGCCATAGGTACCTACTTACTGCTTGACTGCACAGGGCACCTAAAGTTCCTTCGCGATTTGATCCAAGCTTCTTTTTTGACCGGTCGTGACCTTGGGTCCCGGTCCCGGCAATGCGGTCGTAGCCATCCCGGCGTAAATCTATCTCCTGATTCTTCTTACCTTGTAATTGAAGTCGTAATGGACCGCAATGCGCCCCTTCACCCAGGATAAATGAACTCATGCACATGGAAGCGCAAGCGCATCTTGTCGTATTGTCGCGATCGCAAAGTCCAGCTCGTTGTTGTTGATCTAATCAATCTAGCCTGCCTACTTCTTTACCTAACCCGGTGTGCTATACTATATATGCGTACAAATATTTGCTTGCCCTTGCCTGTCAAGTCAAAGTCGAGTGGGCCGTTGTCGATATGATTGATAGTACGGATACGGAGCGCGGGTAGATTCCGTGGCTAGCCTCTCCCTCATGGACCATGGTCCGTCCCTCCTCGGCTTCGACATCGACGAGGCGTGCGCCTTGATTTTATTTGGACGACAACTTGGCAATCTCATCCTTCAAGCCACAAAAAGTTAAATCCGAATTGCCCGTCAATAGCTTACTTACATGCCGCCGCCTATGTATGGTACAGATGTAGGCAGCTAGATAGCTGCAGTAGGCAATGTATGTATGTATGTATGTATGTATGTATGTATGTATGTAGGTAGCTGGCTGACGTCCGTGCCGCCCGCGGTCCCTGTCAGGTGAACTGATGCAAATCATCATAACGCGGCTGTTGCGTCCCGGCCCTCGACCCGTTATTAGCTCGCGATACATGTCGATGCTAGGCTTAGCACGATTTACCTGGTATGGTACGACCTGCCCGCTATACCTGTCCATACCTGAATCCATACCTGAACCCATACCTGAATACGTGCGTAGTACGACTACCTGAGGTTAGTTCAATCCTCTTCCTTCCGTCTATCACCGTGACAAGTGGAGATAGCATTTCTGTCAAATGCCTACTATACCCGGTGTATACTACCTCTAGGTGTCTATATGCCGTGCCTAATGCTGCTGATCTCACTAGTCTCCAGTGTTCACGAATCGTGCAAAGGAGTCTAATAATCATCGCGCAAGCTGGGGCTAACCGGCTTCCACTACGGTATCTACCAAAATGGTGTGCGCATTGCTGCATCCAAGCACGTCCCTAGCTCCCCAGTAAGATTGATTACCTGCATCTGCCAGGACCTTGCTGCCAGACCCGATTCGTCCGCTCGTCGGTGGGGTTCCGTAACGGCGAAATACGTTGTAGAAGAACTCGACAAACTAGAGGCTCGAGATGGCCTCAGGAAAGCAGCACAGATCTCTGTGATGCCAGGAGGGCTCATTTCTGCTCGGAATAAAGCAGGATCAGCCATCCACTAGAAAACGGGCCTCGCATTGAGGCTTCCTCATGTGATGAGTCTGGAGGAGCCTTTCTCGCCACTCCATTGGGCCTCGACTCTGCTTCGCTTAATCTTACGGCGAGATTATTCTGGGGAAGCCGTTGATAAGCTCCCCATCTCTCTCTACCTATCTTCTCCGAGACACACGGCAGGTGATGAGCGACGCTCGCGACATTCAACGCCGAACCTGTCCCAGACGCCTCCTCGGGCCATCATCAGACTCTTTCGAATGCGTGGTACAGCCCGCGCGGCCGGGATGAAGAAGGTGATTGCTCGCATCGCAATCTTCTCAATTGTCTAGACTGGGTGTTCCCAACGTCATGATTCGGTCCGTACAACGATGAGTCCTTCGAATCGGGTACGGACGGGGTAATCCAGGAGGAATCAGTCAAGTGAACTTCCATCTGGACTAGTTACTACTAGGTAGGTATGTACGATTGTAGACAGGACGATGATAGGAAAAGTGGTCCGTCACTACGCCCGTAGGTTCACTGACGAGGAAGTCACCGCATAAGTCTATGGCCTCCTTGTTCACCGACGAGATACACTACTGTATTTGTCTTAGATCGAGGTTTGCTTGCCCGGGTAGCCCGCCTACCTGTCTAATGGTGATCTGGCATCCCGTGAGCTCCGTCAGTCAGTAACCAAAAGAGACTGTCGGTGTTTCCCGCCAGTGTGTGCCGGACACCACTGACGGACTACATGCCTAGTACCACCTTTCGCTTCGTGGGGAGCGGCAGCAAGACGGACACAGCTTTTTACCTGCGAAGAACGGGAACTTGCTGCTTCCATGCAGTCGCTGCAGAACAGGTGCGACCCCCTTCACATGCCTGTTCGTGGAGTTTAACCATTGCTCCTGTTTGATTCGTCGTCGCTTTGGGGGAGGCGTTCGCCTTGCCCAACTTGCCTAAACTTCGAGAGCTTGCATGGAAGCTTTACACGACCGGGCATACTTAATCTTGCGCAGCTTTCTACCAATCCCCTTTCGGGGCCGAGCAAGTAGGTATGTGTGAGGGAGCCGTCCACGCTCCTCCTCCTCCTCCTCTTCCTCATGTTGTGATGCTGTAAAACCGGGTTACTGCTTCCGCTGCTCGCTCTCATGGCATCGTTGGGACTACCTCAGCCATCCACGGGGAGGGGCTTTGGGTATGGCGGCCATCACGTGGTCCGTAGTCAAGGTCACGCAGACCGTCACCATATATCCTCATTGGGTATCAAGAACACACATAGATAGTGTACACACATAGAGCAGATCGGCCGCAAGGGGGTTATGGAACTTTTCGAAAGGACATAAAAAACTCAAATAACAAAAAAGAATTGGTCCAATGCCGGCGGCGGCCGCAATCCCCAAATCCACTACTCTATCAAGGTTGGATCCGTGGGCTAATAAGCCGGACCGTTCCAGATCTCACATGCCACTTTAGTCTTTCGTAGTGCCATCCTGCCAGGAAATCTGAACGCTCGCGCGGGCACGCAATTGGCTTCACGATGTCGTCCCGTTATCCGCTAGCAGCGATTGGCAAGGGAAGTCTTGGAGTCTCTCCGAGTGAAATAGCCTCGAAGATTATGATGTCGTGGGCGAAAGGCACCAATGCAATTCCCCTGTAACGTATCACGAGTGGGAGAGAGGGGGGGTTATATCGCAGAGAACATGCGTAGTGCATACGTACTATAGTAGGAGGTAGGTAGTAACAAGCAGCAGTGAAAGGCCCCTTGCTCTTGCGGGATGATAGGTGTATCCAGTGGAGAGATGGCGAGTCCTCCCCCCAGTCCGATGTGGGATTTCCCCTCTCCGCCCACCTATCCGAGCTGAGCCGGATAATGGTCCGTCTACGACGTATAGCATTTACAGACCGACTGGACAAGACCCGCCAATGCTAACGCCTGATGCTAATCCCTAATGCTAATGCCAATGCTAGTTTCCGGCGGCCTCAATGGTCATCCGAGAAAGTGAGGGATAGAGGGAGAGAAGGAGAGAGAATTTTGCTATCTTGCTTGGCCCCGGGAGAGCAGTCAGGTGAACCTATTAGATTAGCTATTCTCCTCTGACCGGCCGACTTCGCTGTAATGATACCGAGATATGGGTTCTGTATCCCTCTTACCGCCTTAGCTGGCCGAGTTTATAGCTGCTGGGGATGCAGTAGCGCCGTTTCTCATCGTCGTACATGAGTGCCGGCGGGCATCCATACGACATCGCACAGCTTTCTGCGGAGAAGATCGAGGGTGATAGTGGTAGTGGCCCTGCATCGCATCAAGGGCGAACGTCGATACAGGACACAGGACGACCGACAGCAGAAAAGCATAGGTATTCCGCGAGCGCCTCTAGAACATTTCCTCTGAATCCGTGTGGTGGAGGGCGCGCCTGTTGGTCCCTCTGTGCAGGAGTTTGCAGTTGTCTAGAGGGCGCCACTTTTTGCTAACGGTCACGGCCCATGCCTGATCGGGCTCATCGTCGTGTGAAAAGTGAGGAGGAGGCGGGCAAGGTTACCCCTGTTCGGGCAATCGGGCGCTTAAAAGACGACGTCCGGGGTCGCTGGGAAGCTTGGTGGCCAATGGGAACTCCAGGCGACCCCAGCTGTCTTCTGCAAGCCCGGCGTCCCGTCCAACCCAGCCGTCCAACCAGCCGGCCCAGCCTGCTGCCCTTGGGCCAGTTAACGCTGGGTAAGCAGTGGGATTCATGCTGGGCACCCGTGGGATTTTGGGACCTCTCACAACAGCAGATAGGTAAGTGCTATTATTAGGGACCAGGGCTTGACGGACTGTACCCGGAATACTGCGTTGGCGTAGGCCATTCTGGCTGGGTATACCGTAGAGCCGTGGCTTTCCTCCATGCGTGTCTTGTCCCAACACTACTACTATGTACTGCGTACTGCTGTGAAGGGCCCGAGCAACGAAGTCACATCGTGATAAGTCCCCAAATTATCACGACGTTTCACTCGTGCATAGCCAGTCCTGTTGCGATCCGAACTAGACGCTATACCATACATATACCCTCGGCAAGCGCCCGCGCTGTGCCCACGTCTTCCTCTTTTCGCTTTTGCGACGTCAAAACTATCCCCTTGGCTACCTACCTATAGCCAGGCTTTTTCTATTTTCCTTTTGGTCCTCCTATGTCTCCTATATACCCTTAGTTCTAGAAAGAAAGTAGGCCCGCCGGCAACGGCGTATATACCAAAAACAAAACGCACTTTGCATGTCACGAATTTCCTTTTGCTAGCTAGCTATCCGATATGGTGAGTCGGTCCAATTCAATTCCTGTTGGGCATTGACCTCTATTACCATATCCCGAGGCGTTGCTAATGCCCCCTGCGATAGAGTGCGCAATCGCTCCGAAGAAGCGAGCAGTCGCACCGAGAAATGTTCCAGAAAAGTCGTCTCCACGATCCATTCTTCGGTCTGAAAGGCTTCGAGCCACGCCCGAGTTCGGTAGCCACGGAAATCGTAGATACCGATTGGGACGAGGATGATATCATTAGTGAGATAGAAGACGATGACCCAAACTCGCCACGAGTTAGCTTAAACTCGGTAAGACACAGACTATACCCTAACCCACGTTGCGAACACCGAGCAACTGACGGCCTCTTTAGTCGGGCCAGCAGAGTGTCACCACTCTCTCGTCATACGACGAAGTACATACTCCCAGGTCGAGCAGGGTGCGTGAGATTTACGGGTTTGACTTTGACCATTCGAAACCGGTCGAGGGACCGAGAGGCCCACATCTATTCCGATCTTCGACGGCGTCGTCCAATTCCTTCGAATACCAGCAGGCGCTCTCCCTTTCGCCGGTAACTCCCAAGACGGCACGGCCGTTCGGGACTGATTTTAGGCTCCAGCACGCTCCTGATCCGTTACCGTCGCGTTCTCGGAGCAGCCCGTTCCAGTTTACACACGAAGAGCTCGACCCGAGCGAGCTGGCCGCGTGGACGCCGGAGAAGGTGGCACAATGGATGCTCAATGCTGGCATTGAGCTTTCGGCTGCCGAGAAGTTCATAGAGAATGACATCAATGGGGCTATCTTGATCACGCTGAAATTCGAGGACCTGAAAGAGCTCGACATTTCCTCTTTCGGTGTGAGGACAAAGGTCTGGGAGAAAATCCACATACTGCGAGACAGCAGGTCAACCACCCCCAGGCCCGAGACCCCAATCCAGGATGAAGAGAGCAAAGAGGTGCGCAGGGAACGGAAGAGGGTCGAGACGGTAGAGGATGGCAAGGCTGACGAGCCTCAAACTGTGAAGCGTTCCAGGAGTCTGAAGCGGAATCACAGCAGGAGGAAGCCGGCCCACGAGGACATCATCTCGCCCTTGGAGTCGGTGTCCATTGTCGGCATCGAACAGATGATGCCGAAGCCGCATCACTGCTCCAAAGGCGAGAACTGCTCGAAGTGGAGGAGGCAGCAACGGATGATGGAGGCGTTCAAGAAAGATCACCCGTTCGTCAACGTCGAACAGGGCGGCATCATCATGGTCGCCGGAGACCCGGGCAATCCTGAGACCGCCCCAGCAATTAACCGGCAGCCCTCGACCGAGGAGGCCCTGCGGCCGATGTCTGACGCTGTGCCCTCGGTGGTGGCCTCGTCAGACGTCCTCGGCCCCGGCGTCCCGCCGTTGCAGTATCTGCAGGAAGCCGCGCTGCGTAATCTGCAGACGCGCGACCCCCTGGATAACGTCCGGCAGTTCTTGGACTTCCAGCACCAGAACGTCGAAACCTGCTCGAGCGAGGTTCCACCAACCCCCCCGTTCGAGGTATTACCAAGCGCACGCGCACCCCA
Organism: Xylaria sp. JS573; assembly: GCA_000966885.1. Classification (NCBI taxonomy): domain Eukaryota; kingdom Fungi; phylum Ascomycota; class Sordariomycetes; order Xylariales; family Xylariaceae; genus Xylaria; species Xylaria sp. JS573. The sequence continues at coordinate 591,797 of JWIU01000010.1, forward strand.
CGAAGGCCTGCGTGCGCTGCCCAAACTCGCCATCCCGGGACAGCAGCCGCAGCCGCAGCCGCAACCACAACCGCAACAGCAACAACCACAACACCCCCGTCGACAATCACAGCAAGGACGGACCGCGAACAACCCGCCGCCAGTCGCCTTCCCCCAGCGCATGGAACGGAGCGAGGCCCGGTCCCCGGAGCTGCAGACGCCGACCGCGCCCTACCGGTTCGGCACGCCCTTCTCGGACATGGACGTGCCGCTGACGGCGGTGCCGCTGGGCCCCGTCGCGCGCGACGCCTCCCAGTCCGTGCCCCCGGACATGAACTACCGCGCGGGCCAGGTGAGCCAGATCGCGCGGTCGCAGTCGCGGGCCTCGCGGCGCCCGTCCTTCCAGGTCATGGCCCCCCTCGACGAGCACGCGCCGACGACGCACGTCGCCCGCCGCACCACCCCCAAGCCTCTCTCCCTGTCCCCGAGGTCCCCGCCCCCAACAAGAGCCCCCGGCACGGGCCGTCCCCAGCAGCAGCCGCTACAGGCGCCGCCGCGGGCGCAGTACCCGTGGTCGCCGCAGCAGGGGCGTCAGCAGCCGCGGACGCCGTTCGAGCGGACGCTGCCGCCGGCCGCCACCGCCGCCGACGGCCTCACGGTCAAGGACGCCGAGGGCGTGGCGTACGCGGGGCCCGTCAAGAAGCGCAAGACGCGGATGCTGCGGCACGAGTGGCACGACCAGTACGCGACGCTGCGTGGCACGCGGCTGGCGCTGCACAAGGACGCGGCAGCGGCGGCGGAGCGCGGGCGCTCGCTCGAGTACATCGACATCGACGACTACGCCATCGCCTGCTCGTCGCTGTCGACGGGGTCGCGGCTCAACGCCGCCTTCAAGGCCATGAGCATCACGCGCGGGGGCCACGGTCGGCAGCAGTCCGACGACAACATCGCCGCCTTCAGCTTCCAGCTCATCCCGCAGGACGTCAAGGGCGGCTTCGCCGGCGGCCCGGTGGCCGTCGCCGGCGGCCGCCTGCGCAAGCGCGAGTCCCAGAACGTCGGCTCCGGGCCCCTGACCGGCGGCCTCGACGGCGGCTTCAACGGCACCGGCAAGACGCACCACTTCGCCGTCAAGAGCCGCGACGAGCGCATCGACTGGATGCGCGAGCTCATGCTCGCCAAGGCCCTCAAGCAGAAGGGCGAGGGCTTCGAGGTGAGCGTCAACGGCAACATGATCTAGCCAGGCTCCCGTTTTCGCTTTTCTCTCGAGTTGCGTTGCGTCCCACCTATCTACTCCTGTCGTCTTGACGGCGGGCAATTGTTCCATATCCTAGTCATCTTCTTTTTTGTTTGTTTGCTCTTTTGCTTCCATATTTGGTTGCTCGTTTTTTTTTTCCTTCGATTATATACTTGCCGGCGCGACGCTGATGTCGCTGCTTGCTTCCCTGTCTCTTCTATATTCCCGCGGATGCTGATATCGGGTGGTGACGAATATGATAATGAGAAAAAGGGCTTGGTGTTTATAAATTTGATATCCCATGTTTCTAGTCAGCGTTCTGCTCTTCTTTTGGAGAACGCATTCCTTTTGTTGCTTTGATTAGCAAAAGCACCTATTTTCTTTTTGTTTCTGACGGGGTGGTTTGGATGATTTAGTTGATATTGATGGGTTATGAGATACCAACCACACATTCTTTAGGGGTTTCGCCGCTTAGTTGTTAGTATGAAATAAAGAAACAATTAAGTAGTCATCTGATTATCAACATACCTCCCCAACTCTGGATATGTCTTTGTCCTAGTAAAGTTATATCACTCCCGTCATGATGGTGCAATGAGTTCGATGCCTATCAGCTGCTAAGCAAGGCTTGTCGCCTATCGCTTGGGCGCTTCTCCGCTGCCCTGAGATGGCTCGTTTTGGTGTGAAGAGTGCGTCTACCTAAGTACATATCATGTTACATATATCGACGATGTATAGCACAACTGGTCCTCTATCTACAGGAGGTACTCGAGTATCTTACACCATAAGCTCGCTACTCCACGAAGAGCGAGCGTTTTTAACTGGCGAATTGATTCCGGGCTGGGAAGTTCGCCCGCCCCTCGACCTTGTTCCAGTCAATGCAGTTCCACCAATTCTCGACAAACTGCCTCTTGCCTCCGGCCTCTAACGTCCCAATGCCGTAGTCGCGCAGCCATACATGCTCCCAGGTGTTCAGACACAGTAGGGGGACGACATCTATACCACCCGGACCTATCTCGCTCGGAGACGCGAACCTCGCGCCGTTTCTTGCACCGGCGCCCGTCTGCCCGCGCTCTATAAAGCTTTTGACTGATTCTGCGGAGCCCATGCCTTGGGTGTTCATGTCGACTCCTTGACGGCGCCAGTGCCCCGTCGTATAGGGGGTGCCGGCGAGGTAAGTAGCCAGGATCCGGAGGTCGCTGGTTACCCCGTTCTTGACGAGCCAGACAAAGCCTGGTCCGAACATGCCCATGGCCGTGACCAGGAACTCACGACGGAGCGTCTCGATTGAGCTGAAGTTCCTCACGATCTCCTGTGTTAACCTGGGAGGGATGCGGACAGTGATGGCATCTTGTGTATTTGTTGGTGTCTCCTCCTGTCCTGCCAATGTCTGTAGGTTTACGAGATTCTCGAAGAAGAAGGCGTTGTTATGCGCCATGGATGCGTAGTTGAAGACAGCCGCCTGTGAGGGCTCGCGCGCGGTGGCTTTGAGGATTTGAAAAGGTCGTTCGCTCTCGAATTCGGTGCCTGAATCCATTGTTACTAAAACGTACCGGTGGTAGGATGAGGGGCGTCACAGGTGTCTCGTGCTCATGCCTTATGCCTCGGCCACATAGCAGCGCCAGCAGCCATTGCGGTATGGGCCCGATCCCAGGATGTATAGTGACATACCATCAGTCAAAGCGTTGAGTTTCTCTGTGACAAGCCCCATGTACTGCGTCCATGCGATGTCAAAGCCGCCAGCACTTAACAATCCCGGGACACCCTCGTTTTCGTTGAACTGCGGCAGTGGCGGCACCATGTGAAGCGAGCGCCGCGATAGCACTGGCCGCCGAAGCAAGCTCGCGCGCGGTATGCGTAATCTGGGTCGCAACATCATTTTGTGCAATGAGATGTTGCGAGCGCAAGGTCGCAAGGTGGGAGTTTAGATGCTGCTCAATACCTCACTTTTTTCTGCCGGGCGCGAATTGGAAGATACTTCACGCTGATTGGCTGCAGACGCCGCCGGCGGGAACATTGGATTCACCGACTGTACCCACAGCGAGGTACCCATGGATACAGCTATTGATTGGTAGGTATGTAGGTACCTACCGATATGGACAGGACATGGATGAAACACTCTATATCTGGTTGACCTTCAACACCGATCAAGGCGTCGAGTAAATACTCACATCAGGTTTTCCGTGGACTGCTATTATAACTAGATATTGTTGCTTATAAGAGGTAGGTATGCTCACTAGCTCGGATGATAACTACAGTACCTACGAGAATTACCTACCTACCTAGCCCCGCTGAGACCAGCCTTAGTAAAATAACACAACATCTTCTCAGAGCTGCAACTGCTATGGAAGACAAGTATGTACAATTTATATTCGACTATGAGATCTCCAAGTCACTTTTATGGGGAAACAGACCAGGGAGATATTCAATCCAGTACATACGAGTGGCTAAGGGGAGGGAGCCTTAGGCCCTGTATCTCTCATCTGTGTTCTAACACAATATGACAGTAATTCTTAGGAAGTAAGGAATGTAGCTCTGTTATGTCACTACTTATTTTTATTTTTTTAATCTAATAATTTGGAGTTTCTAAGTCTTTGTCATTCGACTGGTTTCAATAGGCCGCTTCGAAAGAAGCGCTAGCCCCAAGGGCCAAATTTAACAAAAAACACGGTCATCATACGTCACCAAGAGATATCAAGTTGATTATGTCGTTATAGGTCTCAGGTTTACAGAACTATTCTATCCAATTATGGATATATGCGCTTAAGTCCGAATATGAGGTGTAGAGACGGGGCTGTAAGGGGTGTTGGTCACTGGAGTTAAGCAACACCAACTCCGTGTAGCTCTACACATTAGGCTGGAGAGTCAGATATAAAAGAGTTTAAAAGCCTGCCAAGTCAGAGCGTGGAGATTGAGAAATCGGCTCCAGAATAATATAACTATATACTAACAGTTCATTGGAACACTCATCCTAGTTCTGATGGCACATCCGGCAGAACATTCCCTCCCGGGGACATACACAGGCCTCCTCTTCCACTCCCCCTCCGAACCACCCACTCTCGCCGAACTGCCAACTCCGGTTCCCGCCTCCGGGACCGTGATAGTCAAGCCGCTGTACGCCATCATCGTCCAGTACGCGAACGAGATCTTCACCAACGGGAACCCGCGGGGCTACAAGTACCCCCTGCCCCTGGTGCCGGGAGGCACGTGCGTCGCGCGCGTGGCCGCGGTGCCGCCCGACGCCGCGAGCCTGCGGCCCGGGCAGCTGGTGTTCGTGGAGCTGACGCTGCGGGCGCGCGACGACCCGCACACGCGCGTGCTGCGGGGCTACCACGAGGGCGCCAGCGAGGGCGGCCGGCGGCTGATGGCGGCGGGGCCGTTCCGGAACGGCGTGTGGGCGACGCTGGCGGCGGCCGCGATGGAGAGCGTGCACGCGCTCGACGAGGATGTCCTCGTCGGGCGCCTGGGTTACCGGCTCGAGGAGCTCGGGGCCCTCAGCCAGCTGACGGTGCCGCACGGCGGACTCGCCGACGTCGGTGTCCGGCCCGGCGAGACCGTCCTAGTGGCCCCGGCCACGGGGTCGTTTGGCAGCGCCGCGGTGCACGTTGCGCTCGCGATGGGCACGCGGGTCGTCGCCATGGGGCGGAACGAGGCCGCGCTGGCGGCGCTGAGGGGGCTCGCCGAGCCCGGGAGGGTGGAGACCGTCCGGATCAGCGGCTCCGTGGAGGAGGACGTGGCCGCGCTTTCGAAATTCGGGCCCATCGACGTGTTTTTCGACATCTCCCCGCCCACCGCGGGGAAGAGCTCGCACATCAAGGCTGGCATCGTGTCGTTGAGACCGGGAGGCCGCATGAACATGATGGGGGGAGTCCGCGGCGATATCGAGCTGCCTTACTGGCATATCACGCATAACGGCGTCACGATCAAGGGGACCTTCATGAACACGTCGCAGCAGGCGAAAGACTTGATCAAGTTGGTTGAGAGGGGCATGCTGAAGATCGGCTCCAGGGCGGGCATGAGCGTTGCTGGGAAGTACAGGCTTGAGGACTGGGAGGCGGCTCTTAATGCAGCTGCGGCGGAAGGAGGTCCAGGGAAGAGTGTATACTTCGTTCCGAATGGGGAATGAGAACCTCACTTGCAGGCTATGAGAGACGGCTAGACATACAACTGCCTATAGAATTAACACTGCCGTTCGTCTTTAGAATTAGAAAGGCCCTTGGACTCTGAACAGAACCTCTAGGCCTCGAATAAAGCCGCGCAGCATCACCCTTTAAAACCTTTCCTCCCTAAGAGATGGTATAGACCATCAGAGCTTCCTGAGGAGAGCCATCCACATTTATATCCACATAGGGCTAACGATGCCTTTTTTTTTTCTTTAGGCTCAAGTGGATACGGTAATAGTCTTCTACCACGCTCGAGTTAGAGTAGATTAATAACAGAACGTAAATGAGCTATTGGCCATATGTGGATGCCTGGGGCGGAATGAGCGCTCTGACAAGCAATCCAGGTACATAGGCAGCTTATAATTCCCATATGAGATGCAGGACAACTGGAGAACATAGGCTAGCAATGTAGGGGGGACGACTCCTCGAAGAGTCTACATGGCGGAAGCTAGCTAATCCGTACTGAACGTGTCATCGAATATAACCTCGGCGAGTTCAAGGGTGCGTGCCCCGTGAGCAATGAAATAGTTGCTATTCAGGGTTTAGGTACAACCTTAGAGTAGACAAATTCAAGATTGGTTAACTATTCGAGGCTTGAGCATCAGGGGATTCTGCAAGGTAACCTGACTCCAGAAACACCCTGTGTAGGTAATCATAGCATGGAGAGTTGACCAATATACCCCTATGGAAATCTATGCGGTCCCTAGTTGACGGATCCATAAATCACCTCTAGGTATATGTAGGAAACGTTGTAGGCCATCTTGGGATTCTGGAAGTCACTATGTTCACGATACAGGAGCTACTTGTGGCTGTGAATTATTGAGCATCTGCGTGTAGCATTGGAGCGTTAATGAGTGCGGGGGAGGAAGCGTAGGGCCAGAACTCGGCGTAGGTTGGGTGAGACAAGCTGAGCCACCTCACAAGACAGAGGAACATGGACTAGAATTAAATGTTTGTTTCATGGTTATAGCAAATTGACAGCTTATGATTACGTATATCCAGTATCAAAATGAAGCTATCCCAGCCAATAGATACGAACCAGACCGCCGTACGATGTACCGCTTGTTCATGACAACGCCGTATCATGCATGGTAATGATGCAACCTACGATGTACAAACTACCTAGACCAACCAAGTTGGCTCCCCCGGAGCGCCCCAACAACTTTCGTAGCAATACCCGCCAAACTGTGACCCCCCAACGCCTTTAAATACCTGAGCCCGGCAACCCGGCCTCAGCTCATTGCCTGCCCGGCCTCTTCTTGGCGGGAGTTCAATCTTCCATGAGTCCTAGCATATCCAATTCCGTCTTGACCATCGTCTCAAACTCCGCACGGTCGATTCCCGATGCCCGGGATAGCAAAAACAGGCTCTTAATACTGCGAGAGATGTGCTGCTTCACGCCGAAGTCGTTCTGCTCCTGCTTCGCGGCCGCCGCCTCGAGCTTCTCGACGGATACGCTTGAACCAGTACTAGAGGCTGGCCTTGGGTAAGGCTGAATGAGGCTCGGGTCATCGCCGCTCCTCGAGTGGATGGAAGATGACCTTGGCCGATCGGCTAAGGTCCAGGTGCCTTGCGTTTCGTTGTTAAGCTCCACCTCCTTCTCATTGCCGCCATTCGCAGTGGTTGGGTTGGCTAAGCCTAGAGGTGGAGCGACATCCAAATTGGCCTCCTCGTTGGGGTCATGGTTATCCATCGCGGGCTGAACATCGTCGTACTGAGCATAGTAGTCATCCTCTTCTGCGGGCCCCGAAGTCCGCATGGACTGTGGAGCCGGCGACCTCTTCGTGGCCGGAGTTCTTGCAGCGGGTGTCCTCGAGGGGGTTGCATCGTACCTTGCCCAATAATCATCGTCGTCGTCACCATCCTCGACAGTATGACCACCGCCGTTGCTCGCCAAGCCGTTGCTCGGTACACCTAAGCTCTGCTTCGACTTCGACTCATTGAACTGCCTGTCGGCCTCAGTGATGTTCTGGGCTCCCCCAAACGACGAAAACGGCGACGGCTTCTCAGCGACGTTGACTTCCCCGACCTTCCAACCATCCCCGCCTACAGGATCGCCAACGCAATGGACTAGGCGGAAGGCCAGCCCCATGTCTTTCAGCACGACAAGCGCTTGAAGAGTCTCTTCATCCACACGTCGATAGCGAGTTTCCACGTCGTAGTCCCAATCCACCTCGACTTCGCCAGACACAGGATGGTGCTCCAGCCGCTCACTCTGGGCAAGCTCCGTCAATCGGGGGACGTTTGCTGGTTCATAACATAATAACCGGATACAAGGCTCCGAGCTGGATGAAGATAGAAGCTGAACCCGCTGTCTGAGAATTGGCGAGAGAAGAGGTAGGGTGGCCTCGGCCGGCTGCGCTGATGCTGCGGCAGCTGGTAGTGAGAGCAGAAGAGGTCCCACGACGTGTTGGACGTCTGGTTGTCTGATGGTTGAAGCCGTCATGTTGTCTTGGTGAAGGTCAGGTTTGCAGGTTTACAGATTTGCGGTGTCTGCCTTGTGTGGTCTTGTTTTGTTTCTGAGGTCGTGACGAGTATTCGTATTTCATAGAATAGCCCTGCAGAAATCACATGCCACGAGTTGACCCCAAGTTACGTGGTTGCTCCAGTGTTCTAACGCAACGTCAACGACCCTGTTTCACAATAGAGAATGTTTAGACGAACCTACAAGCGGAAACAAAGTATAATAATAATAACAATAATAAAAAAGGTGGCAGGTGTCGTAGTGAAAAGGAAACACAAATAACCTTGGAAGTGGAAATGAGCCAAACAAGGGAGGTTATCGTCGTCGGACGACGGGAGCAACTCGAGGTCCTTCAACGGAATTCCTCCTGGGCAGTCTGGGCAATGCTTCCAAGATTTGGAGAAACCAACCAAACCGTATCCGCTTTGCACCCGGGGCAGAATGATGACACTGCGGGTTGGTCTGCCGCTACTGCTACCTACCGCACCCCACCCTGGAGCGCTTCGGGCGGGCGGAAATGCCGTCCACTCACATCCACAGCTTACATACCAATCTACCAGTCCCCCAAACCTACGGGTGGGGAGCTTGTAGCCATCCATGGAATGGCCTTCATACACTGCAATTGAAGGGCGGCCCTTCAACGTCAGCCGTGTGAAGTCTTATACGGTCCTTCCTACATATGTCGTAGAAAACACGAAATTCAATTGATAGGGAAGATCGGTGTATTTGCGTTGACTGATCATCACTCGCTTGAGAGCCTCAACCGTGACCCCCCAGTTTTACCTTGTCGGTCAATCTAGGTACATAGTAGCAATCTCCAGGGAACGAGATACGCCAGATTGGGGCCAGAGAAACCCCCTGAAGGAGCCAAGCCTACCTAGCCCAGGCTGAAGACCCACCACCACATTGCCCACCCCCCAGACTTGCCCAGCTTGTTCTGTAACGTTGTTGATCCCACATGGCTGTTTTGTCTATTCCCCAAACTTTCAACGCGGAGCACTACGTCACTCGCCAACTTGCTTCGGACGTCGGCCCTTCGTTGCTGATGTGGTCTTTTCGGCCGTAGAAGTCAATCCGACGCAAGCCGCCATCGTGGAATTAGACCTGTGTAGATCTCGGCGTTAGGTCCATATCGGTAAGTTGTCGAAAGTGTCAGCGGGTCGCATCATCTTCATTGACCGAGGCCAATGGCGTTGCTTCCATAGGACCTTGTCCATTCATGCCCGTACCTCAGCCGTCTAGGGGCGTTCAGCAGACTCGCTTACCTAACCACACTACCATCCCGAGCCATAAACTATTGACGGACGGATCGCTTCGATCGGACATTGTCTACTAGCGAAGGACGAACCTCACACGTGATCCATATAATCACGAACTGCATTTCAGGACCTCCTAGTTCGGCTAGAGCCGTCTCGGATGTATGCCGATGACGAGCCAGCGCCTTCAAGATGAGGTATGTGAGATATATCACTGGACATGCTGTACGCAAATATGCTAACACTGCTCTTCCAAAGGGCTCCCGACTCCAAGTCGTCACTGCTGGCGCCATATCCGGCCTCATATCCCGCTTTGTTATCGCCCCCCTCGACGTTGTCAAGATCCGCCTGCAGCTGCAGTCGCACTCCCTCTCCGACCCGCTGACGCACCGCGACCTCCGGGGCTCGCCCATATATAAAGGCACGGTCCGGACGCTGCGGCACATCGTCGCCAATGAGGGCATCACGGGGCTGTGGAAGGGCAACGTGCCCGCCGAGCTGATGTACGTGTCGTACGCCGCCATACAGTTCACCACGTACCGGTCCTCCACGATGCTCCTGCACCGCGCCTTCGGCGAGGACGCCCTGCCGCCCGCGGCCGAGTCGTTCCTCAGCGGCGCGACCGCCGGCGCCGCGGCCACCGCGACTACGTATCCGCTGGACCTGCTGCGCACGCGGTTCGCCGCGCAGGGGAACGACCGGGTGTACGCGTCGCTGCGGCGGGCGGTGCGGGACATCGGGCGCGACGAGGGGGTCGGGGGGTTCTTCCGCGGCGCGGCGCCGGCGCTGGCCCAGATCGTGCCGTTCATGGGCCTCTTCTTCGCCATCTACGAGAGCGCGCGCGTGCCGCTCTCCCGCGTGGACTATCTGCCCTGGGGCACGGGGGACGCGACCGCCGGCGTCGTCGCCAGCGTCGCGGCCAAGACGGGCGTCTTCCCCCTCGACCTCGTGCGCAAGCGCATCCAGGTCCAGGGCCCCACGCGCGGCCGCTACGTCCACAAGAACATCCCCGAGTACCGCGGCACCGTCAGCACCATCCGGCGCATCCTCGCCGTCGAGGGCGTCAGGGGCCTCTACCGCGGACTGACGGTCAGCCTGCTCAAGGCGGCCCCCGGGAGCGCGGTGACCATGTGGACGTACGAGAGGGCCCTGAACTTCCTTATTAGCCAGGGGAGGGAGGAAGGATGATGATGACGCATAACGGCGAATGATTGATTAATACGATAGTTGTTAGTGTGTGTTTTTGATATTTGCATAGGAAAAACGGCCGGGCCTCGTCACGATATTCGTAGATACCCCCATAGACGTCATTAGACACGCAGCCCTGGATACAGCTGCTAGATACAGCTGCTAGATTGAGTTTCGCAAGATTAAACTCTTTTTTTACCCCGTAACCTGCTTAAAAGTGTCCCCAGAGCCCCGATCATGCCTTCTTAAGTCTGTGCAAAGCATTCCCTCGAAAGGACTCAATTCTTCCTGTAAGTTATCTTTGAATAGGCATACGGAAAGTTGTATTTCGGGTTTGTGTGTTGATCCTAGGACTATAGGCTGCTGGACTGGAGCCTTTTACAATAGAACAAAGAGGATTTTCGATCTATGTGTCTATAGTACATACGAGGGCCAAGAGATTTCAAGAAAACCGCCCCCTCTTCTTCTCTTTTCTTTTCTCCTTTCTCTCTCTCTCTATTTGCCCTTCTTGACCCAGCCCTCGACGAGCTCGCGGGCGTCGGCGACCTTCTCGTCGACGTAGTTGCGGGAGACGTCGGCGTGGACGCGGGCGAAGCGCCAGCCGTCGCGGAGGCCGTCGCGGGCCTGGACGTGGGCGCGCGCGACGGCGGGGAAGCGCTGCTCGTAGGTCCACAGCAGGGCGGACACGTTGCCCATGGTGACGGGCAGGACGAGCCAGCCGGCGCCGACGCCGAGGGCGAGGGGCACGGAGGCGCGCAGGAGGAGGCCGCGGTTGCGCGCCGCGATGCTGCCCGCCATCGACGCCACCAGCACGTACACGAGCCCCGGCATCAGCCGCTCGCCCGTCTCGCGCGCGGGCGCCAGCGACGCCACCGTCGACGTGAACGACCGCTCCAGCCCGAACGCCGAGTCCACCGCCGAGTTCACCGCGTCCTCCGCCACCGTGGCCTGCCGGTACAGGAACAGCCGCGCCCGCCCGACCTGCGCCGCGAGCCGGTCCGTCGGCGTCGGGCTGCGGGGCTGCTTCTGCAGCTGCTCCGCCGCGGACGTCGCCACCGTGGGGGGGATGGTGTCCGAGGCTGGTGACGGGACGGGCGTGCTGGCTTTAGGGAGGGGCGGCTCCTCGAAGTAGTCGTCGTAGATCGGCTTCTTTCTAGAGGGCTGGTGGTTGTGTCCGTCGTCAGTTAAAGCGGTTGGGATGAGGGCTCGGGCTGCTGTTTCATTGGCCAACAGAGGAGGGCGGGAGGGGGGTTCTGGCATACATGGTCTGGTAACGAGGATGGCGCTTCGGCCAGAGCTATCGAGGGATATAAGGCGCCCCCGGCCAGAGTCGCAGCCATGAAAGGCGCGGCGACCCGCTAGCTAGACTATCAGCACCTGATCTGCTCATTTGGTCGTCTAAGTGGTAGACTTACCCGTCGCAGCAGCACTCTCGCAGCCATTTTGTCCACAATTGACTTTGGGGTGGTGAGGTGGTGAGGTGGTGGTCTGAATTAGGGAATCTTGGAAGTTCCGCTAGAATCTATCGAAGCGATGATGTACATACGCCTAAAGAAAGGTACCGATTTTTTGCGGCGATTCCCGGACCGTCGGTGAAATTTCGTAATGCCCGACCGAACCAGGAACTAAGTTAAGCTGATAAGATAAGATATGGATTAGATCTCCTATCGGCTATCAACGCTTCTCGGTTCCTTGTTGGAAATGCCGCTGTGCAATCCGCATATGCCCTCTCCTTCCATGTAAAGACCCACCACACATTGGAGACTTCATTGGATAGGAGAGCTGAAGAGCTTCTAATAATGCGCCTTGCATTATGATCAAAACCGTCAGATCAGGTCTTTGGACCTGTTCGAGATGCCTCAAACAGACATCCCAAGTTCGACGAGAGCCGAGGCGTTGGCTATCGGCCGCGTCCAGCGGCACTCAGCTTGACAGGTCGCACACGCCGGCCGATCACTCGTCTGCCGATTCGAAGCACGATGATTCTCTGCTGCGCCAGGTATTCGACTCGCCCCCGACGTTCAAACACTTCACGAGACCGTTCTTCGACCGCCGCGAGCATGTCGGACTGTTCCGAAACAAGTACCTGACCTCCCCGGAAGGCTTCATTATCTTCGCTGAAGTCACGGTCAGCCGAGCGCAAAAGCTGGTAGACAAGGTTCTCAATGCGTCGACTTTAAAAGACTACAAGGCTATAGTACGAGACCTGGACAGGCTGAGCGATCTGCTTTGTCGGGTGCTAGATGTCTCTGATTTTGTACGGGTGACTCACCCAGACGCAAAGATACAATCGGCGGCATCCCAGGCGTGGGCGTACGTCTACCAGTACATGAATCAGTTGAACACTGCTACCGGCCTAAGTGAGCAGCTGGGGAAGGCTCTGGATACCCCGGAAGTCATGGCAAGCTGGAACGAGGAGGAGAAGACGGTCGCGCAGTTGCTGCAGCAGGACTTCATGAAGTCGGCCATACACCTCCCCAAAGCGTCGCGAGACAAGTTTGTTCACTTGTCGCAGAGGATCAGCGAACTGGGGTCCAATTTCATCGAGACCATGCAGCCTGAAGAAACGTTTATCGAGCTTCCCAGTAGCAGGTTTCATGGCATGGACCCTCGGTTAGCGCAGAAGTATACCCGTCGGGGTACGCTCCGGCTTCCAACAATGTCTCCCGAAGCAACAGTGGCATTGAGAACCGTCCATGATCCGGATACAAGGAAAGCGATCTATTATGCGACTCGAACGGCGTCGAGTAGATCCATCCTGCTCTTGGAAGCGATACTGAAATCGCGTGCTTCGCTGGCTAGTTTAGCAGGCTTCGAAAGCTACGGTCAGATGGCCCTGCAAGACAAGATGATGGCGAAAACGCCAGAGTCAGTCCACCAATTCCTTCTAGCTCTGTCAAATCACAATTCATCGCTGGTTGAAGGGGATATTGCGGGCCTCATTCAGGAGAAAAGCAGAAAACTGAACCAATCCACGAACGACCTCCTACCATGGGACAAGGACTATTACATGGAAAGCATACGCTCAGGTATGAGATCACGACGGCGCACTGATGATTTCCTATCAGCGTATTTTTCGTTAGGGACCGTCATGCAGGGCTTGTCGAGGCTTTTTACCCGTCTGTACGGGATTAGGTTGGTGCCTAGAGACACTTTACCGGGAGAAACATGGCACCCAGACGTCAGACGACTAGATGTCGTGTCTGATACTGACGGGCACGTGGCGGTTCTGTATTGTGATCTCTTCTATCGAGATGACAAGTCTCCGAACCCGGCGCATTTCACCGTGCGTTGCTCTAGGGAGATTTTACCCGACGAGATCCGAGAAGCAGCGAGTCATATCAGAGAAGGGTCCGAAAAGGCGCCTCAATTCGAATCGCTCATTGACGCAGCAAACGACGGGATGCATTATTCCGGGCACACTGGATCAGTCAAACAACTGCCGACTATTGCGCTGATCTGCGATTTCCAGGAAAGGCAAGCGCGCAACGAGCCGGCGCTCCTAGACTATTATCAAATGGAGACGTTGTTTCACGAGATGGGACACGCGATTCACTCGATCCTGGCCCGGACCTCGTTGCAGAATGTTGCTGGAACGCGATGCGCCACTGACTTTGCAGAGCTCCCGTCGACTTTAATGGAACATTTCTCTGCGGATCCCTCTGTTCTTGCCTTGTTTGCACGACATTACGCCACCGACGAGCCCCTCCCATACCACATGGTCGCGGAGAAACTCGAGGTTTTCAAGAGATTCGAGGCAACGGACCGGGAAAACCAGATCATACTTGCGATGCTAGACCAAGCGTACCACTCATCGCTCCCGAACAAGGACGACTTCGACTCGACGGAGGTCTACTTGGATCTCCAGAGGAAATTCGGTAGACTTCCACCCGATGCGCAGGGTACCAGGTGGCAAGGCTTCTTCGGGCACCTGTTTGGGTATGGAAGCACGTACTACAGCTATCTCTTCGACCAAGTCCTCTCCGAGCGCGTGTGGAGAGTGGTATTCTCCGCGGGCCAGAACGGGGCCGCTCTCAACAGGGAGAACGGCGAGAGGCTGAAGGAGAATCTGCTCAAGTGGGGAGGCAGTCGAGACCCCTGGAGATGCCTCTCGGACGCACTGCGGGACGAGCGCCTGGCTGACGGAGACGAAAAAGCCATGAGGCTGGTGGGCAGCTGGGGCATCCGGGATGACCACCACGGCTAACAATAGCGCCGTGCTGTACATAAACTTGACGACTTACATGATTAGAGGTAGACCGGGTCAGTAACTTAGGGACCCCTGAGGAAGGCATATACTATGTATTTGAAACATTGGTACCCATGTGTACCAGATTACTACCGCGATAATTCATGCATCAAAAGTGTGTGCATGAGGTCGCGGCTACGGCTGCCAGGGCAAACGATATAACCACGAATCCAGCCGAGTATATCTACGCAAAAGCTCACTCGAGCCCCGCCACCGGGAACTAGATCTGAAAACTAGCCGCATGGATATCCACGTACCTAATAAGGCTATGCCATCCGTTCCACGCGCATGTCCAGTGTCGACTATTGGAAATAACCTCTCGTATCGCTGACCGTCACTGCGCTAATCCCGTGACGCTAACACGGCCTGTGGTGCCACGCCCAGCTGGCAGCCATCTACCCCAATGGCCGACCTCTGCAGTTCGGGCGTAGGCCCAGACCTATCTGACTTGCAGAAGCAACCGGTTCGGCCGTCGAATCAACACCGGCGCCGCCTAGTGCATCTGGTACCCTTTTCTCGGTTTTTTATTTTGTATTAGGGAATACCTAATGCCCAGCTGAGCTCGGCCGGCTAGCTATCTACCATGACAGCGCCACTAGCTCAGGAACGCCCAACCATCTTAAACTTTTCTTTTTTTTCTCTTCTCCTTTGTCTGCGTACTGGATAGGCCATTCTAGGACGGCTGTCGATGTTGTCCACTTTCTCTCGTCCCGAGCTGAAAAGAGTCGACTGAGGATATAACGATACTCGATACCAGGTTGCAAAGTCAGCAGGGGGGATGAAGACTGGCTCTTTACTCCTTTAAGTCCTAGTTTGTAGTGAGCTAAGTTCTCCCGCAAGGAGTTCTTATTTCCTCGCCCGTGTGAGAGCCCAATATTCTTACGATCCGAACAGACGACCGATCGTTCTTGGGGGAGCGAGTAATCCATCTGATTCACCCTGGGTTGCGAACTCTTTGGGCAATTATAGAGCTGCGTGGGTCTTAACCAGAAAGAAGAAGCTTCGGGTCGTGGAATATAGGAGAAAGGCTACCTAGCTCGAGGGCGCTTGATGTCGAGGTCGTTATAGGGACGAGCTCAGAAGATTTCTGGCGTATTTACGTGGAACACAGCCGTATACACATCACACACAGACATATAACAGCACACCAACAGCCAACCATGGCATCGCCAACAGCAACCAACCTGCGCACTCTCATCTTACTCTCCATGTTCGCCCTCCTCCCCGCGCCCCTTCTCGCGCAGGAAGACACCACCGTCTCCTTCACTACCACCACCACCACCTCTTCCTCATCCTCATCCACAGCCTCGGACTCAACCTCAACCTCCCCCTCCCCCACATCCACAACGCCAACCCTCCTTCCAGTCCCCACTCTCAGCGCCTCATCCCACGACTCCCTCCCCGCCTACGCCTACGTCTACACGGGGTGCTACAACGAGACCGCCAACCTGCCTCCCACGAACGGCGCGCGCGCGCTCAGCGGGGGCGGGGTCGGCGGCGCGGGCATCAGCATGACGGCGGCCCCGGGGACGCTGACGCCGTCCGCGTGCGGCGACTTCTGCGCGCGCAACAGCAGCTCCGCAGAGGGCGGCGCCTTCGCCTTCGCGGGGCTCGAGTACTCGCGCGAGTGCTACTGCGGGCGCGCCCTGAGCGGCCTCAGCGTCCGCCTGTCCGACGCCGACTGCGACACCCCCTGCGACGGCGACACCGCTGCCGCGTGCGGCGGCGCGTTGCGGCTTAGCGTGTATAAACTGGTGGACAACCAAGGGTCTAGGGCGAGCGGCGGCGGTGGTGGGTTGGTGGAGGCGTTGGGGATGCTGGGGGTCGTTTGGGGTGGTGTGTGGTTGTTTGGCTCTGGGATGGCTGTAGGTAGGTGAAGGGAAGGGGGCGCGATGACGACCTAGGGAGTGATTGGCGCCGGTGAGCTTTGTCTTGGTTCCCTGTACTGAATAGAGTTGGCTTTTGGATATTGCTCGTTTGCATTCAAATGCCTAAGATATAGAGGTGTCTCGGTCGGGTTCATAGACCTCGAGTCATAGACCAAATCTCGGTACGATAGATATGGCGTCGGTCTAATAGATGTGCTCTAGATACCTTAATTCGTTAATGTATTGTATTTCTAAACATTTCCTATCGTCAAGTCGTTGTCACCGTGAATCAATAATTGTCACATATCCAAGGGGCCCAGTCCCCTCGCCTGCACCGCGTTTTGGACTTCCTGTTTGATATCCTGCACGACGCCTTGCCAGGCTTGCTTGCCTCGTGAATCATCCTCGTCCTCGTCTACCACGTAGTCCAGCCACCTGACTAGCTTCGTGGCTTTATCCATGTCCTTTTCTTCTAGGACAACGTTGACGAGATACTTTCCTAACATCTCTACATCTCTCTGATGTGGACCATCGTCCCGGGTCTCCCTGTGCCACACATTCAACATGTCTCGTATCTCAGATAGACTCGTCAGTCCGGCGGTGGTGAACTTGACCTTGGCGGGTCGAGGAGGGAACTGCAGTTTTGTCTGACCCCCTGAGGGAGCCTCTTCAGCAACCGCATCCTGGTTTCTCTTACGCTTGATCTTGAAGTCCAGGCCGGCAAGTTGAGCTTTCCGTCGTCGATGATCAGCGATCACTTCCTTCCGCACCTCTTCGGGCAACTCGGCAAGAAACTCAGGGTCGAGTTCTTCCATTTCATCTGACCCAGCACTTTCCACTTTCTTGAAGGAAAGGAAGTTCGTCTGGACTACTTTCGCATTTGCGTCGGCTTGTCTCTCACGAGCCCGAGTAAACAAATTAGGGCCACGGCGCTTGGTTGGCGTCGTTTTCTTGGTTTGTTGAATAAAGCGGTCTTTTCGAGGTGATTGAGGGAGTACGCCCTGTCTACCCCTAGGCCTATACGATTCTAATACTTCGGCCTTCATATCATCTGGCAACGCATTGAATACTTCAGGGTCGATCTCGGGTGGAATTTCGCTACCAGGTGCTGGGCTCTGAACTCTCGATTTCACCGCCGAGGGATCATCTCGGAATTCAGGGGAAGTTCTGCCCTGGCCCATGAGTCTGCTTCGAATGTCCGGGGGTAACTCTGCGAGTACCGCAGGGTCAGGCTGTGACGGCATGATAAATTGGGTTCCTCCAATATTGAGTGGAGTGTTTGCTTTTTTATCCGTCTCGCTTGCCCGAGATATCGTGAACGCTGGGTGCGAATTGTTTGGCTTCTTTTTTCGAGGAGTCATAGGACTTTCAGTAATTGGGTCTTGCAATTCGCTTCGCCCTCGTCCTAAATTCGCTGCTGCTTCCTCCTGGTGGCTGCCGTCTTGTATTGGCTCTAGAGCTGGCTTTTTGGCGGACCCAGGAGTACGAAACCCGCCAAAACTGAGCTTCTTCTGGCTTCCGTCAGGTCCTGATGGGGATCTCTTGACCGGCTCGAGCTTAGTCAACTGCACGCCCAAGCCGCGAAGATCACCGGGACTGAACTTGTAAGAACGTAGGATCGAGACAGCCTCTTTGCCTAACACCACACAATCGTGAGTCGCGACGCCAAACAGCACACTCTTGCTGAAAGTGTCGCATTTGCCATGCCCTAGATGTTTCGGAGGGTCAAGTGGCGCATCAACCGCTCGTCGCATAATCTTCATCGTGAGTTGCTTGCCCTTGACTTGCTCATTGAGCAGGCGCCTCTCCAATTCTTTGCACAGGTTGTGTACAAACTCCTCGGCTTCCTCCTGGCTGATAAATCGGATCCCCCAGTTGACTTCGGCTGAGACCGATTTTCGTATTGGCTGATCACCGACTTCCGTTCGATCAATGCCGCGAGAGTATTCCCAGAGCTTTTCTCCCGTCTTAGGCCCTAGCACGTTGACCAGACGTTCCTTGGAGGTTTGCCTAATGTCGTTGACATATTTTATCCCGATCTCCTCCAGCTTTCCAGCAATGCTGTACGCAACGCCAGGCAAGTCGTCGACCTTTAACTCTCCCAGGAAACCTAGCACTTCTTCTGGCCTGATCTGGTGCTGTCCCGCAGGTTTAGCTTTCCGGAGTGCAACTTTTGCTAGAAGAATACTACCCCCTATACCAACGGAAACGGCACATCCTGTTCTTTTCTTGACCTGGTCTCGCAAAGCATGCCCTATTTGATCCGCTCTTTCTTGTTCTCGCCATACACTGCCTTCATCGACACCGGTACCCTCGGACCCAGTAGCAGAGAGGACGACCGAGGTGATATCCACAAGAGCCTCATCGATACTGACGCTCTGTACGGTGCCACCGACTTCTAAGATGCTCTCATAGAATAATCTGCTGGCCTCCTCATAAGCCGGAAAATCGTACGGCAGGACCTTGAGATCGGGGTACAGCTCCTTGGCTCGCTTCATCCACATGCCATTCTTGACTCCATGCTTCCTAGCGGGGTAGTTACAACTCGCAATTTCCGACCCAGTTCCTGTACCATGCGCAACCACTGCAGGCTTATCAACAAACTCTGGGGCGCTTTTCAGCGAGACTGCACAAAAGAAGCTGTCAAAGTCCACATGCATGATATAGCGCCTTGCACCTGGTTTCCTCTTGACTGGTTTCCTTTGCGGCCCCTTCTCAGCTGCAAGCCTTTGCATTCTTGATTTCAATTCGGCTTTCCAGGTTGATAGATGGTGGAGTCGACTTTCAGAATAGTATTGCTGGATGAAGTCTGGATTCGCGGTCGATGACTTTCTCATCCGAGGGTCTTGTAATAAAAAAGTATTATGTTCCTCAGAAGTCATCTCTTTCTGCTGCTCGAGCGATAGTTCAGCATCCGCATCGTCTTCTGCTTCCATGTCGTGGAGGTGGGTAGGTTCAATAGGCGGTTCCTCGGTAGCAGCCTCGTCCAGATTTGAATCAATTAACATTGCTGGACCACCGTCAAAGTCTCTGGCATCATCAAATGCATCTTGTAGGTCCTGTGGCAAATCTGGAGCTGTGGCTAGTTCATCAGATTTGGCCATGTAGTCGTCCGTATTTAGCACGACAGGCCCGGCCCGGGTGGGCGACTCATCTCCAGCATGCTTCCCATCGATAGATTGCGCAAACCTTTTTAATTGACTGGTATAGAAGCTGTTCTCCGTTTGTTCTCGATACCTTGCTGGTAGTGGTGACTGCTGTGTGCTGGGCTCGGCAGATATCTTGTTTCCATCCATTTTGAGGGTCTTCTGTCTAGGAGTCTCCTCAATGACACGATAATCTGACCACGGGAGGAGCTTTCCAGCTTGGATAGAATCTGTGACCCACTGAGGCTTAACTATTCTGTATTTATTGAAGTCAACCGTCTTTTTGGGCGGTAAACTAGATGCTATGATATGAGTTGCCATAGTCTTAGAGTCCAAATACTGGAGAAATCCGGCGCCATGTTGAACTAAATTGCGGTGGAGGCTTGTGAAAGTTAGGATAAGGCCTAAACATGACTCCGTAGGGCAATATGATGATACTGACATGTGGAGTGGTGGTTGCGTGTATCCTGTTACATGCGCAACCACGCCTTTGAAAATCTGGGGCTTGCCCGGCGAAGATTGCCGTAACTCATTGTCCAGGTTCTGTAGCTTGACCTTCTTGCGCCGGAAGTAATCTCCAAACCCGCCATAGGCGCTAGGCTCGTACTCCTCGCCGGTCTCATCGGAGAAGGCATGGTTTTCTATGCGCTTTCGCACCGCGTTGGAATTATTATCCAAACGGCTGCCCATGTTGATACCGTTGCCAGCTCTATCTCAGGGTTTGTGAGTTTTGATGCTAATAGAACTCGATCGATTGCCTGTGGCGATCTTTCGATGCGTGGTCATCTTGGAACTGAAGACACGGTCGCGCAGACGTGAAAGAGACCGCACGAAGCTATATCACACCCCGAGCTTTTCAGGATACATTTGTTCAAAAGGCCGTTTGTCTTATTTCATTTCTCATCTCTCCTTAATGGCCAGGAATGCCGATAGAAGGGGACGGGACGCTTTCGAAGATGACGCGAATTAGTGTGACGCGGTTATTGTCACGTCATCCCGTGACTACCCAGTTGATTGAATATCAAGCCACCACGCCACACAACTCACTAGCCACAGTCTTTAGTGCATGCAGATACATAGGTACTTGCATATGCCGCGTACTTACATTACGTACCTAGGTAGCTACCCGTCTGTCGCTCAGCCTGACAATTTGGAAGTAAGAAGGCAAATCAATCCTTCTGAAGTTTGTTGATCACCCAAGCGGCTCCTCGTTGCAGGATCTCCAAGATGAATAACGAGCAGTTCCGTCGCCTTGTTCAAACGAACACGCCTAAACCATCAACAGGCAGCAATGGCGCATCATCACCGGGAGCCACCCCACGGGGCGTGTCACTTGGTTCCAGACAAAGATCAAGCATTCCCATGACCCCGTAAGTCACTATTCTCTGAGGTTCATATCAAGAGCTGACAACTTGCCAAGACGTTCAGTGGCAGGACTCAGCAAATCAGATTTCGCGCGACAGTTGGCAGAGAAGAATCAAGGCGAGAAGCAACAGAACAGGTTCCGATCCTTCGATCCGAAAGGTAGCAAACTGGCAGAAGGCTATGTCGATCGCGCAAAGAACAGGACATCGGAGGAGGACGATGACCGGGCGGCAAGGCTAAAAGCACTGGAAGAAGCTCTGAAGAAAGAGGAAATCGACCAAGAAACTTTTGACAAGGTCCGAAGCCAGATCGCGGGTGGTGATCTTTCGAGCACGCACCTCGTGAAAGGGTTAGATTTCAAGCTTCTCGAGCGGATACGAAAAGGCGAAAACGTATGGGACGAAGGCGCATCCAAGGAGGAGGACTCTGAGCCAGAAGATGTCGATGATGAGTTCGAACGACTAGAGGAAAATGAGGTGGCAGCTGTTACAAAGGAGAAGGCGGCGAAGAAGGGACAGCTGTCTACGGCGCCACTAAATCCCTCCAAGAAGCGGACGAGAGACCAGATCCTAGCCGAGATGAAAGCCGCTAGAGATGCTGCGCAAGCGAAAAAAGAATCTGAGTTGGGGTCAAAATTCAGGAAGATCGGTGCAAAGACCCCTGGATCCAGGATAGAACGAGACAGCAAGGGTAGAGAAGTTCTTATCATTGTCGATGAGGATGGCCACGAGAAGCGCAAAGTACGCAAGATCCAGCCAGGGGCCGAGGAGGCTACAACAAAAGCAAACGATCTGATGATGCCGGATAAAAATGCCAAGCCCCTCGGCATGGAAGTCCCCGAGATATACAGAAAGAAAGAGGAAGAACCGGAAGACGAAGATATTAATATCTTTGATGACGCCGGCGACGACTACGATCCTCTTGCCGGGTTGAGCGAGGGCTCTGATGAAGATGATGAGGAAGATGAAGCTGCAGACAAGTCTCAACAACCCGACGCTCAAACGGAAGACAAAGCTGCGATGCCCCCACCCCCCCGGCCGTCTGGGCCGCGGAACTACTTCAAGGACTCCAAGACACCATTGGCCTCATCCGAGACCCTCAAGGCGCCTTCCATGTCCGATCCAGCAATACAGGCAGCTTTCAAGAAAGCGGCATCACTTAACCCAATATCTAAGCCGAGTGATGAGGATGATCTGGACGATGAGGAAGCCCGAGCCAAAGCAGAGCGTCGGAAGAAAATGCTTCAAAGTGTTGATCGTGATGCAGAGGATATGGACATGGGCTTCGGCACGAGCAGGTTCGAGGACGAGGAAGATTTCGAGGAGAAGAAGGTCAAGCTATCCGAATGGGGCCGAGAAGACGACGACGGCCATGGAAAAGGTGGCGGCTCGAAGCGCAAGAGGGGCCCCAAGAAGCGGAAGGGAGACGCCAACAATGCTGCTGATGTTCTGCGTGTCATGGAGAAACGGCGAGATGCTTGAAGGCTTCGATAAGGCGCCTTGGATAGAATTAGATTAATTATACTAATTATACTGATCAGTTCATGGTGCAGTCCTGGTGGATTGAAAACAGATACCCCAAAGTTCCAATGTTACGTATAAGTTTTACCTTACATGTCTAGTTAGTGAGTTGATATTGTTTTAACTACTTAAGTACTGATGTGATATCTTAAAGCACGGGGTAGGCTGAGCTAAGTTCGTCTTTCATTGCTAAGAGGCACATGACTCTTAGATTGGTCGAAGGGAACATCCATCTTTAGAAGATAGAAGTACATTATGCGCAGAATGGGCTAGGATGACAACATAAAAACGTAGATTGTTGTCTTAAGTCGCCAACTTACTTCAATAGACGATGTTTATACGAGGACTAAGTCAACGCCTGCCGCCAACCTACTAAATATTCACATATAACTGATTGAATGGGCGTTTACGTATAACTAGAATACCATGATAGACTTATGTGAGTTGCGAATGAACAAACAATATGTTATGAGGGTATTTTGTTATTGGACCCTTTGTTTTGGCGGGTTGGCACATTTCGGACTTACCGCCTGGGTTAGCCTATGAACTGGCAAGTCTCCGTACTTACCCATAACAACATACATAGAAAACAACAAGACACCGCTTTTAACCGATTTTCTATCAGTGTCACTTCCGGGGTTTGCGCTGCGTGCTGCTCGAAAGAAGAATACATCTAGAAGAGACGGACTCGCCGTCTCATCCATAGAGCCCGAATAGCTCCGTAAGCCGTTGTCGTTGAGAGAATATGTCTGAACCAATCCCTCTTTGGCTGGACTGTGATCCAGGCCACGATGTGAGTGTCGCCCTTTTTTTAGTCTACCGTCCAATCAGTTGCATCCCTTGAACGCAACCTCGTTTTTCGTGTCATCCTTAGCCGGCGGTTTGAACCAAGCGCTACGCCGCATCCGTTCTAGCGAGACGGTGTCCGGCCGGGGCTTCCGTGTTGGGGTTGTTGAGGTCATGCCCATCGCTACCTACGGATTTTGGCCCAACACCGCCCGCCGGGGCCGTGACCCCGCCCGGTTTCACCACAAACCTTCCCTTCCCAACACCATATCGCTCCCCCCTAGCACTCATATACACATACATCTACATTTGAACACAAGAGAAGAAATGAAAGAATAAATCAAGTAAGGGTCGATATCTAACACAACGCGCGCGCGATGATGGACAGGACACGTTCGCGATCCTGCTCGCGGCGTACCACCCGGGCTTCCGGCTGCTGGGCTTGAGCACGGTGCACGGCAACGCGTCGCTGGACAAGACGACGAACAACGCGCTGTCGGTGCTGGCGGCGATCGGCGCGCACGCGTCCGTGGCCGTGTACCCGGGCGCGGCGCGCGCGCTGCGCCGCGCGCCCATCCACGCCCCCGCCGACATCCACGGCGAGTCCGGGCTCGACGGGACGGACCTGCTGCCGCGGCCCATCACGGCGGCGCAGGCCCCGCCCCCCTCCGCCGTCGACGCCATGGCCGCCGCGCTGCGCGCCGAGGAGCCCGGGACCCCCTGGGTCGTCGCCACGGGCACGCTGACCAACGTCGCGGCGCTGTTCCTGGCGCACCCGGACCTGGCGGGCCGCGTGCGGGGCGTCAGCCTGATGGGCGGGTCGGTCGGCGGCGGGTTCACGCCCGCGGTCATGGGGCGGGTCGGGGACGGCGGGCCCGAGCGCGTCGGCAACATCACGCAGTGGGCCGAGTTCAACGTGCTCATCGACCCGGAGGCGGCGGCCTCGCTGTTCGAGAACCCGGCGCTCGCGCCCAAGATCACCGTCGTGCCCCTCGACCTCTCCCACCTCGTCCTCGCCACCGCCGACGTCCAGGACCTGCTGCTGTACGGGCCCGACGGCCCGCGGGAGGGCCGCGGCAAGTCGGACCTGAGGGTCATGCTGGTGGAGTTGCTGAATTTCTTCGCGGCTACGTATCGGTGTGTTTACTTTTTATTTACTTTTTCCTTTTTTTTTGTCCCTTTCCCAAACAGTCTTCTCGTTCAAGAGCTTCCGAGGGAGGTCCGTTACTAAAAATTTACGATAGTGATAAATTCGGCATCGTGGAGGGCCCGCCGCTGCACGACCCGCTGGCCGTGGTGGCCGCCCTCGCGGGCACCGAGTGGGAGATCCCGTTCTACGACTACGACCCCAAGAGCCCGGAGGGGCCGGGCCGGCGGGAGCGGTTCGAGGTCAAGGTCGTCACGGAGGGGACGCTGGAGGATGCGCTGAACGGGTCGCAGACCGGGCGTACCATCGTCAAGCTGCTCGAGCCCGGCAGCGAGGGCGTCCGGATACCTAGGGGCCTGGACATCAAGCTGTTCTGGAAGGTCCTCGAGGAGTGCTGCCAGAGAGCCGACGAGGCGAACTCCAAGATCCTGTCCAACTAAAGCAATCATCGCGACAGCTCAGTAGAATTAGACTTGATTAACCTGGAAGACAGGGGATAGCTTTGGTTAGAACCAATAGATTCATGGTGTATCTTGGTCTACTTTCGATCGTTCCATCTAAGCCGTGACTCCTCGTATTATAGTATATTGTACAGGCGTTCTATAGTCAACACACCAGATATCGATAATCATGTCGAAAGGTCCAATCAACGCAAGAAGGTAACCACGAACCCCCCCGATCTCTTAACATCATCTTCGGTTCAGTCGTCTTCCGTGAGGTCAATGACCTCGACAAACTTTCGCTTGCTCCCAGCTATAGGGTTTGGCATTGTAGAAGTTGGCCTTGAAGAGGTGCTGCTGGACCTCGGGCCAGCTACACGCGTCAGTAGGTCGGGAGGATCTCGACCTCTGCTCAACCCGAGAGTTCTTGGCCTCAATCTTAGTCGACGCGTCGACGCAGAAGTGGTCACCGGCCTGGCTGCCGCTGAATTCGACATGAAATTCAACGGTCTATCCGCCGCTACCTTGGGCCCTGAAATCTGCCTTGTAGAGTTTGGAAAGGGAAGCAGACTCTGAGAAGCGACTGCCGACTCCGCAGCTGGGGGAGCCGTCTCAGGAACCTCGAGACTTCATCCTCATGATGTCATCATACTGTTCCCCCAAGACTAATCGCAATTTCTCCTGATCGAAGGCTTCAAGGTTGTCCTCTGCCCAAAGACGCCGCTCTGCCCAGGCGTCGAATTCTTTGTCTGAATTCCTCAACTTTTCGATAGTACAGGTTGAACCGCTAAATGGTGGTTCTACTATGACTATGCCTGCTAGGCCCGTGTCATCACTAAGCATATCACGAATATGTCTCCTCCGTTCACTGGCCAGTGAGAGACGGAGGACTTCACGATCAGGGTCCTTAAGGAAACGGTTGAGGTCGACGCAGTCCAGGCATCTACAGTGTACCTCCTGGCGGCAGAGAGTCGGTTTCGGTGGTGCTTTCCGGACATAATTATCCACATAGGCTTTGAGGAGACTTTGATATACCTGAGTCCAGTGTGGCACTGGCAGAGCAACTCCGTGCTGCTCAAGTACTGGGAATAGTCCTTGAAGAAGTGGTATCCACAATCGGTCGAACTCCTTCCCTTTGACTTGGGTCGCCTCGTTGGAGACTCTGTCGGCAAATAACTCCAAGTGGGCCTGGAGCCCCAAGGTTACGAGAGAAGATATGAACCTCAACATTGTGATGTATGTCACATAGTTTGTAACATGTGTGATTGTCCCGAAGCTTGACGAAGGAGGCTCTTTGGTTCTTTGGCAAAGGCATGAATCCAGTCCACTGAGCGAAGCCAAACTCATGGTGCGTAATGCCATTCGTGAGATGCTCTTGTAAATAGGCTTCACTTTGCCTTCTGGAATCTGTTTGCGCTTCACTGTAGTATTTCTAGTCAGGGTAATCGCTTTCTAGAGAGTCTTGCAAGATACTGAGAATTATAGGGCTTGTTTTACAAGTTGCTGCTTTTGAAACGGAAGGGAAAGAGTAGTAAGAAACTTCAGGTTTCACTCACTGCTTTGCTGTAACGCTCGTAAGAATCCCAATACGAACGCCGTAGATCTACTGCGTTTTTCGACAACGGGGACCACGCTAACTTGGGTAAGCGAATCGTTGAACAAGGTAATACCAAGACTACTCACGCGCTCTTCAAATATTCGAAATCTCTGTGATAGAACGCAAGATCAAATATTGCCCGGCCATCTTCTTCGGATAGCGTCCTGGTCTCGCAACTTTTCAGAGCCTTGTCAACCGTTTGGGATACGATTCTCCCCAACTCGTCTGTTGTCTCGACAGGTCCATTGACGATTGAAACAGCTTCATGGACTTGACGGAGGGTATGTTGAAATTGGCAAGCATGCGCAAGTCTGAGATATGTCAGCGAGAGCGATACGGGCGAGCCCACTTGAGTACTTACATTCTCTCAAGGTTTCTACGTGGTATAATCGATATATCAAGTGATTCTCTGGCCCAAGTCAGGATCTCAATGGGGAGAGGCTGTTTATGATGGGCGAGGATCAAGTCGACCGTTTCAGGTTCGTTGCCAATCGCCAGTAGCTGGAGGACCTCAACAAGGTCACTGGGGAAGGTGTATTGTATTTGGCATGTATACCAAGTATACCTGAGCAACTCGTGCATCTGTTTTAGCGGCTGGCTTTGATCAGGGGCTCTCCGACATTGTCTGACGAAGTGGCGTGTCAACCCCTCAAAAACACCCTTGCTGATATAGCCGTAACGGCCATTGAACTGGCCAGACAAGGAAGATACAGTCCCAATGCAAGGGATAATCGTCAAAGCCTAGGATCAGAATTAATGAATATGTTCCAGTTGCCAGTTGAACAAGAATAGAGTAGCAGCCTACGGAACACTGATATATGTGGACTATTCGATCCCTCTGAGAGCTTCGTCAATGAGTTGCCTGTAAGTTCGATTCTCACGATAGGTCACATACACTTTTGCTTGTCATGCTTGGCACTTTGTCATTCACATCGCCTTGTAAGATGTCGGATTTGTTAATCTTTGCCAGATTGGCAACTATGTTGCCCTCTAGACCGAATATAGATCTTGAACTATAGGAGATATCAGCTAGATCTTCATCGGCACGAGGGGTGCGATGATGAATTGTCCATCCAGTGAACTCTGTTTTTTTCTCCAGTGTGTTTAAAAAGAGATCGAAGCCAAGTTCAGCACAAATACTCCGGAGAACCCTGACGCGGAGATGATCAGTAGTTTTGAGCAATCTGTGAGACACTTTCTCTTCTGGGTACCGGTGGTCCAACACATAATGAAACGGAGACGCGCGTCTGAGGCCCTCCCTAACTTCTTGTTGCCACGAGTTGAGGACTCCGCGAAGCGTCATATGGCTATCGAGGAGGGCTCCAGCCGTTGGCCGTTCAGTAGATGGATCCGCCTTTAGCTTGTAGGTGAGGGCCCAGCGATACCCGGACTTAATGGGTAACGTCTCGTGAAAGACATCCGAGTACCTAGAGTGTCCAAATGTCAACTTCACATATTAAGACTGCCCGATGACATTCGGCATACCAAAAAGCGCAAGACATATTATGTTCTGAAGTCTCCAACACTGTCGTATTATCCCGGTACGCCGCAACGATGTTTCCACCTTCGTGGGGTGATGGGAGACCAATGACGAGCGTCCCAAACACACCCGGAAGCTCTCCGGCGCTGTATGAGAAGGAGTCAGCATGGCCCCGACGTAACAGCATAGCAATGCTCACTTTAGGTCCCATCCCGTGGGGTCTTCTCCAATGACAAGCATCTTGTGCAGCTCTGCAGATACGTGGCAGTCGACGCCCAGCTCCCGAGCGACATGGGCAAGGACATTGTCCAAGCAAGTTTGCCATACCGCGCCTCTGATCTCGAACTGGTCTGGACTCAGCGACCTGAATTTCCGTGCCGCTGCATTGGCAGCTGCATCGTTCCGTGTGCCTCCGCCACTGCCGTTGGCCGCTTGTCGCGATTTGGCAATGAGCTGCTCCGCTTGGGTGCTGGAAAGCGGTAGTCTTATCCGGCCGATATCTGGAACAAATATCTTGGGGTCACAGGGCACGATAGGCCCGGATGACGCGAAAGTGCCCTCTTTCGTAGAGAGGGAACTAAGCGCGTCTAGCAGATCCCACTTCAGAGGGTCGTCGGCTTCGGACCTGTCTAGGTGCCTGGCTCGTTGGGCACGCACCGGCATGGTGACTCGATCAAGCGAATTCCCGTATGGACGAGTCTGGAGGGTCAAGACATGAGATCAGGGGATTCGATTCCACCTCCGGTCGTCTACCACCACACATCTAACAAGACACTGGCAAGCTAAGATGTTATTTTATGTAGGCACACCAAACCCCAAGTTTTGGCCGGGAAAGAAGCTCTAATGATAATTATGTCAAATCGTCATTGGAATGGAAAACATTGAGATATAGCTTCGATATGTCATGTTGTGCCACGCTGAAGTTGCCAGACCTATTTGCATAGTAGAAAGAGGCGCGTAGGTACTTAACGTTAATTAGCTTGGGGGGACCGCGTCTCGCGTTAGCGCTATGGGCACTTCTCGACACTAAGCCTCCCGGGCTGTTAACTACCATTAACTCTGATAACCAATCAGATAAGCTACAGTTCAAATAACATGAGGACTTGATATTTGGAAGTCCTGGCTGCTTGTGCTTCTCGGCTTCATCCCGTCATCTTGTTAGGTACATTTCGTACACATCAACAGGTGGCTGTTACAGTTCCTTTTGATGATATCTGGCTGTCCCAATTCTTTCACAAGCTACTCATGAAGCGGCATTACTCTCAGTTCAATGATTAAGTATCTAACTACTGCCTTCTAAACTTATTAGATACACCAGCCATGCCAACCAGACACTCTAGAGCCACATGCGTCCAAGAATGATTTGAAACTTCCATCGGCCCAAGTGATTCAGAAGTAACATCGCTAAGATCTAGTGACAAGCTAGCTATCCGACCATTGCATCACTTCCATTTTCCCAGATCAGTTTCCTTTCCCCGGCCTTCTAAAAGCTCGCGCACTTGTATTACCCTATATAGCGTACATATAAGTCCAGTCGACGAGCGCAATGACATTGGGCTGCTCGCCGGAACGCCAAGGCCGCAAAAACAGCTGTGACCCTTCATGCGGCAATGCGGCTTTCGCATCATGATTGCCACCGAAGCCAGGTCGCAGACTCCCCTTTGAACGATGGCGAATGAGTCGGCGCGCCGTCCTCGGGATGTTTACGCTTTTGCCCGGCGACGGGCGCCGGCGTGTGCTTCTGATTCGAATCCATCCCCGAGCTCTGGGCCGAGTTCTGGGAGGGCGACGCTGTGGCTGTGGCTGGCCGTTCTGGCGAAGCTGGATTGGCCGACGAGGCGTCTGTGGACGAATGCATGCTCGAGTTCTGCGTAGTCGAGGCTGGCAATGGCTGTCCGTGGTCTGGCCGATGACTCGAGTTTCCATTGGCATAGTTGTTGGGTGTTGGCGCCGTAATATTAGTAATAGGCGGTATACTTCCCATCATCGGCGTGTAAAAATCGCGCCCCAGCAGTAGAAAAAGACGGAGCTGATCGAAGAGCCCTAGCTGTCCTCTGGCGATCATCACACGATGATTCCAGTCCGTTTTAGCTCTATCGTACTCCGTCGGCGCCTTGTTGACGCTTAACGTGAACGAAGGTCCAATCTGATCGCACCTGTAATACAAACGGCCCTGCGAGTGCTCGTAACGAAGAACCTCGTCGGCGTGCCCCGCCAATTCGTGGTTTCTGAACACAAGTCCTCCGCTGCCTTGTCCATTCAGAAAGTCGGTCAGGTCCCTACAAAACTCACAACCGCAATGAAGCAAATCCGTGTAAGGACGAAGCATAGGCGGTGGTGCCGCCCCGACATATTTCTGCCAGAAAGACAAAATGACAGCTCGGAACAAGCCTACATATATGGGATCGTCAATTGATAGAGATCGCTTCTCAAGCAGGGCCATAAGGTTTCGAATGAACGGGAGGTAAAGGTCCATGAACTCGGCTGCGTCAATTATCTGACTCTGTTCCGTCAACCTCCTCGCCAGGTCATGCAGTTCGTCTTTCATATCGAGTTCTAGTAAGAGTATGGGCAGGTTTGATAGTGTCTGGATAGTTACTGGTGGAGGTGGTGGCGGAATTTTGTCTCTAACAGGAACAACGGGCTCCCTTTCTTGAAGGACTCGTCTCTGTTGCCAACGCTGAGATCCAGGTTCGCTAATTAGGCGAGTAACATCGATTCTTGTTATCAGGGATCTGATGGTCGACCTGAGGAAGGCAAATGAGTCATGAACTTTCAGCTTGTTCTGACGGCCGCTATCATATAACTGCCAACTAAATCCCAACACGAACGCCAGGTTTTCGCGTTTATCGTAAAGGAGAGGCCCGAGTCTGATCTTGGTGAGACGTTTTTCGCTAACAAGGTGTTGCCTAAGAAATACCTACTTGTTCAAGAGCCAGTCATAATCTCGACGATCACATGCCATAAAAACAAGGGTTTCAGCGTCTTGCTCATATAGCGTAGATGTAAAACAGTCGTCAACAACTTTATCGAGGGTAGAGAACAGCACTGTGACGCCTCCAGTCAGTGCTTATTCATTATCGGCAGCATATCAATGAACTCGCGGCTCCAGGGCTTGTTCTGGAAGTCGAAGACTCGCGATTGAGTCTAATATGGAACTCGCGATTACCAAATATGGTAGGTGAAAGAGGTAATAACTATATGAAGTTGCTTACATTCCCGTAGTCCCTTCGGAGATGTGCCTCTTGTAGCGTTCATGTTCAAAGTGAACCTGTATCGATCAACAAGGGTTTTTTGAGCGAAAACAGAACGATCGAGACTATTGTTGTTAGTGATAGCTTCGAATAGTGGCTGTAGGGTACGAACGCTGGACTCAGCATATTAAGTGGCAGAGTTGAACCTCGCAATCTTGTCGCAATCCACCGAAAGAATGAAGGGGACAAATCGACCTCAATATTGTCACAGACAGTCTTGAACAAATTGAGATCTTGGACACGAATGGCGGCATCGAGCACTTTGACGATGGTGTGTTCAGAAAACGTCATCACACGACTAGACCTCTCCACACCTTGTTGAGGAAAGAGATCCATACATAGGCCAGCAAGTGCCTCTATAGATGCTCTATCTTTAACTGGGTCGTTGCATTTTGACGAAAAGTACTTGAGGAGACTACTCGCTGATCCGATGTCCATTGCCTCCAGAGGGGAACTCAGAAGAAACTCAGCTGTCGCAAACTGAGGTATCATAAGTAGGGCCTTATGTGATAGCATATTAGTAGACTTCAGGCCACCAAATTGGAATTCACTCACCAATGATCTATAGTACTGGCTATAACTCCTCTCCTGCTTTAGTCAGCAGAAGAGAAACGGATTAGGCGAAAAGGTTGAGACGAACACAAGGATGAGCAGGCGGATCATATTCATTGTCCGGATCAATGTCCTCGTCAGGGTCGTATTCTTCGAAAAAATCACCTGTGAGGATGCTGTTTGGACTCAACTCAAGCAAGGGTGTTTTCCGTGCGCCATTGAGCATGTCGAAGAACACTTGTACAGACCACTCTATGTCGCAAACATTGTCTCCTCCAGGAAACTGCTCCGCATCATACTCGTCCTCGCTATTAGAGACTTCCTCGAGCTGTCCTTCGGGGTCCTCGAAACGCGTCCCTATTATCTTCTTCTGCACCTGGGCGAGAAAAACATTGAAGTGAAGCTTAGATTCGAGGCCTCGGAGTTGCTGTAGACGAGTTAAGTCGCATGCAGCCAAGCCCTCCAATGACAGGTCCTTCTTCTCATATGAGTCTTCTAATTGATAAATCCAGCAACTGTTCTGGACCGGTTTGCTCTTGATGGCGGAGAGCCATTTCTGGATAGTGTTTTCGAGGTCCTTGAGCTTCCCGTTGGACTTCTCAGCTACAGACATTGGGAGTATATCGATAGCCTTGGCTAGGTCCCGTTTCAACCCAGCAAGCGGGTCATTGCTGTGAGGACTGGCCATGACAATAGAACACTAACAGTCACTTCCCTGCCTGTGGACTCATATGGTCTGCCTGACTTTGGTAACTAGATAGGTGAGACCGCTGGACTGGAAAACTGATTGTCTTGCACGTGCAGCTACAGGTCGTTCAGCTGAGACACTTGAAGCCTTGTCGGGTGGGTGGATGGCCTGGCTACGGCCAATGGGCACGAGAATCTTCCATTAAATGATTGTCACAAGGATGACCGGAGCGGAACACCGATACTCGAGTTGTAGTGCTTCCTAATCTCGATGAAAGATTGGAGAGGTTGCTTGATTAGCGTTGTGCGTTGCAATATTATATCACGACGATGCTGCGAGACGCGTGCGCGCGTCAGAGCTTTTAGCTTTCTTTTTAAGTTTGGGTTGTTGCAAGGCAAGTGCTCTGACACCCCGTAAAGTGGATAATTACATAACATCTATACAACTATGTAAGTAACATCAGGTAACAATTAATATTCGAATGTTTAATTCAGAATAATTTCTTTATTTCAATCAATGTCTTCAAATAAGAGTGAGCATATCAATGTCATAATAGGTATAAGATTTCTGGATCTAGGGGTCACAAGTATACCTAGATCCCTCTGCTTTCGACACTTACTACTAACCCCACCTCATCCATCAGACCAGCAGCCCAGTAGGTACTTATTATACACTAATACCGTTACTAAACGTGATATTTGACTCGGTCATTTCATGCCAATTTTTACCAAGAGAGGATGGCTAGCTCCTAGCTATAAGTAAGTAGCGACAGTAGGTGATCAAAGAGCTCATCTCTTACGTTAGTGGATACCAATGCGCTTGTCTGATGCTTACCCTAGGTAGGTACCGAGACGCCTTGCCTGCATACCACGGAACATATTCCCCCCAAGGAATCTATCGTGTTGCTGATAAAAGGCTATCTTACACTGAAGCACTGAGGGGCAATCCAAAATCTACCTTGTTACGGCCTTTCCATAGGCTGATTTTTAGCATTATGCAGAGCTTGGCCGTAGGGCTGCAGAGGAGCTGGAGCCATCGCTCAAAACACTTCGTGTTGAAGTTAGAACTTCTGGGATTAGAACCATCATCTCTTTAATATGCGTCCCTGGTGGATTGAGATAGAGACTGCCTCTATTATACCATTACACACGATTTCCCAACCGTACTATTGCGTAGTAAGGTATCTTCCTCTCGTCTGCTGCAAAATTGAATATGCATGTCTCCTTAATCCCGCCGTACGATAGAACTGGTCTTCCCATCATCTCGGAAACGCCCAGGATCTTAACTTAGGCATCGTAGCGCCAGAGTTGTCAAGAAATTATCTTGCCAACAAAGCATTTGGAAGACTGAGGGACAAAACACCTGAGATCAGACCGCTGACATCCTGACTTATTTGAGCCACTCGCGCCGGATTCCATAGCATTGATTGATTCACCCAGTGTATGTTTTGTTAGGCTTATTGGTGTTTCCTCTTGGTCATCCCCACGGGACTGGATGGCGACATAGCATCTTCGCTGAGCCTTCACACTTTAGTGATTCAATTGGTGGTGTCGCCGTATTCGGTGGAAGACGGCCTTTGCGATGTCTCTGGCATAACCGCAAAACAGATGAAGCGGATCATCTGTCTTAGCGATCTATCACCCTTGCTGTGTTGCGTCAGGCGCATCGTCTGTCTTCTGGGCAGGTATATCCGACTTCGGTTCTCCTTCGGCATCGAATCCGAGCGCCTCAAGCTCTCTCACGAGTTCGTTGATCTTGATGACTTTGGCGATCTGTTCAGGGAGCAGAGCTTCGCCACCTTCCTTCTTGTTCTTCAAGTCCTTTGCCTGTTTCAGCTTTTTCTTCAGATTCCGGGCCTTCTTCTCTTTCTCGACTTCCGGATCGAGCGTCTCGTCCGTTCTGGCACTGGGGTTATCGAGTGGGGTTTCGGCAGCTGGGGAATCCTGCGACTCGTTCGCGGACTTTGCCTTCTTCCTTGCTTCGCGGCGCTTGGCATTCTTATTGCTGGCGGCCGATGTTGTTTCCTCCTTCGGTTCTTTGAGACCATCAGCTCCCGGGATGCCGCCCTTGCCGCGATTGCGAAATGACTCGGCTGTGCGGTTCTTGTAGAGTTCGACGTCTTCGGGGGGTCTGTACCCAGGTCTGATCTTGATCGCTTTTCTTGTCGTACCATCCGCCCGCATGGACTCTGGGATTTGCCGCACGCCGCTGCTCTCGTCCGTGACGATGCCCGAAGTGGACGGCTGGGAAGGCATCTCGATGGAGACGGAAAGATTATTTCGGGAAGGTAGCAGCCGTCGAATGCAGTGGACTTAAGAGGTAGAACACCCAAGAGAGGCCAAGATCCTTTGCCGGTATAGGACTGGACAGGACGGCAATAAGGTGGTTTACCTTAGGTACATGCCCTGTTAGGCGGGTAGCTCTAAGTAGGGCTGGTACGTTGTAGGAGGACTGGAGGAAGAACAGCCTGACACCCCACCTGCCCACTATAAAGTGGTCAACCAGGGAAAGAGAGTGTGGGCCGATCCCGGTCGGAAGCTTCGGCCAATCAAAACCTATCATTTGCCAAGCCTTCGATTGTATGGCAAGGCGCAGAAGCCGATTTTGTTTCTTTTATGACATACGATCTTGCAATCGACGAAGTCATCTAGAAGCTTGCAACGCCGTACCTCATATCGCCTCACAAACAAGCCCGTTGGTATCTTTCCACAAAAATCGGTATTCATCATGGTACGGCCCACCACCCCCTTAAGCATCAATTGACAGTGCTGAAACTAATCGCGCAAATAGGCTGCCGTACGCCCTTTCTACAAGCAAGTCGAAGCCCCCTCGAGTACGTCGGGACACCGTTGAACTGACCACCGGTTGCGCAGCGCTCTCTTCCGAAGGAACTTCCAGATGTTGGGTGCCGTCTTTGTCTCGGCTTTCGCTTTCGAGATGTATGTGGTCTGGCAGGCCGCGGCATATGGTACATTTGTTGACGTGGAATTCAGGCTCTACGACTCCAGCATGAACAAGCTCTGGGACAACTTGAACAGGGGAGTATGTGGATTATCCTGACGAGAATTTGACTATTTCCTGTTACTGACGTGGCAATAGCGACAATGGAAGGATATCCGATCCAAGTACGTCGAGGAAGAATAAGCGGCCGCCCATTGGACTATTGCAAGCCGGAAAGACGGAAGAGGAATCTACGGCTTTCAATGACCTGTATAACTGTACACCAAAGACAAGAAAAATCTACAATTACGACCTAAAAATACACTATCCCGCATGATATTTCCGTTTTCGCCATGGTTAATTGGCTATGGGATGTTTGAGTATGTTTGATATACAACTGTCGCTTATGTCTTGCGAAATTCTACTGCAACACAATAGAGCACGGGCATGCGCCTCTTACTGCAAGGGACCGACTTTCTCAGCTCTGATGGACCTACGTAAGTAGTAGGGAACTCTGCCGAGTAACGTTGGGCTTGTTCCGGAATGGACGGAGGGTGCTTAGTGCGCTCCAGACTGTACGATGCATGCCACATAGATATTTAAGGAAATGGATGTCATAGATCGAGATAATTTGACAACCAGGTTACTTCAAAGTAGAATCACAAAGACGTGCCTGTAGATGTGATGAACATATCTGTACATTCGAATAGGTTGTGTGGTGTACCATATTGTAGGTACCTATAGGTACGTAGTTGCGCTAAGGGCCACTGTGACGATCCACCTTCTACAGAGGCCGACTCAAGTAGCTTATCATTGATAAGCAGCATACATACTTGTATGGAGGGGATCAAGCACCACTTGAACCATTTCAACAACAGAGCACTCACTAACATCGTTGGCTTCTCATTGACTCATCGGGGAAGTGCTTTTGTTTGTTTCAATCGTCCAAGGTCTTGACTTTGGCATATTTGATTACTATACCAGATCCATCGATCAAACCGCCACTGTTCCTCCACCCCGACTCTCCAATAGGCACACCCCACACAGTCGAGACACCTACCGCCTACTCACCTTCGACTTTCTCTCCGCCTCCTACCGACGAGATCAATAATGATACCACGCGCGATCTAGCCATGGACACCGCAATGTCTACACAAGAGCTGCAGCTCTGTCAGCACCTGATAGAGCTGCCGAGACGTCATGGTTACCGCTACGAGGAAACCGCTTCTCGCGACCTTCTATACAACCTCTTCTGGTCCATGGCCGGAGGCAAGCCAGAGTATATGCGACTATTCTTTCCAGACGGGAAGATCACCCCAAAGGGCACCCTGAAGCTCAAAGAGGCTCAGGGAGCTCTGGAAGGTGCCGAATACACCGAGGCCGCGCGGGGAAAGGCATGCGGTCACATCTTCAGAGCCGGCGAGGCATCATACAGCTGCAAGACATGTAGTACCGACGAAACTTGTTGCCTATGTAGCAAGTGTTTTAATGCCACAGATCATACAGACCATGTGGTTCGAATCTCAATATCACCAGGGAATAGTGGTTGTTGCGATTGTGGCGATCCCGAGGCCTGGAAGACGCCCATGTTCTGCACAATCCACAGCGAGCGTGAGGAAGATCGGTCTAAGGGAAAGGGAAAGGAGGCCGATGCCCTCCCCGAGGATCTCGTCGTAAACATCCGTATGACTATTTCACGAGCACTCGACTTCATTTGCGATGTCATTTCCTGCGCCCCCGAACAGCTTCGACAACCGAAGACGAAAGAGTCCATCGAACAGGACGAGAAAATGTCCCGCTTAGCCTCGACATATTGTGGGGGGGACATCGACTCGCCCGAGGAGTGGGCTTTGCTGCTTTGGAATGACGAGAAGCATACCGTAAAAGAAGTCCAAGACCAGGTGGCGCGGGCCTGCAGCACAACTTACAGTAAAGGGTACGACCGTGCGGTGGAAACTGACTCAATTGGACGGAGCATTTTGAAGTACGATACGAGCATAGAAAAGTTGCTGAGATGCGCCACCATCCTTGAACAGATCAAAATCACCGTCACCGTTCGGTCGTCGCGAGATACGTTTCGAGAGCAAATGTGTGGAACGATGATTGAGTGGCTCAACGACATTGCGGGATGCACAGTAGGGAGTGATGATAACATCCTCCGCATGGTTGTATGCGAGGAACTCTTGAAACCGTGGCGGAAAGGCAGCCCTGGAACGCATGCTGTGCCTGGCAAGGACGGCCTGGAGGATGAGGCTAAACTTGAGTACGACCCGTTAGAGACCCTGGAGACCCTAGAGGCCCGCGCCGCAACAAGATTCGTACAGCGGGCCAGAATACTCGCAGAAACCAGAAACACGGCCACGCTGGCCGAATTTCTCGACTCGGACGACGACGACGACGACGACGACGACGATGATGACGCCGACGATATGGACGCTGGCAACCGGACGCCTTCTAGTGGGGAAGAAGTAAACGAGGAAGACGAGGACGAGGATGAGGACGAGGACGTAATGATGGTGGACACTCGCCCCGACGCCAATGGCGATGTAAATGTGCCGGACTTCTTCGGGCCAACAGTTGCCTCACTGGAAGAGGAAGAAGCTACAATGGCAGGCTATCCACCGCCTCCACCGCCTCCTCCTGCTCCGCGACGTGCAAATCGTGATCGGGACCTTACGCCCTCAGACTCTGATACTGCCGAACCGTTGATCGCTCCCACAGTATATGCTAAAGCCAATCTTGAGATACCCAAGACGCCCGGTCTATCAAAGGCAGAGAAGTCGGGACCCCCGAGACCAGGGAGATACTGGGTCGAAACACCAGCCGCCTATATGGAACGTGATAGTATCCATCCGTTTGAGGATGTCTTTCAGCGCGTCCGTTTGGATTGGCTGATTCTCTTTGATCTGAGGATGTGGAAGAAAGTCCGCAATGACCTACGCTCTTTATACATCTCAACAGTCGTCACCATTCCCGAATTCAAGAGGGTTCTAGGCCTCCGGTTTGCCGCATTATACACGACGTTGGCGCAGTTATACCTCATCGGAGATCGAGAACCAGATCACTCGATCATCAACATTTCTCTGCAGATGCTGACTACGCCTTCTATAACTGCCGAGGTGGTGGAGAGGGGCAATTTCCTGACCACCCTCATGGCTATTCTGTACACTTTCTTAACTACCCGGCAGGTTGGCCACCCATGGGAGGTCTCTTCCAGCGCTGTTCTTGGATTTGACACGGGCTCCGTAACGA
The DNA here is from genome assembly GCA_000966885.1 of Xylaria sp. JS573. Classification (NCBI taxonomy): domain Eukaryota; kingdom Fungi; phylum Ascomycota; class Sordariomycetes; order Xylariales; family Xylariaceae; genus Xylaria; species Xylaria sp. JS573. The sequence continues at coordinate 630,362 of JWIU01000010.1, forward strand.
ACCGGCGGATGTATCACTTCTATGTTGACCTGAAGTTCCTCCTCGGCTCGCCACACGTGCAGGAGCGGATGAGGACCGAAGAGCGATACCTAATGCAATTCCTTGATCTGGTGAAGCTTCACCAAGGTATCTGCCCGAATGTCCGAGCCATCGGCGAGCACGTGGAGTACGAGACCGACAGCTGGATCGGCGCCTCCTTGATGACACGGGAGATCAACCGGCTTTGCAGACTCCTAGCGGGTGCCTTCCGTAACCTTCCCGAGCAGGATTCACTCTATTTGTCAAGATCCATCAGGACGGCAGCAAAGAATGTCATCGTCAACTCGATCGGGGCCGAACGTGCTAGGTTCACCCAAGCCGAGATCAAAGACGAGGTCCGGTTCAAGACGTTGTCTGATTTCGAATTCGCCGGCGAGGCTAACAAGTTCGATGTGGTCAAATTCGTCGTGGAAGAACAACCGATTAGCTTCCACCACGGGCTACATTATACACTATCATGGCTGGTTGAATGCGGCAAGCAGATGTCTCCGCAGCAGCTCAGGTCAATCTTGAGTTTCACTTCGCAAGAACTGAAGATGAAGCCTAGGTCGATGGGCCGAAAGATCATGCCTAGACAGGACTACGTCCCTGAAGACTACCTCATGGCCGCTTTCGATTATCCCCTGCGAGTATGCACATGGCTGGCTCAGATCAAGGCCGGAATGTGGGTACGTAATGGTATCAGTCTCCGGCACCAGGCTGGGACCTATCGAAACATTCTTCACCGGGACGTCACCCACGCCAGGGATATCTTCTTGCTCCAGACTGCCATGGTAGTCTGCAATCCCAGCCGCGTTCTCGCATCTGTTGTTGATCGTTTCGGCATGGAGAATTGGGTGAAGGGGCTTTTCGGGTTGACTTCGGCTGCTCAGGATGAGATTCAACATCTGGATGTAGTCGAGGACATGATCCATCTCCTGGTTGTACTACTAAGTGACCGGGCCTCGCTGATCCCAGTTGAAGATGAGCACCAGACCCAGCTCATGGCCATGCGCCGTGATATCACTCATGTCCTATGCTTCCGGCCATTGTCTTTCAACGAGATAACCAATAAGTTGCCAGAGAAATTCCACGAGCAAGAAGAGTTCCAGCATGTACTAGATGAGGTGGCCACCTTCAAGCCTCCCGAGGGCGTGTCGGACGTAGGAACGTTTGAACTCAGGCCGCAGTTCGTCGAGGATATCGACCCGTACATCGCCCACTATAACAAGAACCAGCGAGAAGAGTCGGAGGCGGCTTATCGCAAGTGGATGGCGAAGAAGACAGGAAAGCCTGCCGAGGATATCGTCTATGAGCCTAGACTGCGACCTATAAGGTCCGGTGCTTTCGCGGGATTGGCACAGTTCACCGGCACTGGGATGTTTGCGCAGATCATCTACTACAGCTTGCTGTATCCCCTCGTAGCTGCCAGATTGACTCCCAAGGTGCCCTTTACTAGAATAGAAACGTTCTTGCAGGTTGTGCTGCACTTGATCCTCATAGCGATTGCTGAGGACAAGGCAGAGGAAAATGCTGCGAATGAGACGGGGTCGTTCGTCTACATCGCACTGACAACGCATGCTCGCAGTAACTACATGCAGGATGCCCCAGCGGCAAAGACGATCGTCGCTCTCCTAGACATGATGTCTACGAAAGAGGAGCTCAAATCCTGCCACGCCAAGATCTCCTTGATCTTGAAGCGAATGAGGCAAAAGTATCCGCAGCACTTTGACTCGGCCTATCTGCGACTGGGAATACCCGTAGACCGGATTGATACGGCATCTCCAGCGAGCGCGAACAACGGCGAAGAAGAACGTGAAAGGAAAAAGAGGGCCGCACTCGACCGTCAAGCTAAGGTTATGGCGCAGTTCCAACAGCAACAAAAAAGCTTCCTGGAGATGCAAGGGGACCTTGACTGGGGAGAGGAAGACCTCGAGGAGATGGAGGACGCCAGCCCGATCGAGGAGCAGAAGAATTACTGGAAGTATCCGAGAGGTACTTGTATACTGTGTCAAGAAGATACCGACGATGGACGTCTGTATGGGACTTTTGCGCTCTTCACTCAAAGCCAGATCTTGCGCCAGACTGATCTACAAGACCCTGATTTCGTAAGGGAGGCCGCCAACACGCCAGTCAACTTGGATCGCTCAGCCGAGGAGATACGTCCCTTCGGCCTTGCCCATGAGAACAGAAAAATAGTTAACAAAGTTAACGCAACCGGACAGACGTTCCAGGCTGAGCAGCAAAGCATTGGCAAGGGCTTCCCGTCCAGTTTTACTCGATCGGGGCCCGTGTCCGTAGGTTGTGGTCATATAATGCATTTCGGCTGCTTCGACATGTATCTGGAGGCCACTGTCCGCCGACACGGACATCAAATCGCCCGTCATCATCCTGAATCTTTAGAGAAGCTGGAATTCGTCTGCCCCCTCTGCAAGGCTCTGGGCAACGCATTTTTACCCATCACCTGGGATGGCAAAGAAGAGGCTTACCCTGGGATCCTACAGACGGATACCGACTTCTCTTCGTTCATAGACTCACATATGAGCGGACTCCAGCATACCGCGGTAGCGCCTCATGGCCACACCCAGGCTGCATTTGTCAACTATTTACTCAGCAAGATGCCCGAACGGTTGCATGACCGGGAAAGTGCTACTCAGGTGAATATCTGGGACCCCTTGAGCATACGAACATCTTCAGCAGCTTCCAGTGATGCCTTCTCTGCAGCAGCCACTCCCGGATCAAGCGTTCGATCGGGGTCACCGTCAGAGCCGCATGGTCACAAGGAGTTGGTATTAATCTATCGACGTTTGCGCGACACACTCCGTAAGAACAACCTTGTTGCACCGCCTGATAGCCTAGACCATGACGACGATCTGTATGCCAGCTATACCTTGGTGCGGTCTGTTGGCTTCTCGATTTCCGCAGCCGAAATACAACAACGCGGCGTGGAGGCTCAATACGGCATGACGCTGATTGAGAGAATCCCCGAGCAGATCTTAGTCCAGCTCCGGATCCTAGCCGAAACGGTATCTTCTTATACGGCAGTCGGGGGCCTTCGATACGGCGGAGACAACGAGATCGAGCGGGAGTTCAGCGGGGCCTGTGAGCGCCAGCATTGCCAACTGTTCGTATCGCAATACTACGATCAGGAGGCGAGGACTGGCCGCCGGCCATTCGACGAGTTCCATCCGCTCCTGAGCCAAGACACTTTCATATTTTTGTGCGAGGCTATCTTCGGCATATCGGTCGCGCAAAACATCGACACGATGCACCTGGTTCGTCTTTGTTATCTTGCTGAGATAGTCAAAGTAGTCCACCACATATCCCGGAACCTACCACTGTCCAAGTGGCTGGAGAACCGGGTTAACCGGAACACGGGCGATGCTGCGATGAACAACTTTGCAAACTTCTTCCATTTCATCACGATGGCAGGAATGAATGTCAGCCATGAGATCCTGGAGCCGACCAACGATCTGCCAAACGTTGGGTTCGACCAGCCAGGCCTGGAGAGCCTAGAAAACCTCCACGCCTTTGTTCGAAAGTATGCTCTCACGTTCCTGCGAAAGACGGCGATCCTCCTCCACGTGCATCACGGCGTCGATTTCAATAGCCACATATCGCCGGCCCCTGAAGCAGACGAGCTTACGCGACTCACGGCCGCACTGCGGCTGCCGTCATTTGACGAAATGTGTACGGCATTGACTCCTCTAAGCGCCCAGTTCGGGTGGCCAACGCGCACTGAAGCTATCGTCAAGGGTTGGCTTCGCCACGAGATCATCTGGCCCCGCACCGGTGGCCGGTCCTACCCAGACCATTTACCCCTTTCCGCGCGTCTAAGCCACCCGGGCATCTTTGAGCTCATCGGTCTGCCCAAGAACTACGACACGCTCATCGAGGAGTGCTCTAAGAGGAGATGCCCGACGACTGGTAAGGACATATCGGACCCCATCATCTGTCTCATGTGTGGCGACATCTTTTGCGCGCAGACTATGTGCTGCCTGGTGGAATATCAAGAAGCAGGGCCCGACAAGCCGACGATGAGGATCGGAGGCGCGCAGCAGCATATGTTGTTCAGGTAAGTATTTTTTTTTCCCCGGTTTGGTTTATATACTCGTACATATATATACTAACCGCGAAACCACTCTCAGGTGCCAGGGCAACATCGGGGTCTTCATCAATGTCCGCAAGTGCGCCATCTTCTACCTGCACCGCACGTCGGGCAGCTTCAGCAACGCGCCGTACATCGACAAGTACGGCGAGACGGACATGGGCTTGCGGCACGGGCGCCAGCTCTTCCTCAACCAGCGGCGCTACGACTCCATGATCCGCACCATGTGGCTCAGCCACGGCATCCCCAGCTTCATCAGCCGCAAGCTCGAGGCCGACATCAACAGCGGCGGGTGGGAGGCCATCTAAATGGAAAACCAACCGACCAATCAACCAACCAGCCAACCCTGCAGGATCTTGAGTACCTACGGGGAGGGAAGGACGGAAGGAAGACATTGAAGTTATAGGCAGAATTTACGCTTCTCAAACGCACCCCCAGTGCACATACCCTAATACATGATCAAAATGATACGGCGTTTGCAAATGTGTTCGTTGAATACTTATATGTACCTTTTGGGGGGAACGGGGTTTTCATGTTATGTGTCTGCGTTATCGATAATGTTCAGGGTCTCATCCAAGCTTGCAAATACCAGACGATAGGGGAAGGGGTTGGTGAGTTTTCAGGAGGTAGTTGGCGGATGGGTGGGCGGATGGGTGGGTGGATGGATGGATGGATGGATGGATGCACGGCATACATGCATATGCCGTCTTCTACTACGCGATCGTTATAAATAGCATGCCGCCCTCGACTGGAAGGCGGAGAAGGGGCTCACTTTACTCTTACATTCACCCAAACACACATACATAGACGTAGGTATAGCAAGTCTGCATAATACTGACCAAGTCTACGCCTGTTCAATTATCGATCTGCCTGTCCAGCCATACCTGCTCATCAGACGCTACTTCAGGGTATGCCTACATGTGGCAGGGGATATTATACCATCGTATATGCGTCCTTCACATCCGACACCGTTTTGGACCACACGCCAACCCCTCCCCCCCTGGAGAGCAGCCTAACGTAGTATTCAAATCGGAGAAAGCTTGCTCGATCCGCCATGATCTTCTATTAGGGTTCTGAAATGTGACGTAGCTCATTCTCTGGCGTGGTCGGTTCATTACTCCCGTCTTCGTAGTGTTTCTACTCCTCTTTCTTGACATCCTCGTCCTTGAGAGGCGACTCGCTCCCACTCGTCCCATCCACCACCTCCGCCTGGGTAGCCGCGTCCGCTTTCACACCGTTCACTTTCCTCCCGTTGCTGTCATCGCCATCCTTCTTCTCCGCGCCCCGTTCCCGTCCCCGGCCCTGTCCCTGATGCCGGAAGACCTTGATGGTGCCGTCCTGGCCGGCGCTGACCAGGGTGTCGCCGCAGACGTCGACCCAGAAGCAGACGCCGCGGTGGGCGCCGCGCAGGCGCTGGACGACCTCCTTGGTCTTGACGTCCCAGAGGACGATGTCGCCGTCCTCGCTGGGGGCGGCGATGAAGGCCTCTCCGCCGCCGCCCTCGCCGCCGCCGTTTACGGTGCCGAAGCAGCCGCCGACGCTGAACCCGGCGTTGACGTGGCCCTGGTACGTCTTCTTGACCGTCCCCGACACGTAGTCCCACAGCCGGATGCACGAGTCCAGGCTGAAGGCCAGCACGTACCGCCCGTTGGGCGCGAAGCACACCGACGTCACCGGCGGGTTGTCCTCGTGCACCAGCGTCCGCAGGCACTGGCCCGTCGACGTGTCCCATATCCGGCTGTTGTGGAAGGAAGGAGAGTCAGCCAGCGGGTTTGTTTTATTTTTACGTTTTAATAAGAGAACGGGAGTTATTTATTGTGAAGAAGGCAGAACTCACGTCAACCCATCCGTGCTACAGCTGACCACCAGCGTGCCGTCCCGGCAGAAGTCGATGCCGCTCACGGGGTCGCTGTGGGCGGGCAGGCTGCGCATGAGGCGGCCGGCGCGGACGTCCCAGAGGAAGACGGCCTCGTCGTAGCTGCCGGAGGCGAGGATATTGCCCTTGGGGGAGAAGGCGAGGCAGTAGACGTAGTTGTGGTGGCCGGTGAGGGGGCGCGCGCGCGCGGGCCGGCCCGTGACCCGGTCCCAGAGGCGGATGGCCTTGTCGTCGGAGCCCGAGGCCAGCGTCTGGCTGTCGGGCGACCAGGCCACCGCCGACACGCCCGCCCGGTGGCCCACCAGCGTGTCCATGTGCTGCCCCGTCGCCGCGTCCCACACCCGGATCGTCCCGTCCGCCGACGCCGACGCGATCCACCGCCCGTCCGGCGAGATGCGCACCTGCGACAGCGCCTTCTGGTGCCCCGCGAGCACGAGGCGCGGCGCGTAGCGCGGCCGCGCGGGCCGCCGCCGGGCCGGCGTTGTCGTTGCCGTTGCCGAGGGGTCGTCGTTGTCGTCGCGCGCGCTGCCGCTGCGGAACGGCGTCTCCCCCGCGGATCGAGGCGAGCGCGAGTCGGAGCGCGAGCCGGACCGGGATCGCGTGCGCGACCGGCTTCGTGATCGACTGTCCGAGCGGGACCTGGACCGCGAGCGCGAACGCGAACGCGACCGGGAGCTGGACGGGGAGCGGCTGTGCCGTGACCGGTCGCTCGAGTAATAGTCGGTGTCTCGTCGGTTGCGGCTGCGACTTCTGCTTCTGCTTCGGCTTCGGCTCTGACTGCGACTGCGGCTCTCGGAACGACTCTCTAAGGTCTTCTCGCGTATGGATACGTGTAACGCATTTTTTTCGTCCTTCGTCTCGGAGGCGCCATAGCGTGGCGTAGAGTCGGCACTGTCATCGTGAACCTTCCGGCGTTTGGAGGGCGGCTGAGGCAGGGGAGTGTTGGCGGCGGAGTCGACTTCAGACATGGTGTCTGTTGGGGGCAAGTATTGCAATTTATGCTACCGGTTTTGCATTGATGAAAAGGGGTCTTGCGGAAAAGCATGCAGTTGTATATTGGGGCGCTGTTGAGGTCGTTAAAGCAGATGATAGAGTCGCAGCGCAGCCTTGTCCCCATGAAGCCAGACACGAATGATGTGAAAGTTGGCAAGGCTGACGGGAGAGGTGAGTTTTTGGTGGAGCCTACCTAGGGGTAACTGGGGAAGCAGGAAAGGCGTCCTTTAGCAGGGGACTAACCCCCTGCGCCCGGTACTCCTGCAGGCCTGCAGGCCTCTGAAAACCGCCCTATCAGTGACAGCAGACCCCGGTCTGTTTCCTGCGAACACCCCCAAAATCTAATTTTACTATGTGGGACGGAGTCTATACTTGGACGTTACTATGCAGACACCGCAGATTACCTACCTGTCGGCTGTCCGACGCGCTTACCACCATCAAGGAACAGACAGGTACAAGTATTTTCCCGCAAGAGATGTTGAATTTCGCGTCATGGGGCGGTCCGTCCGGTGCTTCGCCTACAAGATGTGCTACAGTACCCAAGGCAAGATCCATACCTCCATCATATCAAGGCCCTTCAAGATACTGGGCATTATTCATAGGTGCCTCCTAATGTGGTAGGATACCACGTAGGTAGTATCGTCCATTTAACGTGGTAAGTCGGCCACCAGTGTGACCTGACCACCCGCCACCGCTCCCGCCGCCAAAGTCAAATTTGATCATGCAAGTCCGTAGGCAAGTCCATCAGGAGCATCCCCTAACAGGTATAGACCGGGCAGTGTGGTGCCTTGCTTGCTGCTGGATGAATAGGTAGGTCTAGGTACTGTAGCTTCCATCCAAGGTTCGGCTGGGTCCTGCCGTCATAGTATTCTCCGTCTTCTCCGAGATCAGTCAAGTGATCGACCGCCTCCACTGCCATCTACCTACAGTATACCCAGTTCCATCTGCATCTGCACCTACTGGGGGTTCTTGCAGCTTGTTTTTCACCCACAACCTCCTACCTAGGTTCGAGCCTACACAGCATACCAAGACCAAGACGCCTCCCTCGCGGGTCTGGTAGGCCTTAGGCATCGGGTGGTAGGTTGCTTCCTTCAGCAAACCTTAGTCTAGTCTTGCCGTTGGCTTGCTTATCTATATATCCTTCCGCATCCGCGCGGGTCGGTAGCGAGGTGTCGCAGCGTACTTCGTACAAAACTGCTACCGAAGTTGGAGGATCAGATCCTAACCTACTCCTTTAGGTGACCCAAATTGCGCCCTGCACATGCAAACAAGCAAGCAAGCAAGCAATGATATGCCGGAAGGACCACCAGCAGGCAACTGATAGTCGATCTCTATAACTGAACTGCCCTCCCTCCCGTCTACTTGTTTACCGCTCTCGTGAGGAGCGGAAGAGGAAACCACTAAGTCAGGGTGAGACAAGCCGCTACACCGTCATCCGAGACACCACACTATCGTCATCTTCATCCAACATGGACGAGCTCCCCACCGAGCTCAACATCATCACGCTCAACTGCTGGGGTCTGCTGTACATCAGCAAACATCGCCCGGAGCGTCTTCAGGCCATAGGGCGACAGCTCGCCGAGTCCGATCCCGCCCCGCACATCGTCGCCTTGCAGGAATGCTGGACGCAGGAGGACTACCGCGCCGTCCGGCGCGAGACCCGCTTCGTCCTGCCCTTTGGCAAGTTCTACCATAGCGGCGCCTTCGGCGGCGGTCTGGTAATCCTCTCGAAATGGCCAATTGAGGAGAGCACCATGTTCCAGTACCCCTTGAACGGCCGGCCGACGGCCTTCTTCCGGGGAGACTGGTTCGTGGGGAAGGGGGTCGCCTGCGCGAAGATCAGGTATGGGCCTGGGGAGAAGGACATCGTCGAGGTCTTCAACACACATGTACGTTGCCCTCCAGTCGTGCGCATGTGTATATCGAACGCGGACTAAACAGTCAACAGACCCACGCAGCCTACGGGCACGCGCCCGGTGCTGACAGCTACGTCGTCCACCGGCTCTCGCAGTCCTGGGAGATGGCGAAGCTGATCCGCGGCGCCGCCGAGCGGGGCCACCTCGCGGTCGCGCTGGGCGACTTCAACAGCGTGCCCATGTCGCTGTCGTACCGCCTGCTGACCGCGCACGCGCCCATCCGCGACGCCTGGCGGGTCCTGAACCCGGACTCCTCCCTCGGCTCCGCGGAGCACGAGATGGAGCGCGCCCGCCGCCGCCCGGTCCCCACGGCCGCCTTCAACATCGCCGAGAACGGCGCGACGAGCAACAGCGCCTATAACACGTGGGCCTGGCCGAAATCGCAGCAGCGGAAGCTGGGCCCCGGGAGGCGTCCCATCCACATCCTCCCCGACACGCGGGACCCGCGCGGCAAGCGCATCGACTACATCTTCTTCTCGCCGGGGACGAGCGCCGCCCCGTCGTGGACTACCTCGGAGCCCCGGGAGATCCACGAGGCCGAGGCCAACGCCCACAGCGCCGCCGGTAGCAACACGGGCTGGGTGGTCAAGGACATCCGCGTAGGCATGCAGGCGCGGCACCCCGAGCTCGGCTGCTCGCTGAGCGACCACTTCTCCGTCGAGGCGACGCTGCGGCTGCACACCACGGCCTCGACGGCCGCCGGCGGTGGCGGTAGCGGCAATAACAACAACAACAACAACAACAACAACAACAACACCAGCAATCATACGTGTGAGTAAATCCTACCCTGTCAAGGCAAGATGTCGATTAGGAGGTCATCTAGCTACTCCGGTGCCTACCTAAAAAGAAATGAAGCTCATGCCGTGTTACAGTGAGGCGCCCGGCGTCGAATACCGCCCGGCGGAACTACCGGGCCACCCGCTGCCGAAGTAATTCTTTTTTTTTTTCTTTCTTTCTTTCCTTCTTTGGGACTTTACCGATGGTAACCATTTTTTATCTTCTTTTCGAGTTTCCGTGGCATACGCCAGGCGTGTTTGTGTTGCGGTGATTGGGCGGCTGATTGTAGGGGGGGTGCCCGGGGTGGGCCGTTTGGACTTGCATGGGTCTGGCGTTGGAGGGTTTGTCGTACAAGAACAACAAAACAAGGATGGAGGCCACCAGATGTTATACGGCCGTCGTGGGTTTTTTCTTTCTGATTTATCACTAATAGGGGGGCTTGAAAATGGGGGGTTGTACAGCGAGGACAAGTGATAGATTACATGTTTCACACTTGTCTTCCCTTGTTGGAGTTACCTTCGACAATGCATGTTAGCCCGAATGGGTTCTATACAATAGAAAATCTTACCTTGAATCACGTCAAAGGCCTTTTGTTAGAAGTGTTTGCCTGTCCATGAGAGAAGATAAGTATATGTACTATGTCAGTGTGTACTTGAGCAATGATATATTACATATACATGGTTGGTTGGTACAACCAACCCCTTGCTGACGAAACGTATTTTGTCCCCAACAATCACGTGTTGGTACATGCTAATTTCCCTACCATTTAGCCGTCGTAATGGATATGATGATTATGATGCATGACTAGGGTGATCAGATAAGGCTGCTTCGTTCCATTTCTGTTCATGTGCATTCCCCTTACTGGCCCAACTACGGTTAACCAAATAGTACTCACGATCAGATTGTTGGTAATTTTAGTGAGTTACACAACGTCCGCCTCCCACGGGGTACACGGCGCGCAGGGAAGACATTGAGGCCAGGTGCCTCACAAGCCTTTTGAGCTTCGACGATGCGAGAAAGCTGTACCCAAATATTTGGAACTAAAAGAGTCGAAAATTGAATGTGTAATGACCTCGGTATCCCACCTAGGGGTGCCTTCGGGAGTGACGTGATGAAGTAACCCATGGTAAATTATGATGGTAACCCTACGGTGGTCTTGCAAGCCGCATCCCAGCTTCGTGCCACTTTGTCCCTTATGAAGGAACGATGTGATAGATTCGGCCAGTTAACCTGTAACATCACTCTATCGTCAATAAGTCCCGATACATCCATGAATGGGTTCAAGGCTGTTGGTGTGAGATATAATTTGAAAGGCCTTGGCAAATATTGGCACAGAAATGGTGTCGATGAGACCGCTTAGTGATGCGAGAAAAAAGAATTGCGACTGCTTTAACAGCTACTAGAGCATACTTGTAACGAAGCCGTCACCACAATGGTCTTGATTTGATATTAAAAGAAGGCGTTGAAGGGTAATACTTAGATTGATCGCTGACTAGTAAAAAGAGAGACTATCTAAGGGGGTCGGCAATAAGGGGTTCTTATAGATGAAGATATCCTCCTTTTGCAAGGGGTGATTGCCAAGCCACTAACAGTCCTTGGCAACGCCGGATTGCCAAGCCACTAAGGGGCCTTGGCAACGCAGACCACGTGACTGCTGGTTGCGGGGGTATTCAGGAATGGGTGGTTGGTTTGTAACAATAATATGGAATTATGGACATGCGTAGCCCATATCGCCCACAACCTCATGTCCAATGCAAGACGATAGCACAAAGAAAACGATCGTTACAGACAACTATGCCGGTATTACAACTCTAATATAGAATGGCGGTATTGGCGTAGGATGCGAGATGAAAAGGAAGCTGTGGTAGTGTAGATAAATTGTCATGTCGTACTCAGGATCTCATTTCCAAGGTTACGTGAGGACAACTCTCTATCGACAGGCAGGCCTACAATATGGACATAATATCTAGATAAACAATACCGCCCAGCGTCATGTTGGTATACTATTTAGTGTCTACGGTAAGGGGCCAAAAGTCTTATGATCTAACCATTGGTGACTCACCCACACCTTAAAACGAGCCAAGCTAGATAAAGCAGACGTTATGCGAGTTTTTAAAATACTTGAATATATGACCTAGGTATTTCTCCCCAGAAAGAACAATTCTCATAGAGCTGTCTTCGAAATTCACTATCTCTATTAAAATATTTTGATTGAACTACTCGAAACTGGTTTCCAGGACGTTACAGTCTCGCTAGATGTCGACCGCAGGCATCGGCTGTTAGGGTTTCTGGCTACGGACTTACCTGTTGACAATCTCTCAAGCGTTGCGATATCTTGCTTGTAGATGTTAGACTGCATAATTGCTGCGACCTCAGGAGCATCTGTCTATGCCCCCGTCCTCAGTTCTGCCATCTCATCCCCCCCCGACGTTCAGCCCAGAAGAAAATCATTTGAAGGGGTTTCACGGTCATTTTACCAGGTGACTTACTATCTTGCCTCACTGAAATCCTCGGTAAGCACTTGAAAAAAGAAGGGGGTAGAGAATAAATCCTGCATAAGGCTATTAATAAGACGTCGTTAGTCGAATGTAGGTCATCCTTTGAATTGCTTAGTGTTAGTTGAGTCCCGCTGTGGGCTGTGGGGATGATACCTGGTACAACGGAGACGGTCTAGGGTGTAGAGTTTCAGGCACCGACAGGGTCAGCTGGGCTTATATTTCAGACTATTTTCTCATCCATACGTCGTCGTGGCCTTAGCCAGCTAGGCGCATGAATTAATTCATCTCAATGGGACTTTTTAACGCCAAACAATTATGCATAAAAGGGCAAGAGGTAATCTGTGGAGTGCTACTCGGCTTGGCGAAGCCTCTGGCTCACCAAACCCCCCAGGTCGCGCGAACGTCAATGATCGTACCAGAGATGGGGAGGGCCGACTCTCGATTCGACGTCCTGGTAGACTTTGCAATACTGCTTGTCGCGGTTGTAAAATCATCATCATATGGTCTGTCAGGGTTAGTAAACCCTACAGATGACAACAACCAAGGCAGGTAGGTAGGCAGGTAGGTTACCGCCAGATAGGTACATACCTGGCAATTGAAGACGCCGCACAGACGACCTAGCCCCGGCAGAACGCAGAACTTCCCATCCATCCATCCATCCATCCATCCCCTGGGCATATCACGCGGGCCAGCCAGCCCACCCAAAAAAAGCGCGGCATACGAAGTACCGCAAGCTGATCTGCAAAAGGGGGTCTCAGAGATCTCCCACGGAATCTTCCACTAGATCCCAGAGTCCGCCCGAACCACACGGTTGGGAATTGATTGACATTGCCGTCTCGGGATGGATGGATGGGTGGATGGATGGATGCGCGCGCGCACGCACGCATGCACGCCAAGACTGTGTCTTAGCGGCGGGGGGACTGAATCTTCAAAAGGCTCCGCAAAACAAGGGAGCGGCCCGGCTCCTCATGCTGGCCTGGCTCCATATGGTTTCAAGATCCAAAAGCTTAAATAAACAGAATGAGACCTACCTATGATTAGACAACCGCCCAATTATTATCATCATTATCATTATCACATTGCCAGTATAGCAACATAGGCGGGAATGGCCAAGCGGGGGGGAGGGGGGGCATGATCGGCGAACCTGTAGGTATGTAGCAACAGCCAGAGTTGAGAGCTTTGGGGGCTCTTCCGGATAAATACCACCCCTGATGACAATCCCGCAATCACGGTCTAGGGACTGACCTACTGGTTGTTACATATGCACCTTCGTGCCTTATTAGATAGAGTTCATGACTAACAGCCTTAAATTCCCGGCATGCTAGGCCCTATGAAACGGGCTGGCGGACATCCGTCGCGGCTGAGATGTACAAGAGCGGGTATATATATACAGATAGTTAGTAGGTCGTCGACATGTCACTACTGCTTTTGCAGTGGGCGGCCAGGACACCGCCAATCATCAGAAGACCACTCATGGGAGGCTTGTAAGATGAAGCAGACATTTCCAGACCATTTGCTTAGGTCTAACTTGCTTCATCGGTTCTCTTCGTTTCTTGTGTGTATATGCCACAGCCAAGCCCGCCGAACCCCTCGAGCTCTCATGTCCACAGTGTATCATTGCTTCCGTTTCCGTCTAGTAGATGCCAGAAAAGCACGAGAAAACGCCGTAATGTGATCCCTCATCATATGACAAACGTCGGAGGTTTCCCCCCTTTCCTCCCCGTTTACCAGAACGCAAAGCTTTCTAGAACCAAGCCGTGCAATATTTTACCTGTTCGATCCCCAGTACCCAGGTATATCCTCCATTACCTACCTCCCTACACACACATGATACCGGAGAAATTCATGTCTTATTTCAGGGCTGCTGACTTTCGTAGGGAAGCCTGGCCTCATATATCATTATCGTTTATCTTCGGGATCAGTGTTCGGGCGTCTTCCATGCGGGCTTGCACTCGCCCATCGCGTCGATCCAGTCGTTGATCCCTTTGAGATGCCAACCGCTCTTCCATATTTCCTTCGGGTCATTGGTCCGGGGCGGTGACTTGGGCGCACCAAGCTTGAAGCTTCTGCTGGTGCAGCAGACCTCGTCGTGCCAACGGTACTGGAAACAGGTGCGATTGCGCTTCTGCTCATGGATAGCCTTTTTCCGTGCCTCTCGCGCGGCGGCATCGCTCGCCGTAGTATCCTCGGCATCCTCCGTATTGCTGGCGGTTGCGGGGTCGTCCTGTTGGCGGTCATGTTGGCGCGCCACGATCTCATATACCCCTCCCTCGTCCTCGTCTGGTACGTCTTCGGAAGCGCAGACCTTGGCGCAGTTCTCCCATGATCTCCAAGCTTCCTTCTCGACTTCGTTTAAGCTTACTTGCTTCTGGCGGCTGAGCATGCCAGCGTCAGCGCGCTTCTGGGCTTCTGGGTCTGGATTGAGATAGCAGACGTCGTCGGATAGGTTGTCCCAATCTTGACGCCCCACCTGCATTTTAGGTCGGATAAGCCCATCATACAAATCCTTGATTAGGAGAGTGCGCTATGAAACGTGTCAGCACTGAATTTTGGTCACCTTGTCATTTCGTCGATCTTGTCGATCCCGACTTTGCCCACAGCCAGTGTAAATAAACCAAATTGGGACTGGCGGTAGGCCGGGACGACCCCAACAAAATTCAAATATCCACTTACATCAGTCTTCCGTGTTTGTTCGAACTGCCACACGTTGCTGATCTCCTCGGCATTCATATGATGCATGGTGAGGATCGGCTCACACCAATGGCCAGGCCCGTAAGGTAAGGTACTCGGCTTTTCGCCGTTGATCATCGGCCAAGTCTGACGGATCTTGACGCCTTCATATTCTTCAAGCGCCATTGCCAGCATCAGGTCACCACAACATTCCTGCGCCCCTCTGACATTGTACTGCTTGACGACACCTGGGTGGTACTCGATCAAGTGCTTCAACAGCGTGCCGCTTATTATGTATCCAGAACCGCCGTGAGCGAACGGGACACCTCCAATGAAGCTTCGACTGCCTAGGTAGATCTTCTCACGCGGATTCAGACGGGATTCCTTCTTGAGCCAGTGCACGATGTTGGCCCAGAATACGTATGTGTCCGCCTCGGCGAATATGTACCAATCGCGGCCGGGACGCATCCTCCACGTTTGCTCCATCATAGGAAGGAACTTGTATTTGTCCAGGTGCCAGGCCTTGTGCCCATCGACCTTGGCGTCGACACAGGACTTCTGCGATACAGGGCATTCCTTCTGGTCGCGGTAGAGATCGAAGTCGACATTGTGGGCCTTTGCAGACTCATCAAACTCAGCCAGCGCATCATAAATGTGGTATGGCCCTATTTGCTGCTCCTATAACGACAAAATTAGCTTTTGGATACCAACCGGCACCCTTGGCCGGAAGTACACCTCAAAATAAGGCTTGGGCGAGGGTCATACCATATCGGAGAATATTAGGAAGTCGGGAAGGCATGACAATGTTGTAAGTAAGTGAGTAGGCACTCGGTCGAAGGCCTCGGTGGCGCCTGTCTTCATGACCAGGAGAATGCCGTCGGTATCGGGGAAGGCAGCGCAAGGATCGGTGGAGTTGTAATACTGGTTGACCAGCTGCTCATTGCTGTCATTGTACAGTGTGTTGTTATATACTGGGTCGTTGAAGTAGCTCGTGACACTTTCGTAGTAGTCACGGGCATACTCGAACGGCGCATGTTCCCAGGTCGACCGGATATTAATGTAGGTCGCGATCAGAACAAAGACGGCAACGCCGCCGAAGATCCGCAGGCGGCGGGAGTTGGGTGACATGATCATGATGATAGCTGTCCGAGGGAGTGTTTCTGGTACCGCAGACACACCAATAGAGAACTGGTTAACGCGGGCCGTGGGAAGGACGCATTGCAAGGTTGACTGATGCGATTCGCAGGCAAGCTCCGGGAACAGGAACGGGAACACTCGCGATTTCGTAGAGATGCAGGGGTACCCTTAACTAAAGCCAAGCATACATACTCCAGATTCTTTTAAGTAGGCAGAGTGGAAACCAAGTAAGAGGATGAACCCATCCAGATGACCCCAAAACGGGATAGAATATCAGACAGTCAACATGTCAATGCGTGAATGCGTGAATGCGTGAATGCGTGCAGTCTGGGGTAAGAGAGAAAAACGAAAGAAATGCAGCGTCGCCGGGGCGGAGTGGTCTGGTAGAAGTGGTAGACAGGCCGTAGGGCAGGTGGTGGTGGGCGTGGTGGGGGGGATGTTTGCGTGGAGAGTGGATGCTGTCGGTAGTACCCCTTGCGTATACGAGTCAAAATGCGCTTGTAACGGACTGAGTGCTGTCTTGTGCGCCGTGGGTGGACCTGGAGATCTCCAGGTTGCAGCTGGGATACCTGAGGGATACCTGCCCAGCTGCCCAGCTGCCCAGCTGCCGCCCCTAGCAGCATCTGTGCATGCGTGGTCTATTGATGGCACCTCCACGATATCCCGGTCTGCCCCGGCAACTGCACACAGCTCTTTCCTACTACTAACTAAACCCACTGAAAATCCGGGAATTTCGTCCAAACTAAATACTTGTATACATCGGACTCGATGAAAATCTCGACATCGGCCCTCACGCCGTCACGGTAGTTAAGCATTGGTACATGTAGGTAGTAGGTAGTAGGTAGTAGCAAATATTTAGTTGTTACTGTCTGCCTGTCTGGTCAGTATCAGGTTACGTCACGTAGTATTTTTGTGGCTTGTATAGGCCGTTGTTTATACGTAGCATGTACCTCCGTCACAAGCCTCGGTTTCATCTTTATTATTCCCTCCCGGCTTGTAGGTTGGAGGCAACACGGGCTGAGATCACACCTCAGCTGCCAGACGCCACCACTCTTGTCACTTCAACGTTGCATTGTAGTAACTTCAAAGGGTTGCAGCGGAACCTGACGCAACTATTCTTATACTCGTACGTATATAAGGACCTTAGGTACTTCGTCATAAAGGCCGGAATGTTGGTTAGCCTGACATGAATGCCGGGAACAAACATACCTACACTCTTTTCTCTTACTACCTACCAATGGATTGACATAGAAGGGAAAGAAAGAGAACGCACTAACCCCCGGCTGCTATGGCTCTATGCCAGGGGAGGGTGTGCATCATATCACGATGCGCATACGTAGTACGAGATTTATTCGCTTAGGTACCTCTTATCATATCTGCTACTGAGTGCCTATTCCCCAGGCAGCCCAGGAGATACTGTGAGCACAAACGGCACCCAACAATGAGGCAGCCCGTTCAGCGACAATACGACGCTGTAATTGGATGCTAATCATTACCCAATTCCCGGCTATAAGGTACATATATGTACAGTCCGTAGGCAGGCTAGGAATGTGCACAGACCTCCGTAGGCCTCCGTAGCAGCCCTAGCCCGGCTGCCAGGCGAATACGGTCTGCAAGCCTCGGCAGGCCCACTGGGGCACCTACCTAATAAGGTACTTGAAGCATCTGAATTCCGCAGGCACTACATAGTACATATATGATAGAAGAATACCTAGGTATGTACGCACGCACTTCAGAGGTTAGGTAGTTAATGCTCGCGCACTAGAAAGGTCGAGACGATGGCTCCATGAATCGTTTCATTCATCTCATTTCAAGGTCCTTGTACAAAATAAGCTGAGCTACTACCTACCTGTAATTCATGTTTCGATTGGGGTGACTGACTAGGGAGGTACCAGATCTCGGATGCTTCCATTTCCAATTATTGTCCAACCCCCAGTCCTTGACAGTTCAAGTACTTAAGGTCCTTATGCATGAGTAACAGATAGGTACCGGTCAAAACATGAAGCCAACAAAAGAAAAATGACTACCCCCAACGACGTACGATAATCTGAATAGCCTATACGGCGTATGGAATCGAGTGTTTCGGCTTTGCTGACTAGGATCCTGATGCAGGTTGGCTACTGCAAGAATATGACTGGCCGTAGAGCATACATAGTACGGGGCCTGCCGGCGATGGCGAGCACCTACATGTACTACTCGTCATAAAAATGGGAGGCCCGTTACATCGCTTAGATCTTAGCCCCGGAGAACAGCTCGAGTAGCTCGCCGGACTAGCCGCCTTAGAATTCAAGATGCTTACATAGTACCAGCAACCCGTCAGTGCGAAAAGTCTTTACGGCTTATGCATGTTGGGATAGAATCCTGGGCCTAGAACTCGGGATGATTTGCGTTCAGGATGCCCCCAGTCCAGGGCGCTTTGGCAAGGTTGGAAGATAAGCTCATTCCCACAGTATCTACATAGGAGGTACTCAGGCACGTAGTGGAATTGACAGCAATATCACGTGAACGAAGATAATTACATAACTGAATTACCTAGAATCTTGGAACCATTTTCCTCAGGTGGTCTGAGCTTCTGTCTCCCCGCCCCGTGCACCTGCTGATGCCACCAGGTACCTAGGTACATACCATGGAGCTCGACGCGGTTCACGCCACCGACCTGCTAACCTCCTACGAGTAAGCTGCCTACCTGGTGGGCAGTTTTCCACTAATCGCGTCACCCAGCCCCCAGCCACACCTTGTTCTCACCACAAGCAGCTCAACAGCTACCGTCGCGATATCACCACATCACGGCCTCTACTTCTCCGGCTTCAATTTCATCTGGATTGCGTTAAAGGTCCCTATACTATCACCAATTCGTCGCGCGTATCTTTCACGGTCTCACCCATCTCAGGATAAGCTACCTGGCGCGACAACAGGTTTACCACCATCCATTGTGACGCTGTGAGCTTCCCACACGACGTCATGGCCGAGCCAACTCCCACCGACACGACTCTGTCCGCCGTCCCGTCCGCCGTCGCGTCGGCTGCCGCGTCGGCTGCTGCGACTCCAGCGTCGCTGCCTCCCATGGACTCCGAAGAGCGCGCCAAGTCCGTCAACGTATCGCTGGCCGATCTGACTGCCAAGGCATCGGCGCTCTATGCGCAAAAGAAGTACGAAGAGGCTGCCGAATTCTACTCCCAGGCCACGGAGATGCAGTCCGAGGTGAACGGAGAGATGGCTCCCGAGAACGCTGACATCTTGTTCCTCTACGGCCGCACCGTTTTCAAAGTGGGCCAGAGCAAGAGCGACGTCCTGGGCGGAAAACCTACGGGCGAGAAGAAGCAGTCGAAAGTCCCCGAAAAATCAAATGCGAAGAAGCCGAAAGCTGAGTCGTCGACTGCCAATGGGAGCGGGGAGAAAAAGACCGAGGCAGACAAAGTTGCCGAGGAAGGCGTTGCCATTGTCGCGGAGAATGCCAATGGTAGCGGCATAAAAGAAGGTGAAAAGCTGCCCGATGCTAAGAAGCCTCTCTTCCAATTCGCAGGAGACGAAAATTGGGAAGACTCAGATGAGGAAGAAGGTGCTGAAGACGAGGAGGGCGAAGGCGAAGAGGAGGACGATGATCTCGCCGTCGCGTTTGAAGTTCTGGACCTAGCTCGAGTACTTTTCGAAAAGAGTTTACAGCGAGACGAAGACGACATCTCGGAAGAAAAGGGCGAGGAGAAGGCCGAAACGGATAGCCCTGCTCTCCGTCATATCAAGGAACGACTTGCCGATACGCATGATTTACTTGCTGAGATCTCCTTGGAAAACGAGAAGTAAGACCGCCTAAGACATGGTGAACTCAAGCAGCAGCTACTAATAATTATTCAGGTACCCCGAGGCCGTGAATGACTGTCGTGCCTCTCTCAGTTACAAGGAACTTCTCTACCCCAAAGATTCCGAGATCGTCGCCGAGGCGCATTACAAGTTGTCACTCGCCCTCGAGTTCGCGTCTATCACCACCACCAGCGAGGAATCCGCCGGTGCCGGACCGAAGCCGGTGGACGAGGACCTCCGGAAGGAGGCGGCCGCGGAGTTGAAGAAGGCCATCGACAGCACGAAGCTCAAGCTGGAGGGCAAGGAGGTCGACCTCGCGATGGTGCACGCGCCCGAAGACAACGACGTGACGCGCAAGCAGATCGTGGAGGTCAAGGAGATCATCGCGGACATGGAGCAGCGGGTGAGTCCACCACTTCCCCGTCCACTCCCTGTAACCGCGCGTTAGAACCCGGGAAGAAAAGAAAAAAAAAACTAACCTTACAAAACCAAAACCCAGCTTGCCGAGCTCCAGGAAGCACCCCTGGACATCAACTCGGCGCTCGGCGGCGGCGACGCGCTGATGGGCATCTTCGGGGCCGCGTTGGGCGAGTCCGCGGGCGACCAGGTGGCCCGTCTCGAGGAGGCCAAGAAGGGCGCCAAGGACCTGTCGGGCCTCGTCCGCAAGAAGGCCAAGGAGGAGGAGCAGCAGGGGCAGGGGAAGGGACAGGAGCAGGGGCAGGAGCAGGAGCAGGAGCAGCAGCCGACCCCGGAACCCGAGGCCAGCAACGGCAAGCGCAAGGCCGAGGACGACGCGCCGGCCGAGGAAGAGGCGGCGAAGAAGGCCAAGGTCGCCGAGGCCGCCCAGCCGTAAACGGGAAAAACCCAGCGGTCATGTGGGCGGAAAGAGAGCGTATCGCCGCTGCCGGCCGGTCTATCTATCTGCAGGACCCTAGCTCTCAGGGTAACACCACAGACGGCCGCAAATCGCACCGCGTTGTATTTGTATTATTATTACCATGTAAAAAAAAAAACTCACGAGTGGGTGGTGCTTTTTGCCATTTCTGCTGCTGCTGCTTATGTCCCATGGGGATGTGATGTCCGGTCGCCGTATTGGATGGTAAGGGACGCGGTGACGACGACGACGACGACGGGGGAATTGCACTCGACGCTAGTTTGGGCAAGGCGGGCATTTTTTCTTACTAGTATCATGGGCTTTAGGATCAGAGCTCCTTTCGGCAAGTAGCATTGAATCGCGATGACATATTTTAAAGACGCCATAGCTACGTGCATTCGTAGGAAACACTCGTGGACGTCGCCGGTGCGAGCCATGCACGTGCTTCCGATGTACCTCCCGTTATCAAAGGAGGAGGCGATGCCGCCGCAGACCACTGACGAGCTGCGTGGGAACGCACATCCAATACCTCGGGCCTCTGATGATTCAGAGCAAACCACACGGAGGCGCGTCGTCACGTAGTTAGGTCTAACCCCTTACTTAGATCACATCACGTATCTCGAAAACACCCCGTCGGGCACTAGGTAGGTCGGAACTTGGGCGGCTATTGGAA
The DNA here is from genome assembly GCA_000966885.1 of Xylaria sp. JS573. Taxonomy (NCBI): domain Eukaryota; kingdom Fungi; phylum Ascomycota; class Sordariomycetes; order Xylariales; family Xylariaceae; genus Xylaria; species Xylaria sp. JS573. The sequence continues at coordinate 651,700 of JWIU01000010.1, forward strand.
AACTCTACTATTACCTAGCCTGCGGGGACGTTTGGAAATAGATAGATACCGTATTAAAAAAACACAAACACAAAACACAACAACCTGAGAACCGAGAGAGGAAAAAGAAAAAAAACGCCGTAGGAACACCGAGACGAAAGAGACACAGCGTGGAATGTCGACGCTGAGGAAGAAACCGACGAGGAAAGGAAAGAAACAAGCGGTATACTCGTACAGGTGGGAAACATATTTTTCCCCATCCCTCCCCGATCCCCGCCGGAGATACATTGTAATTCAACCCAGCCCGCCCCTTGGAAAAAAAGACAAACAGATACAAACCATATCATACCATCATGCGGCACCAGGGCCGGGCCCCTCCCCAATCCCTTCTTCTTCTTCTTCTTCTTCTACTTCTTCTCGGGCAAGTTCCTTGTCGTGAGGGCTATCCTCTTCGAACAGAGGCTCCCCATCCTCGTTGTAGCGACGATCGAGGCCGTGGCGTCGCCGGTTCTGCGGGCTGGGGCCGTCATCCGACGGTAGGGAATATACGGACAGGCCAGGTCCGCTGGCGGCGGAGCCGCGTCGTTCCTGGTGGGGCTGGGAGGATGCCGTGGGCCCAGCGGCCGGCGATGTCGACATCGGAGGAGCAGCCGGGTTCGCGCCCGACATTATCATGGCCGAGTCGCCGTCATCCAAGGGCGGTCCCAAAAGACCCGCCGGGCCCGACCCCGACCCCGGCCCCGAACCCGGCCCCGACCCCGACCCGCGCGGCTGCCGATTGGCCTCCTACGACAAATCGCGACCGGACGCCATGGCGGTCGCGGGCCCCCCCGAGGCCGCCTTGCCCTTGCCCTTGGCGGCCGCCGACGACGGCGCGTTGTTCCACGACAGGTACGTGTGGTCGCCGAGCTTGCGCGGCTTGATGAGGTTGGTGACGAGGAAGACGAGCGCGAGCGCTATGCAGAACCCGCCTACCACGAGCCAGAGGATGCCGAGGAAGTTGTTCTTGCCGCCCATAACGGATAGTGTCGTGAGGACGATGCTCTTCTTCCCTTGGTACACGTCTGTGCGGAAATCTGTTTTTCGCTGTGTCAGCAAGGCTCCGAAGGATGGCGGGGGTGCAGAAGATGGGGCTTACTGTCAATGATAGTCAACTGGTATGTGCCTATTTGCATTGCGGCAGTGTCGTTCCGTGCATATAGTTTGCTAAATGTGGGCAAGCCTGCTGTCCGCATCCACACGATGAAGTTCTCGTCCTCCTTCAAGTTCGGCGGCGGCGAATCAGTAGTGTACCTCCCATTAGGGTACCTGATCTGCCAGTTCGGAGGGGGCCGGATGTTATCAAGGTTTGTGCTCTTCCTCGGCCCGTACAAGGCCTTGTCCGACTCCCAGGCGATCGAGGTGTTCTTCATGATGTATGTCAAGTTCTGCGTATTTGACTGGTCTCCTTGTGTTGGGACGTTCAGAAGCAGAGGTTGCGAGAACGTGTCATTGAACAACGAGTTGGCAATCAAGCCACAGGGATAGTAGGCGAAGGTAGGGTTATTGCCATCCTCGACAGCCAGCGGCGAGCAAGGAGAACTCTTGACGTCTGAAATCGACACTTCGTCGCCGAGTAGCTGCTTGTCGTAATACGACGCCACATATCGACGATGATTTTGGTAGAAGTTCTCAAGGCGGTAGTAGAAGAGGACTGGCGGAGCCATCTCTTCGGGTACTTGGAAGGTGATGGTGCATTTTGTAAGGTTCTGTACCTCGAAGGTTCCGTAGGTCCAGTTGGTAGTGCTGCGCTGCCACATCGCATTTACGGTATTGTTCTCTTTGAAGGATGGAAATACGAGATCAGACCCCATCAGATCCGATTGCTCGGTAGGGGCATCTTTGAAGCAATTCGTGTAGTCGATGCGCAGTTCTTTAACCTAGATGGTGGGTTGTCAGCGTCAGCATTACCCTGGCCTCAGGAATCGAATATCCCTACTGTAGAGCTGGCGTAGATCAAGAGTCCGCCGATAGGTGCACATATAACACCTATCACGAAGAACAGCGGGATGACCGTCTTCGGCGTGAGGATTGGTTGCCATGCTTTCAATCGCTGCTGGCGAAAGGCTGTGTTCGCAGGGCGCCTGCTCTTCTTCTTCTTGTCCGCGCTGCTGTTATCGATGCTTTCGGGGGGCGAGTTGTCGTCCATCTTGTCTAGGCTTGGAATGGGCCCTCGCGCAAATGCGAAGCGTCGAGGATTAACGACGGATGATACGGGGAGTCGGTTCGGTTCGTCTACGGAGCGTTCGGGTTCGGCTTAGTAGTCGCGAAACTTCACTCGGGCTTCTGGCGCACCAAAACTCCAGTTTGGAGGCCAGTCTAGGGACGTAAGGCGACAGGGTTGCTGAATAGGATGACAGAAAGATGCCTTACAACCTCTAATGAATGAATGATGGCGATGAAGTCTGACATTGAAGTGGTTCTGTCCGTACCTATCACTTCGTGGCTTGTGCATAAGACAACGCGGCCAAGTCTACACAGCCACACTCGTTCGGGTGTCCCCTCTTCGGCGAGACGGCAGGTACGTACTCAGCCACGTGATCCTGCCTACATGCTGGAACATAGGTACCTGACTTCGAATTTAGGTACTAGCGATGGCTAACTCGCCCCTCCACGCCCAAAAGGCGTTGCGCTTTAATTAGCAAAATACCCTAGTAATTCGTCACACTAGTAAATATATATTATTGCTAACAATTTATTAGCAAAAACATATATAGATTTATGTATATAAATAAATTTATATATTTATCCCGATTAAGCTTTATTGTTGCAGTAAAAATCGACTTTTTCTATATCCATTCTTTTTGCAAATTACTAGGGTGTTTTGCTAATTAAAGCGCAACGCCCTTTAGGCGTGGAGAGGCGAGTTAGCTATCGCTAGTAGGTATGTAAATAGCATTTGGGAATCTCTAGGCCTTAGGTCATCGCCAGGACCATACGACAAAGGGGAGACGGAAAAAAGGTAGTTTTGCTGTACATAGATGTAGCACTCCAGAGGGTACGACTGAAATATACTTACCTACCTATACTAAACCTCCATTGGGAGACAACTTGACCGTTCATAGGTACCTAAATGCCACCGCCATGCCTGACTGCCTGTAAATTATTCTCGGAGGTGCCAACGGATGCAACCCGACTTAGTGTTATGCGCATCATTGTCATACGTCCACATCAGCAACAAACGGTTGACCCGCTTGCCGATGCCTTGCGCACGACATTCTGCGGAGGTCTCGATCTGTCAGAAGAGGTAGCTATTGGCAGCGTCAAACAGCAGATTGTCAAAGTCAAGGTACAGACTCATTCAAGAAAGGGGTATTCTGACTGTTACACAACTACCTGAAGATTATCTCACGATCTAACGGCATTTAGCTTCAAGTGAGTACGAAGTAGGACACAGTCAGATTATCCATGTAATACACTGCCAGAATATCCGTTTCGCTCATTGAAACGAACAGAGAAGGCGAAGTTGCACAATTTACAACCGACTCATTTCTATGTTTTCTCATCACATAGGAGGAAATTAACATTATAGAATTAAGCCAATATTCTTCCGCAGACTAGGATAGTCTTAGTTGAAGTAGGTGCCATGAAACTCGCAGCCAACGCGGGAGGAAATAGACGGCACAGTGCCTAAGCGATGATGAATCCCATAGACCATGCCCGCCATTTAAGTACTTATGGGCTGCGGCTGCTAATATGGAGAAAATGTGTTGAAAAGGGGGATGTCGCTTGGGTATTGGGTCGCAAGTACCTAAAGTATAACAGTAGCGCCTTGTATTCTGTGGAATGGAAGCAGTCGCGGCCCAGGCTTATGCGCGCCTGTTTATGTAGAATTACCAGGTAGGTAGTTACTCTCTAGGCACATCACATACATGTACCTCCTAATAGTGCTATCTCGTCGACCACTTGTATTCCCAAACCTCCATCCCTCCCCCTTAGATAGACCCTAATGTTATCACTTCCAAAGTATTCCTATGTCAAGCATTAGTATCCACGGCTTTCCGCCCCAGTTATGAATTGGACCGAAGGCAACCTATCCCGTCATTCACGTGGTCGGCGGCGCAATGAAATACTTGCGCGGCAAAAGCAGCACTTCGCAAAGGCTCGCAACGGTCTTCTTGGAGGCATCCTCAGGCAAAGCCCTCGGTCACTATCGTTCTTTGGTGTCAGTCACCCTCACGGCCTACAGAACTACAGCCCCTCCGGTGGCGTTCCGTACACTGAATCCTCCAGCCCCCTCGGGATGGGTAAACGAGCCCGGAAGCAGTCACCAGATATTCGAATCAGCCCAGAGGCCCATTCCTCATCTTCATCTGTCCGCGAGAAGAGGAGAAGGTTGCTTGAGAAGTCAGACTGGGCTGGCCTGAGCCTGCAGCAACCAATTGAAATCAGCTTCGCTTGCCGTCGTCAAGCAACGGGCAGTTCAAGATGGGGCAAGGCATATCGCCCGCAGGCGAATATTACAAGAAAGCTTGAGGGATCTTCTGATTGGCGCCGACCCCAGACAGCACAGCATTCTCACGTCCATACTGGTTCTCTGAGAATTCAAATCGGAAGTCAGGCAATTCAGCCGAGTATAAGTACAGCATCCGTATCCCACAGGAGACGAGATAGTCCAGCACCAAGTCGTTCAAACCCGGACCATCCTTTGCGAAATGCACTCAGCCAGGCACGCCATCCTCACATCGTTCCAGGGAACACTCGGATCCCGCAAGCTATAAATGACCGTTCAAATGGACGACTAAGGGAGCTTGACGGTATGCAATGCAATCGTACAATAAAATCACCAGATGGACCACTGCAAGTAGTGTACTCCTCTTCAATCATCCACGAGCCAGCCCCTCTCAGGGATGGTAACTTTCCAATACTTCAGTGGTCACCTTCGGTGTCTGGGAGCAGAAGTAGTATGCGCGTAGAGATCGAACGCCCTGCACGTCCTGTCCCCCCATCCGAGGAAGCTGATCAAGAAGCCTGGAAGAACTGGGTTTTGAACACGTCGGATGGTCTCTCAGCCCGGTTTTCCTTGTCAAAAAGCTCATTGACTGCAATTACGCCCTCAGTTAGAGGGTCAGTTAGTCCCGTTAACGATCCGCTACCATCGCACATACGAGAGAACCTGTTAAGCTACGATGTTTCGCGTGAACCGGGAATAAACGCAAACCAGCAATATTTTGAGAAAGTCCCCAATGATCTAGACAGGGATAAGACCTTCTCTGTCAAGAACAGCAACTGTCAGCCTCTGGAACGGGCACATGAACACCGTGAAAAGGTACGATCTGTTGAGGACGACAACAAGGCTTGGTTCAAATTCGTCTTTGATGATGATAGCGACGGTATAGAAGAGAAAGCTTTTGAAGAATCCAGGCATAGAGCTGCGCGGGAGATATGCCCATCCGTATCCGTATCACCTATATACGAAGAAGCGACTGAGACAGTGGCCACTTGTGGTACGAGTCACTTGAGCGGAGACGAGAAACGGAGTGAGGACATCGCAGCCGAGACCCTAACAGAGGATCAGATGCTATCAGAAGATACAACGTCAATGGAGCCAAGGTATAGCGATATTGCTACAGCAGGCTCAACAAATATAAGCGAATCGGAATGTCCGGTTCGGTTTGCACCACCGAAGACGTTTATTGGAAAGTTTGTGAACGCAGAAGAATCTGTACGGGTTCAAATTCCCCCGTTGCTATCTGCGAAAGGTGGAAATGGAAAGAAGAGAGGCAGGAATAAGAAGAGGGCTTTGGACGGGAGAGCTGATATTCGACGTCTTCCAGATTTCGAGGAGGATCCTATCGAGGAGATTGAGGCCTGAAAACATATCTAACCTTGACTGGGCTCATAGCAACGGACCGGCCAATGATATTACTGATTTACCCATGTCATAGCACACGTCATATATCATACCACCTTGAGCTGAACAAATTATATTCTGTTATGTCAAGTGGAAGGGCGCTGACTAGCTCTCCTACGGCCCACCTCCCTGTAATACACAGTCTAGGATCTCGCCAAGCCAAAGATAAGGTTATTCCCGTCTGTGCTTTTTAACATAAGTACCCAATGCCAGGGTTCTTATTAAAAAGCACTCTCCCTTTCATTCTATCCTAATATCAATCGTGTATAAGTTTTCTGCGATTAGCAGAATTTTATGCGCATTCGATTCTGTTCGCATACGATACGCCGTACCAAGAAAACATGGCTCCTGCATCGGACATAGATCTGTTTGCGCCCTTCGAGCGGGACGTTGTATTGGAGGTCCGGACCAGTAAAATGAAACAGATGCCGGGCCTCAAGATCGAAACCGGAATCGATAAAAGCCTACGTTCTGGCCGCATTCCTGTATCTTTCGCCGGCCTCGATGAGGATGAGCACGATCTCACTTTTCACGGTGGTCCTGATAAGGCGATACATGGATGTAAGTTGGGCTCCTCCTCTTATGAGTCACAACGCGTATCGACTCACACCACCCAAGACTGCTGCTCCCACTATAAGACATGGCAGACGGATTTTCCCGAGGCGGCCGCACGCTTCAAGCGGGGCGGTTTCGGGGAGAACCTGGTCACGGCGCACATGAACGAGCGTAACGTGTGCATCGGGGACATCATCTCGGTGGGCAACGACGGCGTCCTCCTGCAGGTCAGCCTGCCGCGGCAGCCCTGCTTCAAGCTCAACCACCGCTTCCAGCTCAAGAACTTCGCGCCCAACACCTTCAAGACCAGCCGCACCGGTTGGTACTACCGCGTACTGCGCGAGGGCACCGTGCAGGCTGGCGACGAGATCCAGCTCGTCGAGCGCCGGTGGCCTAAGTGGACTAGTATGTAAATTGGACATTTCCCCTTTATTGATCATCCCGAAGAAAGGACACCATCGATTCCAAGGGGGAAGGAGTGGCTGCTAAGCTCCGGCTTAGAGTCTCTAAATTCAATTTCCCTGAATGTCTCTTTGGGTTGCTACTGATTCACGATTCTACAGTTGAGCGCGTCCAGGAGTATCTCCACCGAACGCTCGACGACGCCGCGATGAACGAGGAGCTCGCGAACATCGACGACATGGGCGACGAGAGCCGGAAGGCGTTCGCGGGCCGCGTCGCGCGGCTCAAGGCGAAACAGAAGCGCGCCGCCGCGGGCGAGGACAAGGACGCGGAGAGGTGGCGCGACTACCGGATCGTCGAGAAGAAGACGCAGACGGCGCGCGTGACCTCCTTCGTCCTCGAGGCCGCGACCCCGGACCCCGAGGCCGGCAAGACGCCGCCGGGCTCGCACGTGCGCCTGCGGCTGCCCAACGGCCTCGTGCGCTCCTACTCGGTCGTCTCGGACGGCACCGCCAACCGCCTCGAGCTGGGCGTCGCGCTCGAGCCCGCCAGCCGCGGCGGGTCGGCCTACCTGCACCGCGCCGCGCGCGAGGGCGACGTGCTGCGGGTCGGGCGCCTGACGGCGGACGTGGCGCCGGCGTCCGCCGCCAGCGTCCACGTCTTCCTCGTCGCCGGCATCGGCATCACCGCCTTCCTGGCCCTGGCCGAGCGCTTCCGCCGCATCCACTGGGAGACGGTCGTGCACTACGGCGTGCGCAGCGCCGCCGACGACGTGCCGTTCCGCGCGCGCGTCCTCGACGGCCTCGCCGACTCCCTGCGCCTGTACGACGCCGCGCGGGGCCAGCGCATGGACGTCCCCGCCATCCTGCGCGGCCTGCCCTGGAACGCCCACGTCTACGTCTGCGGGCCCCGCCGCCTGCTGGACGAGGCCGAGCGCGAGGCGCGCAGGTGCGGCCTCGGGCCCGACGACATCCACCTCGAGGCCTTCGCGGCGGACACCTCGGGCGACCCGTTCGAGGTCGTGGTGCGGAACCGTGGCGGCGACGGCAAAGAAGGTATGGAGTTGAAGGTGGGCGCCGAGGAGACGCTGCTGGAGGTGCTGCGGCGCCGCCTCCTCGACGACGTGCCGAGCAGCTGCGAGGTGGGCAACTGCGGCACGTGCCGGGTCGCGCTGAAGTCCGGCAGGGTCGAGCACCGGGGCACGGCGCTGCTGGACGAGGAGAAGGCCGAGGCCATGCTGAGCTGCGTCAGCAGGGGGATCGGGAAGATCGCGATCGAGGTCTGAGATACCTAGCTAGCTAGGCTGAGCTGCGGTGATGCTTAGGAAGGAAGCGAGCGTATTGGTGAGAGGCAGTGGTTGGCACGCGAGTCTACGCGGCCGTTCGCCGTTCTAAGATACTCATCCAAGTGGAATGATGTGACGGCTGGGAAAGAGGTATCTAGGTAACAACAATGCTCCGCTTTCGTAGTAAAATTACGATAACGAAATACGACCATGATTATAAGAGTATACGAAGCATAATACGGTATAGATTAACCACGAAAGCAGTTGATCCCCTGAACTACGGCTATACAGCTACACCACCGGATAACATTTGGCAATGGATAACTATTGGTGGTATAACGATTTATAACTATGAGCACCTACAGCTACGTCTTTAATCACAACTTCCTTCACGCCCATCCCTGTCTTCCGGGTTACGAATTGCCAAGCCTGGGGTGCTGGGGAAGCGTGGTGTGGAGAGTGGTGGGCGCATATCATTGTTCCGAATACCGGGCATTTCAATTGCCTACATAATACGTGAACGAATCATTTAATCCGGTAAGTCCAGGGCTGTAATGCTACAACCAAACACGAAAATGCTACACTCGTGAACATAGGGAGCCATTAGGCTGATAATTTTAAGAGCATGCTTGGTCAACATTTCCGAGCAGGCATCCTGCTTCTTGCCTGCTTCCTATACTGCACGAAAGCGTGTCAGACAGACGAAGACTGTAGCCTGAACGGCATCTGTTCTGATGGGGCCTGCGAATGCGACGCGGGATGGAGATCCGCGGACTGCGGCCAGCTGGATCTTCGGCAAGCCACGAGAGGGACGGGATACAATTACACACATGTCACCCTGCCCGATTATTATAGCGGTAAAGGTGGAAATTCCTCTTGGGGTGGACAGATCCTCCAAGACCGGCGGGACAAGAAACTCTTTCACCTGATTATCTCACAATTTGCCCGCGGCTGCGGGCTCGCGGGCTGGAGGCCGTTCAGTACCGTCATCAGAGCCGAGTCGCGAACCGGTCCTGCGGGCCCATACCACTACGCGCAAGAGCTCTTCGGGCCGTTCCGCCACAATCCGACGACCATATGGAGTCCCGCCGACGAGAAGTACCTCATGTACAGCATTGGCGTCGAGACAGAGACGCCGGATACATGCAAGTCGTACAAGTGGGCAAACAACATCTCCGTCTCGAGCGCCGCCGACGTCCGAGGCCCGTGGACGCCCTTCGAATACCTCATGGACGGGACGAACCCCGCCCCCTGGCCGCTCTGGACCCCGGAGAACCCGACGCGCGGGATGGCCCTCGGGGTGGAGGACAACCTCATCCACGCGGCGGCCGCGTTCGCGGGGCCGTACGCGCTGCTCGGCGCGATGCCGTGGAACACGTCCGACTACGGCGACCACTGGACCGAGGACCCCTTCCTCTGGCGCGACCGCCGCGGCCACTGGCACATCCTCTGCCACTGGATGGTCGACATCGCGGAGCGCGGCGAGAAGTTCCCGCGCGTCGGCGGACACGCGTTCTCGCGGAACCTCGCGCGCGGGTGGACGTTCCCCCCGCGGGAGGCGTATAACACGACGGTACGCTTCGCGGACGGAAGCCGCACCGACTACTACCGCCGCGAGAGACCCAAGCTGTTCTTCAGCGACGATGGGGCGATGACGCCGCTGTATCTCGTGAATGGGGTGCAGGAGTTCAACGCCTCGGGGAGCTATACCTTGATTCAACCCATCGGACAAGCAGCCGAGGCTTTTGAGGCGGGGTTGGGTTTATGAACTTGAGTATCGTAACACTCAATCATTTCTTGGACACTTAAGTACGTATCCGTTTCCTATTAACGCGTGAAGTGTTATTGAAGGATTCTGTTCAATATTTCAACATATAGTATACAAATCTGGAATGGAACTGGGTTGGGAAAACTTCTAACGAAGGCTATACCACCCCTTCACCGTGAGCGTCTTCCACGTAACTGGTACCACGTAATTGGTACCAAGGAATGAGACCACACACCAAATACAACAAGTGCCCATAGACTTGGTATCAGGATGTGAAGCTGGCCGCATCTGGGTGCTTGTAAGTTGGACTAAATGTATCCTGCAATTCCTAGATTCGTTTCCCAGGGCTCTTTTGTTCATTAGAAAGGTTGAAACCAATATATCACTGGAGCAAAATGTCATAGGACACAAGGACGCCGTTTCTAATCAGCGAAGTGATGCTACTTCAAATCTGTAAGGACGGCGTGATCAAGAAAATAGCCCAGAAATCTTAAGTAAAACGTAAGTTTAAAGACTAAATAGGATTCTTCCAAACTAGTAGCTCTTTCGAATCTCACGTGGGACATATAGTGCAACTGAAACGAATTACTTAATTATAAACAATAGTTACGGTCTGAAGTTCTAGACACTGTTTTAATTATTTAATAAAGCTTTGTTTAATACAATCTAATAAGGTCTAAAACCTTGATGTCATCTGGAGTGTCTCCAGGGCACAAAGCCTCGTTTTGTTTGCAATTACTCTGAGCCTAACGTACTGATCATAGTACCAGGGACTGGTGATTGCTTCATAGCCTATAACAAGTAGACCCTGGGTATCTGGGAAATTACGAGCACTCGATTTTAGGAAAGCTAGTGACAATCATTGCCCTCTTCGTGACATATACGGGCCATCGCCATCTCGCTATCTTATTACAAGGGGCCGACTTCTATAGCATCGGCAAGTACCGAGCCGTCGGTGGCCAATAATGCTACCCCTCCTCCAAGATAGCGAGAATCTTTGGCTACGACATCCACTGTGTCAACTTTGGCACGTAACTCATCAGCCTCTACCTCGAAGGTAATCTCGTACGGCGTATCAAGCCTCCAGTCGAAATCGGCACTGGCGAGCTCGGTTCGCTGCTCGTCCAGGGCTTTTACCAGCGCAACACGGTTACCCTCGACGAAGAACAGGGCATAGTACCTGTTGAGTCCTTGAACTCTCACCGCAACACCGGCCGGCTCCCCGATGTTGATGGTGAAGCCGTGGAACGTTGCCCTGTAATCCGTCCATTCTCTCGTGCCATAGCTGACGATACCTTCGCCGGAATCCTGGGCCACCCTGAACACGCCGAATGTGTGGAATATGTCTGCGCCGTTGACGAACGACCGTTTCCAGAAGTTGTCGGCGCTTTCGGCATCCGGTTTCAGACAGATACTTGGCGTGCCATCCCACTTGAGGTAGTCGAGCCATAGCGTCCCCTCGAGCCGACCTTGCGTGTTTGACGTCGCTATACCAATGGCCTGGACTGGCTTGCTTCCCAAGCAAATAGGAACTACCCATTCTAGCGTCTTGGATTCCCCGGGAATTAATAGTACAAGTTCGCCACCATGGGCCTCGAGATCGTCCGAGGACGTATATGCCTTCAGCATTAGCCTTACCTGGATAGAGGTGTTGTTGGCACTGTCGGCCCGAACCTTGGCTTTGACGGTCTGGCCAGGATAAACCAACGGAGATCCCACAAAGTCGTAAGAACGCATGGTGCGAACCTCCGGCGGCGAAAAGGTCTGCGTAAGAACCTCCACTGGCTCTGCCGCTCTCGTCAGTCCCGAAAGCCGGATAGCTAAGCCGGGACCGTTTACTTCGTCCACGCCTTGTTCGACCTTCGCGAGATGCGGCGTAAGGGTGTTGTTACGCGTCGTCTGGAAGCCTTGGACGCTACCCGGAAGGGTGAAGTGGAACTGCGCACCGTCTTTCGGGGGCTTCCGCTTCTCCTCGCCAGCAAGCTGGCGGCTCAGGTTGGCCAGGTCGTGAGCAATGCGCGCGGCATTGTTGACCGAGTATCCGGCGTCGGCGCTGGAGATGAAAGCACGGTCTGCTAGAGGACCACGCCAGTCAGGGCCCCCCTCAAACCCTGGCAGACCATTCATGATGGCGACCAAGCAGCCGACATTGCCCGCGTTGCAATCGGTGTCCCAGCCACACGTACTGATTATATGCATTGCTTCGTGAAAATCGTGGCCGGCATATATAAGCGCCATAATCATGATGCCATGGTTAGGGACGACGTGACAGATGCCGCAGAATTTGTCGTAGCCGTACTTGGCTTCGATTCTTCGACGGGTCTTCTCCCAGTCGCCGTCCTCTTTCGACCAAACGCGGACGTCGGCGATCAATTTTGCGATGAGCGAATTGGCTGGGATGTACCCCAGACCAACGTCCAGCAGGTGGCCGACATCCTTCGACCTGAAAGCTTCGGCTTCCATGGCGGCCCAGACCTTGGCAGCATAGACGGATTCGCCATCGTGGCTCACAGAACCGGCGGCTTCAGCAAATCGGACAGCTAGGTCTGGGAATCCAGGGGCGACCATCGCCCAGCCATCAATAAATATCTGGGCACCGATCTGCTCGGCGATACTACAGATTTGGCATTAGCATTCCTTCTTTCTCTCTGGCACCTAAGCGAGCATCTAAGCAAGCAGCAAGGGTATCTACTGGACATACCACATCGAGGAAGTCTTTGTTTATGGGTGAGGCAGGGGGGGCAAGGAAAGGCTTGGGGTGCTACTGACGTCTTCCCATTTGTCTGCACAGACCCGCTGCGAGGGGCCGCAATGCCTTTCTTCAGATTGAGATACGCTGTGTGCTCCGTTGAGATGCCTCTGCCACCCCACCAGAGGATCGTCCGACGATGGATCACGTTATTCAACCAGGTCTTCCCGACTTCTTCTGCGGAGATGTTGCGTTTGATCCCATGCTCTTCCAGGGCGCGGACGAACGTAAACGTACCCGACACGTCGTCATCCGTCACCACCAGGGGCGCGTTGCATTTCTCGTGGACATAATAGTGGATCGGACCTAGCTCGCTCAGGATGCGGTCATGTGTCCATCCCTCAAACGGTCGTCCGAGGTAAACCCCTATGAGCTTGCCAAGTACCCCGGCATAGACCTTCTCGAGATAGTCATCGGGAAGACGAGTCATAGTGTCGTGTGTGTCAACATAAAGCAAATCGCGGGTCCCTTACATATGTGGGTAGTGCCTATCGGGAATCCCCGCTCGCCAGCCAAATGGGAATGTGAACTGGAGGGTTTCTATCCCCGCCGTCGATGCACTCGGAGAAGATTGGGTCCCCCCTCAGTGAATATGACTAAGCTATAAAGCTACTATATACGGGTGAATATATGTATATCTGCTGAGAAACACAAAAGACAAAGTCACGCAGCACAAATGTTTCGTTTCGCCGGTCTGAACAACTGCCGAGAATTATAATATGGTATCGTCGAAAAAAAATCAAGACCGATTAAATTTAGGTCACCGTCTGGGTGATCTCGCTCTCCACTATGATCCCTCCCGGGCCCAGCTCGTTCTTCACCGAGTACCTCTCACGCTTGCCGCTACTATCCGCCACCGCTGTCGTCTTATGGTGCACGGCCCCGAGCTCCACGAGGCTCTCCTCGGAGTCGTCCATGTTCTGGAATCCGTCCCTCCTGATCTTCGATCGCTGCGCGCTGCCCCCGCTGGGGTAGGCCAGCGATCCTGTCGTGTTTGTCGTCCGGCTCTTGCTCCGCGACGACGGAAACAGCCACCCGAACATCTTGTCGAAGGCGGGCCGCATCAGCGGACAGCACGCGACCATGATCACGACGCCGACCTCCGCGTAGGTCCACGTGGCGGCCTGGGCAAACGTCCATGGTAAGTCGTCGAATTGGATGGTTAATAGGGCCTTCAGACGGACTATCGCAAAGGTGATGGTCCTGGAAAGGGGAGAACGTCAGTAATGAGCTCAGGGGTACACCAACTCCCACCTGGGGGAAGTGGCGTAGAGAGACGACTTACACAATGCCTACGCTGAAGATAGCAAGCAGAGCAACCTTGTAACGTGTGTGTAACTGCAATTTGGCGATCATAGGGAGCGGGAGAATCGCCATGGCAACGTCGACAACGATGTTGAAACCACTGACGGCGGCATAGGCGGCGCGCTGGTCACCGCACTGGCCCTCTACGGTCGGGTTCCAGTTCTTTTCTATTGGGCGGCACACCAGTATACCGATCAGGACGGTCATGATCAGCCACGCCGCCTGGAGTATTATAATTACCCATGTGATGACCTAACGTTGTTCTTCTCGTCAGCAAACAGGCGCCAGAGAGGGGAGAGAAACACTTGGTACCAACCCTGAAGATTTTGACTTCGAAGATGCCCTTTAATGACCAGAGGATACTCCATTTACAGGTACACATGGAGAGGCCGTACAGGCCCTGCATGACGAGCAGGCTCTGTTGTGGCAAAAGGTCAGCCCCCGACTGGTCTGGTCACATATGCCCTCTCCGCCGCCTTCTCGTCTACTTACCTGCGTAAGTCTATCAATATGCATAGGTGCGAGCTGCCATATGTGATAGCCTATGGCGCCCGCGTAGAGCACTTGATACACATGACATGTTAGCGCAGAGTCCAAGCAGCGCGGGGCCGCACCGTCATCCGAGTGACTTACCTACGAACAAGGTTATCACCATGCCGTAAAAACTCGCCTATTCCTAGTCCGTCAGTGTCATGTCCGAGGGGACGGTTTGCCTGCCAGCGGCGCGGCGCTGGGACCAGTGGGGGCCTGACGTACTACCGAGATATAGTAGAGGATGTCGGTCGTGTTCCATTGCAGTTTCCGCAGCATGCGCGAGTATATGCGGAGGCCGGTGAAGACGGCGACGAGGATGCAGAAGATGATCGTGGTGTACAGCGTCTGGTGTACCTCCTCTTTTCTGGCCAGCGGCACCAAGGGCGTGGTCAATTTCCCGTTCTCATCCATGATGGCCTAACGCTGCTTCTGGCAGGCGGAGTTTCGAGGCGGTGACGGTGGTCGAGGACGAGCTTCCCTTGGTGCGCACCTATTCACTACGAAGTTCCCCTCCTCTTGCTTTTATTCTTCTCGCTTTTCAGGGATCGGGCTTTACGGCCAGGCCGCAAGCTGCTCGGTACGCCGAACTAATTCTCCTTCCTCATACGGTTCCTTCTGGCCCCTTGGCTCGCCCATGGATTTGGTGCCGGGAGGTGGATCCCTATCCTGGCGTTTCACACCCGGACCCTAGTATACCCACGCCACAGGGTGATTGCCATCCAGATAACACGACTCTTGGCCGCGAAAAAACTAAGATTTCTGCAGTGATTATCTACATGTCCCCTGACGATGGACATATGATCCGATCAGTCGGGCTCGCGTCTGATCCAATGGACTGATGCCTGTCTAATAAAAAGCCGACCTTCGCTATTAATTCTTATGCCTTCCAAGACAGGCCTCAAAGGAACTTTCGCTTCTCTCAGGCTACTAGAAGGAGCTAAGACCTGGCAGGGGTTGGCGGCGTACGGCACCCTTCAATAGCAATATACGGAAAGCTCCCAGTGTAGGGGATCAAGAAGGGAGCCCAGCCAAAAAGAAGCCAAAAAGAACCCCGGGCACACCTTCTATGTCTTCAGACGAACAAGGTGACTTGATTCGGATACCTACATATACCACGCCGTGAGAAAAGCACACGCATGAAGAATCCCTGTGGCCTATATGCTATGTATGCATACTATGTATTCTATGCATACAAGGCATGTATAATAAGCAGTTTTCCACACATTAACATAGTGTTGCATATTAACGTAGCATTGCACATATAATAGGATTGCTATGCAGACGTTCTATACACAGAGCAATACGTACTATATATGCAAACTTTTCGCAAAGTGCGCTTTATCCACTGCCTATGGAGCCGTTGAGAAAAGTTGCAAAACGCATAGATAAGTCGACATCAACTCCTGTCTCAACAGCGTCTCAGCTGCGAGCACTGTTCGTGTAGACCGACAAGCC
Organism: Xylaria sp. JS573; assembly: GCA_000966885.1. Lineage (NCBI taxonomy): Eukaryota > Fungi > Ascomycota > Sordariomycetes > Xylariales > Xylariaceae > Xylaria > Xylaria sp. JS573. Next base: position 667,625 of record JWIU01000010.1, read on the forward strand.
CACGACACCTTACGCTGTAAGCCCAGCGGCATATAAATAAAGAACGAAGAGGAATGTTGGCAAGCTGATGCTTTATATATGGTTTAGGAGATAGCCTCTCACGTAAGTACTTAGTTCACTTGACTCGTAGCAAGCTATACAGGTTATTCGGTGAAAACAGATTGTGCAGGGCCATCGTTCTCTACAGCATGCGGATACCCAGGCGCATAGGCCTATCAGCTAGTTCGGAGTAATAGTATGTATGTAAATATACGGGGGCCATACAGAAGCTTGTTTCCAGCTATCGGGTCTGCGGGTGAGGCTGTCGTGGTGAAATTAGTGCGTACGACATACTTATGTACGTACATACATCGTAGACGCCGCGATATGATGCACAGAGTACACATCTCATTGAAACCCTGGTCTTCGATCCCACCCCTTACGGTACGAATTACCAATAGCCCGTTCTTCGGAATCCTGCGTCGAACGGACGGTGGGACCGGGCCGTGGTGCGGGTTCCCTAGTACTACATATTATGTATGTAGTATAACTACTACATTGACTACGTACTTCAAGGTAGAAAATCATACTACCGCACATTAAGGCCCACCCTTTTCGCTACGGCACAGCATTCATTAGGAGCCATCACATACATTGTAACCCTCCCATGTTTCGGTGCCATGTGGTTGACCAAATGAGCCTGTATGCTCTAACGATTTGCGAAGGTCGCGGCCAAAAGTAATGCACATCAACAAGCAGGGGCCGTTTTGTGTTCCGTGTCCAATACTTCTTGTCGCGACCTTCGTAAACTATGCAGAACGGGGTAATGTGGGGAGCTGTCATCGCCCGGTCTAGAAATCGTCTGGACCGGCTGGAACGTGTGTCGTCGTGTCTATTAGGTAATCTGCTGTCTGTCTGTTTACTGTGCTGCGCTGCCGACATGACGTCGTACACAAGTCTATCACATGAAATGCACGACGCCTTGGTATAAGCTGGTAGGCGGAACCACGTCGAAGCTCTCATTTTGCGACGCGTACCTATGCACTAGATACGTTTGACTAGGCATGGTAGGTAGAGATTTCTCATCTTCGCATGTTGTCCAATGTAAGTAGGCTATGCTCCAGTTTATTGGGCCGGGGCCCTTGTTGAGATCCTTATGGTACACCCTTAATAGACTGGAGCTGGAGGGAGACACATCTCAACGGCTGCCTTGCCGGACTTCCTAGCATCCGCCTAGCTGGAGACAAGACAATCGCGTTACATGGCCCGGCCCTTTTCGGCGCTTGCCCCGGCCGTCACTATCTCAGTGTGGGGATCGTCTGCTGCGCGTTCACGAAAGAAGCCAGGAAAGGGGGTGGGCGGTGAAATTGTAGATGATACGTCGTCCTCGTAGTGGATGCCTGAGTAGGCAGCCATGAAATCAATTTGTCTATCACAGGGGCTTCTGTTGTCTGGCCACTCCTCCCCCAGCCCTCGGGCCACGATCATGACCCAACAGCATCGGGAGACTCAGGCGGTGAAAGGCGAAGCTCTCTAGGACTTAATTTACGTGTTTCCGTGGCTCTTTCGCTGCTGACTGTTCAAGAGATATTGACCGTTATACTACTCTTGTCCAAGAAAGAAGACTGCCATACACTTCACGAACCATCATGTCCTCTTCGACCACTTACGACTATGTCATCGTTGGAGGCGGCCTCTCGGGCTGCGCCCTCGCCAGCCGCCTGCGGCAATACGGCACGGACTCCAAGATCCTGATCGTCGAGGCAGGCCCGGACACCCGCTCCAACAACGATCTCCTGCAGATGCAGGTCCTGAATCTGGGGGGCCCCCTGGACTGGATGTATCAGAGCGAGCCGACCCCCGGCCTGCTAAACCGCTCCGTCCCTTACAACGGGGGCAAGGCGCTCGGCGGTGGCTCCTGTATCAACTCAGGTAAGCGAGGATTTATTTCATGTTTTCCGAATCTCGCCCCCTAGTAGTCGCCTGAACACGGAAGCTGACTCTCCGTGTTTCTGCTTACGAACAGGCGGTTGGACTCGCGGCTCCGCCGTCGACTATGATGAGTGGGCGGCCGTCGTCGGCGACGACCGCTGGAGCTACAAGGGCCAGCTGCCCTGGATGAAGAAGACGGAGAACTGGTTCGACGACTCCAACCCGGAACAGCACGGCCGTGGCGGGCCGCTCTACGTGCAGTCCGCAGGTTCCTGCGGCCGCAAGTTCCCCCTTATGAACGATGTTGCCGAAGCTTGGGACGAGCTAGGCCACCGCAAGCTGCCAAACTGGGACCAGAACTCCGGCGACAACTTGGGCCGGGCCCACATCTGCGAGGGACGACGTGAGGGCAAGCGGCAATGGTCGGCGAGGGTCTACCCTCTTGATGGCGTCGATATCCGCACCGACACTCTCGCGAAGAGGGTAGTTCTGGCCCCTGGCGAGGCCGGCGGCCCGCTGAAGGCCACTGGCGTGGAGCTGGCCGACGGCACCGTGATACCCGCCAAGAACGTCATCGCCTCGTCGGGAACCTTCCGGACGCCGCAGCTGCTGATGCTTTCCGGGATCGGGCCGGCCGCGCACCTGAAGGAGGTCGGGGTCGAGCCCAAGGTGGACCTGCCCGAGGTGGGCGAGGGACTCACCGACCACATGTCCTTCTTCCAGCACTGGAAGCTCAAGAAGACCGGCGCCGGCTACACCTTCGGGTCCGCCAACCCGCTCTTCCAGCAGCCCGAGTACGCGCTCGGCGTACCCATGGACTGGGTCGTCTGCGCGGACGTGCCCAAGGACGGCCTCGCCGCGGCCATCAAGAAGGACGAGGGTGCCGATAAGGACGTGTCCAAGCACCCGCTGGTCAAGCAGCCCCGCAGCATCCTCGAGATGCTGGTCTTCCACGCCAAGATCCCCTTCCCCGGCGTTCCGATGGATGCCGACCACATGAGCAGCGACGTCGTCAAGTTCTTGCCCACGTCCCGGGGCAACGTGAAGCTGCGGTCGAGCGACCCCAAGGACGCGCCCAAGAGTAAGTTGACCATCCTTCCCCGTAGCCTTTTCTTTTGCCTAGCCAGCAGCCGTGGCGCGACGTACGGCCTGGGTGGGAAACAGGAGAGGAGAGAGAATGCTGACCACGCTTGATATGACTTAGTTAACCTGAACTACCTCGGGACCGAGGCGGACAAGTACATCTACCGGGAGGGCCTGCGCCACCTGGCCAAGCTGATGCTGGGCACCAAGTTCGGGCGCGAGTACATCGAGGGCGAGTCGGTGCCCGAGGGCCTCGAGCCCCTGACGCTGGACGACAGCGACGAGAAGCTGGACAAGCGGCTCGCCATGGCCGGCACCACCACCTGGCACGCCGCCGGCACCTGCTCCATGGGCAAGGTGGTCGACAGCCAGCTCCGCGTCCGCGGCGTCGAGGGCCTGCGCATCGTCGACGCCTCCGTCATCCCCGTCCCGCTGAGCGCCCACATCCAGGCGCCGCTCTACGCGCTTGCCGAGCAGGCGGCCGCCGTCATCGCGGGCAAGGCGTGAGTTTCTCGTCGCGAACGCGGATATGGCGATGATGATGCCGTCGATAAAAGGCGGCAAGGAGGATGCAGATACACAGTTCTATAGTTAATCTATAATGTTCAGGCTCACGGACGATGTTGTAGTCTAAGGTAGAGCACACCTATCAACTTACCCAGATCAAATGCACAATGAGCAAGTGAAACCGAAGGTGGCGAGCAGAGTGATACTTTAAGTATTTCAGGCCTCGCCCCTGCTAGCCCGTTGTGTTAAGTCGTACCCGTTGCCTGTATGATTAGGCATCACATATAGACGCGCCGTGATGGGGTCGTGTCAAAGCAAACCCCACTGATATGCTTCCTATCCGTACTAACGTGATGAGTATGTTTAGTCATGCAATATCATTTGCCTACCCTTGACCTAATCCGTGCGCTAAAGAAGAATCAAGCTCGATAGGTGTTCATGACATCCGTGCTCGTGATGGCACTTATGTTGTATAGCCTATTAGAGTTACACTCAGGTCTGTTGCTCCCTAGATGGTCAAAAGAGCGAATACCCGTATTCAAGCCCCCGTGAACTCAGTTCGAAATTAGCACAGACCAAGATACTCTCCTAAAGTCTTTGCCTTGGATGACAGACTGGTAAAAAGGCCGCAGAACCCACGAGCGGGTGTTTGTGGAGCAGTCGGGCCAATAGTCAAGCCAAAGAGGCCCCGTGGTAGAAATATTATAATGTGCACACACCCACTCATAAAGCTTTCGATATATGGCGCTTCAATTCTTGCGGACCACTCGTGCAAGGCCAATTAAGTAGATATACCCTAATAAGGGCTGGTATTCACTCGGACCGACTGTGAAGATTCGAGTATGATGGAGAAAGGGGAGGGGCAGAGGGGCAGAGGGGCAGAGGGAGTGGTTTTGCGAGTGGAGCACTTCTTTGAATTGAGTAATACTTCATAGGAGTGGGAATATGTACTTGAGTGGTAGTCGTATCTTTAAATCATAATGTTCGTAACTCATTAACATCCAGCCAGCCCCAAATTTTCACCGATCCACAGCTCCTCCCTCTTCACGCTGGCTTGTGGCCGGGTCTTCGGGACCACTAGCGGGCTTCTGGCCAACCCATATATAAGAAATCAGCGCGCCGGACGCCGCCCAGGCAGCCAAGCTCCAGGTCATGGTGCCCCAGCCGCCGGCGTCCCTCACGTAGCCGGCCCACAGAGGGCCGACGGTGCCGCCGAGGGCGAAGGCCATGGTGAACAGGCCGTAGCCGAGGCCGTAGACGCCCTTGTCGCCGAAGATGCCCGGGTACTCGGCGTCCTTGGCCGCGATGACGTAGCTGATCTCGGCCGCGAGCGGCGTGTTGGAGAAGGACAGCGAGGCGCCCAGGGCCGCCAGCAGGAAGCCCAGGAGCACCTTGTGCCCGATGGTGCTCTCGGTCACGAAGCGCAGGCAGATCAGCAGCGGTATGTCGCAGACGAAGCCGCAGAACGACAGCCACTTGGCGCCGTACCGGTCGGCGAGCCAGCCCACGAAGGGCGCTATGAAGCCCGGGATGAATATGGCGAGGAACATGATGCCGGCCGCGGTGGAGTTCCACACGAAGGTCTCCTGGACAAACAGGGCCAAGACGGCGTCAAAGCCCATCCTAACAGCTGGTCAGTTTACGAGTCGGCAAGTATTTTTGTGGTTTGGACGGGATCGCACATAATGCTGGCCTCAACTACTAGGCAGTACAGGGCGGCGAGAAGCCTAGGAGATTTGAGAAGGACGACAACGGGACGCGGTCTCTTAGTAGCCGGGTTTTCCTCGCTCCTATCTGACTCCGAGGTGCTGCTTTCCGTATTCGTGCCCAGGGCCGTAGCTTGCGAGGCATTCCCAACAGAGGGGTCATCAGGACCTTTGTCAGGACCTTTGGCAGTGGGCGCCCCGCCGGGGGTGGCCTTCTCTATGTCCTCGGAATTGTTCCTCCCGTCTACAGCCGCGGGGCTAATCTCCGCCTCGTCCTCGTCCCCGATCCACTGGCGGGCGACCTTCTTCTCGATCATGAGCAGGCGCAGGGCGATGTCGAGGGCGATGACGGCGAAGGCGACGTAGTAGACGGCGTAGTACCCCGCGGCGGCGTAGACGGCGCCGCCGACGACGGGGGCGACGAGCAGGCCGACGCTCATGGAGATGCCGACGTAGCCGAGCGCCACGCCGACGGCGCCGCCCATCGTGTCGACCAGCAGCGCGCACCCGACGCTCCACACCACGGCCGCGCTGAGCCCCTGCAGCAGCCGCCCCAGCACCAGCAGCCCGATGGTGTCGCCGAGGCACAGCAGCAGCGTCGCCGCCGCCAGCGCCACCAGCCCTAAGAGCAGCGGCCACCGCCGCGACCCCGTGTGGTCCGCGTACAGCCCCGCGAGTGGGCTGCCCACGAACAGCGCCACGCTGTAGCACGCCAGCAGGATCGACGTCCAGTTCCTGTTGTGCGGGACGAGTTGTTAGTCGATGCCCACACTTTCCGGGTAGCCTCGGGAGTTCTGTGGGTCGTGTCTCGGCGGTCTTAGCTCCGAAGACATCCTCCATTGGTAGGCTTGGCTACCTGAGACCGGCTGAAGCAAAGGAGAAAAAGAAAGAGTGCTCTGTAATACTTACTGCACCTCTTCTTCGGGGATGCCGACTTGGACGGTTAGCGAAAAGGGGATGACCGGGATAACCAAGGCATAGAAGAAGATATCAGTGAAGATAGCTAGGTTCACTTTCGATTTCGTCAGCACCTCGATTCAAGAGAGTCATCCCTGTAACCCGGACTTGTCTGGAAGCACCTCTGCCAGTAGTTGGTGGTCGACCGCAGTTAGGGGAACTGGGCTCCAATCAGGTATTATGTACTGACCTGTGAGTACAATTAAAGTCGTCGAGGAGCGAATGGAGAGCAGCCAGGGCGGCTTAGACGCGGAATCTTTCCTCGTCCCCGAGAGGAACTGGCGGGCGCCGTCAAGCACGCCCATCGTGAGAAGTGTATGTCGTTGAAAATATATACATATAAAAATATATATATATAAGCTCGTCAATGACCCAATGTCATGCTAGAAACTTGTATAGACAAAGAATTCCGTTTCTTTCGACATTCGGGATTCGCAACTCTGATATGGGAGACCAGAACTCAACCAGAAGTCTCCAATTTTTGTCACCCTCCGTTGCCGGTTGGAGCGTCGGCGGCCTACACGGCCTCCGCCTGTGGGCCTGGGCTGACCGCCATCGCTGCTACGACGTGCAGCCCCACACGTCGTTGGAGAAGCGCATGAATACTGCTGTTGAAAGATGCTTGTTTTTGTCTTATCAATCACTTCCTAGGGTGCAACGCGGTGGAGGTGCTGGATGCATAGTAGCTGGCTAGGAACCTATATGTCGAGATATATACATAATATACGGTTCTCAAGACAAGTCATATTTACATACCTAGGTAGGCATCCCGGAGATGTATCTTACCCACCGGAAACACTCGGGTCTCTTCTCCCTTGGCTTATACAAAGGCAGAGATTGAAACATCCTTTACGTACAGCGTTGGGTCTATCCAGGTTGACGTGATTTATACTTACTACGTACATACAGCCCGAGTATTGATCCACCCTGCTTGATGCATTGTAGGGATTTGTGCGCAATAGCATTGGAGACAACTTGATCTTGAAAAAGTTGGTAGGTATAGACGTATACCGTGTATAAATATACCGGACCAGTGTCAGGCTGGCGGATGATATAGAGCAGGTAATATCATTCAGGAGGTTTTAGTATTTAAACAGGGATTGTCATATAAGCTTGATATACAGGTAAGTCGACCGTTGTGGTGTAACTTGGTCTTGCACAGAGAAAGAGAAGAAGCCGGCCGTTATGGTGTAAGCCGTCAGTCGGAATTATCGGGGTTAGACCACCTTATGTACTAGGCCGGGGTCAGTAACGCTAAAAAAATAGATGAGTTTTGATAAAAAAATAGATTTCTCAGCTACCTATTTCCGCACCATACAAATTTGTATGGCGCAGAGATACGTGATAATGTAGTTTCAAGTATTGCACGCCTATCAGAGCCATTATAGTCACTTCATGTTTGCGCTATATAAATTTATATAGAAGCAACATTATAACAATATGCAACCGACTGCATTATACGTAACCAAACTATTACCGTACAAATTTATATGCAACAAAAATGCAATAAAAATGGGATGCGCGATTATACTATTACTATATAAATTAATATATAATGAGAATGAGATGCGCGACCGTACTAAAATTTGTATAACATACGCAACTATTTTATTGCCATACAAATTTGTATGGTGCGGAGATAGGTAGCAGTGGAGGGCTGAGAAATCTATTTTTTTATTAAAATTCATCTATTTTTTTAGCGTTACTGGGCCGGGGTAGGTGCATAGTGCATACTAGGTACATACGTAGTGGCTGGAGTGGCATAGTGGTACGAAGTACCTAATCTACCTAGGTATCTATCAACGGCCTGGACCCGCCAAATATTTTTCCAATGCTCTTTTCTGCTGGAAGGCTGCATTTCTCCCAACTTCATCTCCAGCGCGTACCTTGTAAACAACCGCACACAGTAACTTGGTCTACGCGGTAAATACACTCGCAAAGGTGGATTCAGGACCCCTTATGAGGCCTAATTGAGGTGGTCGGCTCGCAACATAGTATCAGAAACAAAAAATGGCTTCTACGCCTACCCCGACCGACGAGTTTTCAATCCTCCCCATCTCGGTGCCTCCGCTCCCATCGTATCCTGTCCAGGCCACACACTACCTTTACCTACGGAGAAATGCCCCCAAGATAGCCACCGCCAACGACTCCCGAAGTCTCTTCCTGGCGAATATTCCCTGCGACAGCACCGAGGCCCACTTCCGAGCTTTGTTTGCCAATCTCGTCGGCGCTGGCAGGTTTGAGAGTGTCGACCTAGACCGTGGCAAGAAAGTCCCCCCTCCCTCTCACGAGCCCGCCCAAGCTGCGAGGCTATCTGCCCACCATAGGAAAAGAAAGCGAGGAGACGAAGAACTCCAGGACCTGAAGGAAAAGCTTGCTGGCGAATTGCCGGATACGTGGTCGCGACAGGTATACCGGAGCGGGAGCTCTGCCGTCGCCCTCTTCGCCGACGAGAAGAGCATTGAATTGGTCCTCAAGGCCGTCAAGAAGCTCAGGAAATCCAAGAAATTCCTGGTGTGGGGCGAGGGCGTGAACGGCAGGGTCCCCCCGCTGGGTTCGCAGTGGCTGAAGGCACACAATGCCCTGTCATACCCGGGCAACGATGTTGTCCAGGCTGCGATGGATGCCTACTTCACCGTCTTCAACAAGAAGGAGAAAGAGGCGAGACAGGCGGCCAAGAGGCTCCGCAACGAGCCGGACGACGACGGCTTTGTGACGGTGACGCGAGGAGGCGGGCGGAGCGCGCCCTCAAGGAGGGACGAAGCGGAGGAGGCCAAACAGAAGATGGTGGAGAAACAGCAGAAGAAGAAGGATGACACGCAAGATTTCTACCGGTTCCAAATGCGCGAGAGAAAGAAGGCCGAGCAGGCCGAGCTGCTGAAGAGGTTTGACAAGGACAAGAGGAAGGTCATGGCGATGAAGGAGAAGCGGTCGAAGTTTAGGCCCGAAACCTGAGATGATGGTGCCGGTGTTGGTATTCGCAACTTCTAAACGATGCCGAGGTGGTGCGCAGCTCTCAACCGAGTCGAGTCAGGCTGTCGCCAAAACCGAAACCATGACGAGTCCGCCCGAAGGCGAGACTGCGCCGTAATCGCTATATATATATATACATGCATTGGTAAGTTCCTTTTCATTTAGCATCACGTTTCCTTGTTAAAATGATGACGTACGCGGGGCCAGCGAATCACTATCAACCCTGGTTGTCCAGGTGCTTGTTAGTAATGCCGAAGAAAACCGCGATATCAATCTTCTCAAACTTGTCTGAAAGCATTTTTTCCACTGGCAAAATCATATGGTCACCGGTAGCAGAACGCCGCTAATCTAATATGCAGAGGATTGAGGTTGACGACCGAGGTAGAAGAATGGCCATTTAAGGCCACTTGTGCGAGTATGCTATGCCAATGGGTTTACCCAGGACTATTGTTCCGATCTTAAAGATCGCTTAGAGTTTATCGACGAGTGTGTTTGTCAAAGACGCAGATCCTTCCATCAGCTAATACTTATACTATCGAGCTACTTCCTCGTCAGCATAATGCGACCAATACAGTGAAAGTAATATCCAAGACTACGCCATATCCATTGTTCTAGTTCAGATCGACAGCTCCTCGCGTTAACCAGTGATGTATAATATAATCTTGTTTCGAGAGCCAATTGTTCATGTCGCTTGGTGTAAGCTCATCTATCGAGTCGGGGTGGATCACAGCTGCCACATCTTAATCCACTACAACGTCGTTTTCTTTAAGATACCCTTCAAAGCTCTTGTGTAATACCCTGGATGGCGACCCTCGCCGCCCCGGAAATAAGCTCTAGGCAACTGAGTTAGGATCGTTCCCACAGTGCCGAACTCGTATTGCTTTGGTGGTTGGCTCCAGGGGATATGATGAGTATTGCACTGAGATGCTCTTCCGTCCCTTGTGCTCTATAAAAGATTGCAAGTGCGACATCGCGAAATACCTAGTAAGAGCCCTCTTAATATCATCGTCTCATACAGCTTGATCGTCGGTGATGTACGCGCAAAGGGAGAGGGGGATGGCGATGGCCTTTTCCCCTCTGATGATGATCTCTCGCATGGATGGCTATGCTGAAGTAGATTGACTAATGTCAGCCATATCAGGCTCGCTTCAAGCGTCTTTTCCATGCAGATCTTGAACTCTCCTTCGAGAGAGGAAGTGAACGCGGCCCATTCCAAGGGCTCGTGGTTAGGGATTGGCGTTCCCTGGGTTCGGAATGTTCTCCATGTAATCCAAATTCAAGATGTGGTGTTGGGTCTGTTTGCTTCTCAGCTCGAGCCCCATCCTGCCATGTTACACTATCTTCAACGCCTTTGAGGGCTGTCACTTCCTGCGTCATCATCAAGACCTGTATGGCCGTCCTAACAACCGCGGTCCCTGTACGCCGCAAACACACGTCCCTGGTCGCTCTCGGAGATGTCATGGTCTCTTTCATCGAGAAGCCCGACCCAACAACGGCCGGCCTATGTACCTACGGCCAAGACGACGTCCGGAGGCCCGGTAGAACAACACCACCGCCCTGTCATCAGGTACGAGGTGGTGGAGACCGTTGGCAAGGCGGCTAGCTGCCGCGATCCCCATGTCAGTGCCGGGCAGCCTGTATGCGTGATGGCATTGAGGGGATATATACCGGGTGTTGTATGTCACTACATCAGCTGCAAATATTAATGACACTTGCGTATGTCTGTTTGTGAGACGCTATTCCCGTGAGACGAATGCCCCTTTTACAAGTTCCCATTCTGGGATGGGTGTCTGATAATTGATTCCAGAGGTAGGGGAAAGGTGGCATATAAAGAAAGATAGAACACTTTCCACCGTCTTATTCACTTACCCCCAGACCATACATCTCAGTGCCGCACGTAATTATTCACTATAGGGGACGGAACAGCGGAACAACATAGCTCCTATTCACTTAAACGATCACCTCCTGATATCCTCTTCTGTGTCAGCTAGACGACCAGATCGGCAATTAAATAGGATTCCGAGCGGCCGATGCTATAAGCGTGGGATTGGTTCTGTGAAGAAACAAGAAGCAAGTTTTCTGGGCAAATGGCTAGTGACAGTGCTTTCCGCTTCAAGCCTAGGCGCCGACGAGGTGAGATGAGGCGAATCTTATTGTTGCAAGAAAATTTAAGTTTCCACTACGTCTATTAAAGCCAGGCCGTTGAGCCTCAAACCACGCTTGCGGGTGGGGGGCTATACCGTTATTGATGCTAGTCACTGTGCGGCTTGTCCACCCTGTCGCCTTTAAAATAGTATACTGTCTGCCTAGGTGCGGCACGAGGGCTACGCAAGTCAAGTTCTAGCAGATGAGGGCGTCATGGGTGGCCCGTTTCCACCAGTTGTAGGTAGGCATAGAACAATACCAGAACGATTCCGAGGCTGTCGTCGATTCTCCCCGTGGACTTTTCCAAGGCCCCGAGGATGGCGGGTCCTGAATCACGCTACGAATCCTCCACTGGCGGGACTCATCCTCTTGGACTGCTGTTCGAGGATACCAGATACATAGGTAGCAAGCGGCAGGGACTGCTTACCTGCAATTACTTACCTACAGCAGAGCACGTAAGAATGAGATGCCCACCGTAACGAAAAGAATAATCCTGATAGGACAGATAGAGTCTCATTCAAAAGCCACACCGGGGAATACTTGTGTGATATTACGCTTAGGTGTGCTTGTACTGAGACAATATTTGACTTAGTTAGTCGGTGTACCTACCAACTGACTCCCCGTAGATACCTGAACAGGCCACGATGCAGGCCACCACCAATGAGAGAAACAGACAGAAGAACCAAAACAGGTACGACAAAAACAGGTTTTCGTGATCTTCCAGATACCTTCACTGAGCGATTTCATGAAGGCAGGAAAATGCAAGGAAGGGAAAGGAAAGGAAAGGAGAAGAGAAAAAAAAGAGAGAAAAATAGGTAGGTAGCAAACCCGCCGTTCCGCAAAATGTTGTGAAGAACGGCAATCGGTGATAATATTGGCTAGTGGCTGAAATCTCCGGTCTTCCTCGGTCTAGATGCCGCCCCAAGCTCGATGAAGCTGCGGTGGCCCACAGTTCCATCTGGGGTGCCCCTGGCCGCTGTTCCTCTTGCCCCAGCCCCCACCCCAGGTTCAAAACAAGGATTCTGTGCGAATATGGATCTGATTGTTCAATTTCTCCATCGTCTCGCCTGATCGACCGTGGCGATCAAGCACGTGTGTATCGACGGGATCGATTTAGAATCTGCGATCTGGTCTGAACATGCCTCACTGACTTCTGAATGTGTTGGGCGTTGAAGAAGAGGAAACATAGCGTTTCCATCGACTATATTCCCATTAGTCTGTAGGAATAAGTATCTACATGTTCAAGAACAGCACGACGCCCTATGTCCATATCAAGCCACTGCAGGTGTACAGTACAGCACATGTACATGCAAGAGACTGAGGTCCCCGGCATCTGGCGCCACACACACCATCTGATCTCGCAAGCTTACTGCTGGCCCCATCACTTGTCGATCAGGTATTCCAGACTCAGGCCCCGGCAGAGCCTCAGCAACAATGCTCGTGCAAACCGTAGTTTCCGGTCAAATTTTCGAGGAGACTAAATGCTATATACTAACTAGATCTCTACTTTTCGATCGAACTGCATACACCTAGGGTCTGGGTATGATGAGCACAATAGGCGCCCATGAAAAGATTTTTGCAGACTTCACGCATTAACAGCAATCCTGCTGCTGCCATTGAACGGCTGTATACTTTACACTCGCCAGCACCCACACTGCCCACTCTCAAGCATTGCCAATTGAGATCACGGCCGTTCATGCTGCCAGGAGGCCTGGCCGCCTTAGCGTACACTAACCCTGACATCTCATGAGCTATAGCATAGTCCAATTAGCTGAGCACAACACAAACACGGGCTGCCGGACTGCCAGACTGCCAGACTGCACCAGACTGTCCTGTAGGTTAGGTAGTGGACTAGGTACATCCATAGCAGTCTAGTGGCGCAACAGGCCTAGCAGGGCGCTGGCAATACCTAGTACTTTCAATACACACGAGTAGGTAGGTAGGTACGCGTGCCGGCGGTACATACTTACATTGATGTATGGATGTGATTCAGCTTCCCCGATTAAATTCTCATCCCCCGATTACCCGACCCAAGCTGGGATGCATACGACGGTTTTTTGTGTCGATCTTATTCCTCTCTCTCTCTCTCTCTCGCTACACTACACACCCAGCCTTTCCTTCCCTTCTCCTCCTCCTCCTCCACATCCCTCCCCCCGCCTCATTGGCACCGGCCGCACCCCCGTCGCAAAGTGCTCCATTGGTCGCACGACATTTACCGAAAGGTAAACCACCAGCGCTTCGTCTGCGGTGTCTGTCGTCGTGGTAGCGTGGACGGCACGAGATAGGATAGGACAGACAGGACAGCACAGGACCGAGACAGCACAGCGCAACGCAAGGCAGGGAAAGAAAAAAAGAAAAGAAACCCGGCGGCTCGTCATTTGTTAATAATTATCTGGGGGTCCTCGGTCTGCGACTCCTTGGCAAAACCACACGGCGGCTTGGGCTTCCGTTCGTCGAGCCCTCCCCCCCGATTGCTATATCGACTGCCCAGCTTCTCGACACACGATACAAGCCCCCGATTTCCCAGCAAAGGCTTGAAGTATGCATACGTCAAGGCGCCTTTCGCAGTTTCCGTTATAGGCTGGAAAACATGAGAATCGCCATCCGGGAACAGCTGGCGGGCCTCGTGCTGTTTGCCGTGCTCGTCGCCCTCGCCGTCGTCTCCATCCCGACCTGGATATACGTGAACAGCTTCGTCGTCCAGATCGGAAGCGGTGGCCTGTCCCTGACCGCCTCTCTCAAGGCCGCCCAGGTCGCCTCCGAGATCGAATTGGTCCAGACGACGTGCAACTCGATCGCCTCGCGGCTGCTCCTCCAGAATGCGCTCGAGTCCTTCTACCTAGGGAACCAGTCCGCCGAGACGTGGGACCTGGCCTCCTCCGATCTCAGGAGTGCTCTCAACACCCAGGTTTCCGGCACCTCGAATCTGCTACAGGCAAGGCTGTACTCGCGAAATACGACGGGCGCCGACAGTGTCGATGGTCTGCTTAGTGTTACCGGCGATAACATATCCCAAATCATCCTACCCTACAAGGGGTCAGACGGCTCCAATGTGGTTTTTGGCAGCGCTGATAACGGCTTCCCTCCGATGTTGTATCCCAATATTACATATGTGAGTAGATTATAGAGCTCTTTATTGTTACCTACTCTTCTTAGTTTTATGCGAGCTCGCTGCTACCGAAAGATGGCTGAAAATGCCTGCAACTATTCAGAAGCAGTAATTACTGACTCTAGATAGTACAACTCGTCAAATCCTGACCCAGCCAACCCAGGACAAAACACTAGCATAGCTCGACCGTTCCCCGATATTCGGATCGACTCTGGTGTGGAAGGCCTCGTGCTCGGCCCGCTAGTTATTAATGAGACCTATGCCTTAATATCGCTTACCATACCAATACGCAAGCTCGAGCAGCATAACACAATACTTGGGTATATGACTGTGGTTGCCGAGGCTGCGTCCATTATCAAGATCGCGACGTCAAGAGAAGGCCTGGGCTCAACTGGTTCACTCCTGATTATTGGGCCCTCGACGGGCTGGAATCGATTCAGTAAATACAACTTGCCTGCGAGTTCGATTCGCGAAGCGGCATCGAACTTCTCAAATGTCGACGTCAACTTTGTCCTACCACCGCAACCTTACCCTGGCCAGGCCGATAGGCATGCAAAGCATAACTACGCGTCCGGGCATTACGATGACCCTTTCAAAGTCGCCAGGTACAATGCCGTTTACAGGGCCTTCACGGTCCGAAGCACTTCGTTGAACAGCGCAAGCAGCATGATCTCTACCACAAATGAGCAGGGCATTGCTGTCGCTGTTGGCTATGCTCGACCCCCGACCGCACTGGTGAACTGGACCCTAGTTGTTGAACAAGACAAAGCCGAGGCATATATCCCGATCACCACCCTCCAGCACATACTTCTCGGATGTGTGTTTGCCACAATGGGTTTCGTTCTCATCATAATAATCCCCTGTGCTCACATAGGTGTAATGCCAATCACGAGGCTGAAGCATGCGACTGAACGATCAATGGCTCCCCCTGGTTACGAAGCCTACGAAGATGAGTACGAGTACGAGGACGATGAGCACACCGGCTCGGGTACTGCAAGTGGCAAGTCGAAAAAGGGAGCTATAGTTCGGCTGAAAAGACTCGTACGGAGGCACACGCAGTCGAAGATTGCCCCATCAGAGCACGCCAGTGACCCCAGGAGACGCATCTTCAAGATCCCTGGGAAAGTCAAGGAACGCAAACACTTTGTCACAGACGAACTCACCGAGTTGACCACGACGTTCAACGAGATGAGCGACGAGTTATTAAAGAAATACACTTCCCTGGAAGACAAGGTTGTCGAGAGGACACGGGAGCTTGAGATAAGCAAGAAGGCGGCCGAGGCCGCTAACGAGAGCAAAACGTTGTTCATTGCCAATATTTCTCACGAGCTCAAGACACCCCTGAACGGCATTCTCGGCATGTGTGCCGTGTGTATGGAGGAAAGCGACTTGTACCGGATCAAGTCGTCCTTAAAAACACTCTACAAATCTGGGGACCTGCTCCTCCATCTGTTGGACGATCTGCTGAGTTTCTCGAAGAACCAAATCGGCCAGCAGGTGAGCCTTGAGGAGAGGGAATTCCGGTTGGGGGATATCCGATCTCAAGTCACGACAATTTTCGACAAGCAAGTTCGTGAGGGCTCAATCGACTTTTCGGTCCGCTTCATGAGCACCGAACTCGACTCGGTCCAGCCCCCTCAGCGACCAGAGATAGATGGGAAGCTTCCTGCAATCGGGCCCCTCGGCACCGGCCGGTTAAAAGATATGTGCTTATGGGGCGACCAGCACAGAATTTTGCAGGTGCTTATCAACCTCGTTAGCAACAGCCTCAAGTTTACGCCCAGAGGAGGCAAGGTAGCTGTGAGGATTCGATGTTTATGGGAAATCGAGCAACCTACCAGCGATAGTAGGACTTCATCCTTCTCCAAGACCGGCTCAAGTCGTCCAGGGAGAAACCGGAACAGGGTGGGGTCGGGCTCGAATAAATCTACTAATTCCAGAGATCCGCCAACTACCCAAGGCCAATACAAAGGAGGAGGCACGGCTTTATCAATCAACCCCTTAGATCCCAAGGTGGCACCACAAATACGCATACGCGAGAGGTCACCCACGCCGCCTCCACCCGGCGCGAAGTCATATTTATTCGAGTTTGAGGTCGAAGACTCCGGGCCCGGCATTCCGGATCATATGCAGCAGAAGGTTTTCGAGCCGTTTGTGCAGGGTGATATCGGTCTCAGCAAGAAGTATGGAGGAACTGGTCTAGGTCTGAGTATCTGTCAGCAGTTGGCGACTTTAATGGGAGGAAGCCTCGCGATGAAGAGCGTCGTCGGCGTCGGAACAACATTCACGATGCACATCCCTCTCAAATATACCAAGGACAGGTAAAGTGGCCTAGTTCCTGGAAATTAATGCTAGCAACTAACACGTTATGTTTAGAGCTTCAAGCACGGCATCAAGCAGTGCCAACTCTCGGCCTCCCAGCGTGGGCTCGGCAGAGGGAGAAAACCAGAGGAATTCGCTGACGCAAGCGGTGACGGAGGCCAAATCTAATGTTATTAATCAAAAACCGCGTCTCATCGGCCTAAGCCAACCTTTCTTTGCCGCAAATCCCAGCTCCGAAACGAAGCCTGCCACAGAGGACCCAATGCAGACCGTCGAAAGAGTAAGAGCAACCAAGGGCGGTGGCAAGCTGCGGGTTCTTGTTGCGGAAGACAACCCTACGAACATCGAGGTCGTTAGCAAAATGCTGAAGTTGGAGGACGTTTACGACGTGACGATTGCCAAAGACGGGCAGGAAGCATACGACCTGGTGAAGGCGAACATGGAGAAGAACCTTCACTTCGACGTAATCTTCATGGATGTCCAGATGCCCAACGTCGATGGCTTGCAGAGCACTCGGCTCATCCGGAAGATGGGATACTCGGCACCGATCGTGGCGCTGACTGCCTTCGCGGAGGAAAGCAACATGAGGGAATGCATGGAGTCGGGAATGGACGAGTTCCTCAGCAAACCTATTCGCCGGCCGGCTCTCAAGCAGGTGCTCAAGAAATTTGCTACGATCCCCGAGGAGCCGGAGGCGTCTTCTCTCTCCAGGAAGAGCACGCCAGACGGAAATCCCGTAATCGAGGGCCAGCGCGTGAATGGAGGCGCTGTTCCTCCGTCTGCCAATACTGGTACCAAGGAACCGAGTATGAACGGAACACACACATCAACTGATGCGACGGCGTGATATTAACCCACGCACGCATACCTTTACTCCAAACAAAATTCAAACGCCTAGCCCGGAACCCGACACTATACACGATGTGCTATGCGTCATCGTTTTTCCCAACTTTTACCCGATAATTTCACACCCGACCTAGCCAGTTGTACGATTCCTTATTTACAGTCTTCATGCCGTAAAGCGGTTGTCGCTGTGGGTTGTACATCCCATTGCTTCTCTTTATATACTGTTGCAGGCCATTAAAGCCCCGGCATGTCACAGCGGCGGAGTTGTCCAGCAAGTTGAGACAGGATACGAGCAGAGACGTTGCAAAGATCTCATCAGTGGGATTGGATAACAAAGGCGTTATGGCTGATTTCTATTTTGGTGGGAGGTACCAAATCTGTTCCACGGACATGGCGAGCAAGCGAAGGTCATGTTTTGTCTTTTTGGATTTTATGCTTAATGTTATTATACGCCCTGGGAAAACGGTTTGGGGGCGGCGAGATTGATCCACCTCTCGTATTTTTGGGAAAGGGACGAGATCTATCTATTCAGTCTGGGTTGGTTTGGACACATCTCTTCGGCTACTAGGCATTTGGGGCTTTTCACACCGGGGATTTAAGGGGGAAGGGGGAAGGGGGAAGGGGCTCAGAAAACATACCACTTGGGACAGGCAGGATGGTTGAGACATGCCAAAGGCACGGCAAGCCGTGATCTCCAGTGAGAGAGAGACGAACCGGCTTGGGGATCATACATACATATATATATACACACACTCACATACATACACAGTTAACTATGATTTGTAATGCATAACGAAACGGCCCGCTCAAGCGGTCGTTAGAAACCAAAAACATACCTATTAGCCTACGGGCGAGATATCTATAATTAAATATACGAGGGCCAGCTTTCGCGTGACTCATTCTAGTGGTTGAAGGTCAGCTAACCATCACAGCAGAGACTACCTACAGGATAAAGTCACCCCTTTTTAGTTGTTGTTGTCTCTGGCCAAGCAAAACCCGACCCGCCTAAGGTAGATTCCCCAGCCGGCAGAGCGTTCCGCGCGGGGAACATAGCATTTCTCCACTCGGCCGGCTCCGATCTTCGGAACATGGATGAAGTGGGATGGGCCCATAGCGTAGGGTCAGTCAGTCGGTCGGTTGGTGTCATCCCGAGGCCTACCGATTAGGAGGAGTCAGTCAACCAGCCAGTCAGTCTCATCGCAATAAGAAGCGGCACCATCGGGCTCTTTGCGCACTTACCTGGATTTTATGTCTATCCTCTTGAGCGATACTGCCACTAGGTAGTTTACAAGTGCTACGAGGACTCGTGCGATACTCTCACGCGCTTTAAGCTTTATATCTTCCTGTTCCTCTAGATACTTGACTGCTTCCTTACTACCTCACCTACTCACCCACCCACCCATCCACCCACCTAGTCGGCCACAACCTCCTACCTAGCCGGTTAATCGCCTAGTTACCGAAAAGATGCGCATCCCCTACACGCCCGACCCCACCTCCTCCTCCGCCACCGTCACCGCGGACCCGGAGACGCGCGAGGTGGCGGCGCGCATGGCGGCGCGGCGCAGCCCGCGGCCCCTGCAGCCGCTGGACCTGGCGCTGCTGCACGCGCCGGCGGTGGCGGACGGGTGGAACGGGTTCCTGGGCGCGGTGCGGGCGCGGACGTCGCTATATATATATATATATATATATATATATATCCTCTATATCAAGTGGAGTGAGATTTAACTGACAAAATTCGTACGTCTAGGTCGCTGCTTATAACTGCGTGAGCCGGTTCCTGGTTGCGCTGGATGGTGAGCCCCCTTTCCCATACGCCACGTCTTCGCGATCGCTTGTGTCAAGGTATCGAGTGTCCCTGCTAACGACACGATAGTTGGCGAGAGAAATAACACCGGGCCCGACGATGTTACGCACTAAAATATGATGGTGTTGTAGTTTCGGTATCTGGCATCTAGCTCTCTGGCTTAGGAGGAGCAAACATTACTTGAGTGCAGGCGCAGATGAATATGAGGAATAGGTACTTAGGACGCGCCATGTCGCACAAGTACATTGTAATTTATAGACGAGCAAATGCAAGTCTAACGCATCTAATGCTAACATAGCTGTAGTGATAAAGCAAGCTTGTCCCATTAACCGATCCCGATCCGTCCCTCTCACCACCCGTATTCCCCGTCCCATATCGTTCCGAATTAGAAGTAGTCATTACGGCCGAAGCCAGTGCAAATGCAGGATGAAATAGGAGAATCCGTTTGGGATTTTCTCGGTAACGACTGCTAACCCAACGCCATGCAGATGAAAGAATGTAAAGCATTATGCAGTTGGAGGGGGGTATCTCAACTTAAAAGCGAAGCCCCTGAAATCCTCCGTTTTAGACGTATAGCTCACTGTCAGAGCCGTTGGTACGCAAGATCGCTCAAAAGTATATCTGATGTCGTAAACTGCCGTCGTGTACGGCTAGACACGCTGATTAATGTTCACTTATCGTCGTTGTGGGTAGGCTAGGATCCTGTCCGGCCCGCTCCGTCGGCTTCGACGAAGGTTTCTTCCTGTCTAACGGCCTGGGTGCTGGTGGACTACTCAGGGTCGACATGGACGGCGGCGATCGCATAGCTAGCTCGATAGAAGTGTGGCGCCGGTGCATCACCGGCGAGCGCTGCAGTTCTTCCACCACGCCCGCCCACCCCTTCCGGTGCGGGTGTTCGGTCTTTTCGTTGTGTCCCATTTTCTCCGTGGACAACCTCCTCAGCTGCGGTTTCTGCCTGATGCTGTCTGCTAACGCTTTGGGCATGGTGGCAGGTGGTGTATGAGGATAGTGTAAGGCCGCCTTTTCCGGGTCCTGAGGCGTTGTCCCCCAAGGCTGCTTTCCGCGCTCACCTGCCGCGGCAGCAACAATGCCCATGTATACGACCAAGAAGCGCATGCGCAACATGTCCAGCCTTCGCACCTTGTCTTCGAGCTGTTTCTTGTGACCCGCCCAGAGAATGCGCGCTCTGGTGCGCAGCGTAGTGCCGCCCTCTGCGACCAGTAGGCAGTTCAGGTCCTCACGCAAGTCATCGCCGCCCTTCTGGATTTCTCGCAGCAGCGTGCCCAGCCGTATCTTGTCAGCAAGCCTCGGCACTCGCGCCACGTCGCGGTCGCAGTCCTCGTTCTCCCGTACCGAAAATTCAATCGCATCCCTAAACGTGGTGATATCGTGCGGGGCAGCCATGTACGCGGCCGTGTAAGTGGTTGCGATCTGCGCAATCATGACGAGCGCAAGAAAGAGGGCAGTGACGAGTATGATCGAGACCCATAGCAGCGACGAGGATATGTCGGCCATATTGCGCACATAGATGTGTCTTGCACGATCAAGGCCCGCAAAGACAGCAGTGATGTTGCCGACTCATCATTCGCTACGAAGGCGAGTAGTACACGCTAATAAGTAGGTAACTTGAACGAGCGTGCGGAGGGAGGTTGGAGGTTGGTGACATTAGGGTTACTTTGTCTCGCCTCGTTGGTGCTACTATGTAATGGGCGTTGCCAATGTAGGTAAGTAGACGAGGTGCTCAAACCCCAGTGGCGGTTGGCTGGGCTCGGGTTGTCACCAACGACCGAGACCTCTACACGTACCTGTCTGTATGGATATACACGTCAAGCCTCGGTAGGGTAGGGTAATCGGAGGCCGCGGATGCTGCAGGTGCGTCGAATGGTAGCCCTCGGGGCCCTCTAGAACCGTTTAGCTTACCCTGCATCGACAGAAGCAGACAGGCAGGCCACTTCGATGGCAAATTTCCTATTTCACGCCTGGTTGTGAGTCATCGCCCCTGCTACCATGTAGTATCCGTTGGCATGTTCAATAACGTAGTGTCACACGTTGTTTGACCGAGTTCATGTTTGTGTTCTCCGTAGACAGTTGGAGCCCTCTGTGATTTAGGTAGGTACACACGGGACTGGATAGGAAAATGAAAGGGAAAGATAAAGAGGCGGATTTTGAGAAGTTGGAGAAGAGCTTCCAACCTTTATGATATGTTATCTGTTATAGTTAACACTACTCAGGTTACCTAGGACTCGAGAATTCCCATTCAGTTGGGTCGAGTCGAGGACGGGAAGGATGGACGTACATAACAGGCATGTACCTAACTCAGGTACAGATCTATACCTACATGCAACTTTTAGTGATTCCACATATGCACATACCTTAGGGACCTACCTAACTAGACTAGGTACCTACATGTGCATATCTACTATACCTACATAGTACTATCTATGTAGGTACGCTTTGCCTGTGCCCGCTACAGATTGCCTAAGGTTAGTAAAAGCTGCGGCTGCAGGCGCAAGTCGGGTCCATCGCGGGGCAATTCCCTCCCACCTTTGTGTGACATCAATTAGCTAACGAAAGAAACCACTCCAAAATATTCGTTAGAAACACTATACATATACAGCCCACAACCGAACCAACAAAGAGCTCAGATCCAGAAAACACGGTATTAGCAGTTGCAGGAAGCGCGCACGAAAACCGAAAACCTCCGATCGCCATGGCGGAACAACTCCCGCCGGCGGCGCAACGAGAAGACGAGGGGAAAGGCGAGGGGCAGCACGCCTTCCCGCTCCCCACGATCCTGACCTACCCCTCGTCGGCAACCCCGCCGGAGCTCGTCACGCAGGGGGCCGAGGCGCGGCTGTACAAGACGACGTGGGTGGTGCCGTCGCTGGCATGCGCGCTCAAGTACCGCCCGCCCAAGGCCTGGCGCCACCCGGCGCTCGACGCCCGCCTGACGCGGCACCGCATCCTGGCCGAGGCCCGCATCCTGGCCCGCTGCCGCCGCGACGGCGTCCCCGTGCCCGCCGTCTACGCCGTCGACGAGGCCGCCGGCTGGCTCGCCATGGAGTGGGTCGCCGGCGCCCCCGCGCGCGCCCCGCTCAACGAGTGGCTGCGCCGCCGCCGCCGCCGCGACGCCGAGCGCGCGGGCGGTGGTAGTGGTGGCGGTGGTGGTGGTGGTGACGCGCCGGTCGAGGGCAAGGACGCCGCGGACGCCGCCCTCGTGGCCCTGTTGCGCCGCGTCGCCGCCGCCGTCGGCCGCTTGCACAAGGTCGGCGTCGTCCACGGCGACCTGACCACGAGCAACATGATCCTGCGGCCGTGGGAGAAGGGCCGGGAGCCGTCGAATGGTCATCTGAGCGACGGCGGTGGCAATGATGACGACCGGCTGTTGGACGGAGATATCGTCATCATCGATTTCGGCCTGGCGAGCCAGAGCACCTCGGACGAGGACCGCGCCGTCGACCTGTACGTGCTGGAGCGGGCGTTCGCCAGCACGCACCCGCGGGCCGAGGCCCTGTTCTCCGCCGTGCTGGAGAGCGCGTACAGGGACGCCTACAAGCAGGCGCACGTGGTGATCAAGAAGCTCGAGGACGTCAGGATGCGCGGCCGCAAGAGGAGCATGATAGGGTAGAACCACGCAATGAATCTGAGCAACAGATATTTTTCCAAGCCCCGCACAAGTGAGACGTATGCATCCCAAAATCTGCGACTGCGTTGAAGCCCACGTTCGCATGGCAAGACCGGTTACGGCGCATGACAGAACTTCGTAAAGGGTGTATATACCTAATTCATCATGGGTTCTAATGCAAGTGATACCGACCTCCGATGCTGATTACCTAAACAAAAAAATATGCATAAGGAGAACTAGACAGGAAGTGAAGAAACGGGGGACCTCTGTCCCATCCGCTACCTATTCTACTAACTCGGCGGCCGCGAAATAGCCCTTGTTCTCGATGACCCCCCGATCCTTGACGAACGCCGTGTATTTCACGACCCATTCCGGGACGAGGTCCCCCCGTAAGCCATCGCCGTCGCCGTCGCCGTCGTCGCCGTCCGCCAGGATGCCCGCGCCCTGGAGCCCCTGGCCGAGCAGCTCCCTGAGCGTGCCGCTGGGCAGGATGTCGACGCAGTCGCTGTGGGTGTAGAGCTCGATGCCCTCGTCGCGGGCAAGGTTCGCCAGCGGCGGGGGCACGCTGCAGCAGTCCTTGATGTTGATCTGGTCGACGGCGGGGCGGACGCGGGCGCGGCGCACGAGGCGCTGCAGCTTCTCGGTGCCGAACTCGGCGACGCCGAGGCGGCCCGCCGCGCCGCGGTCGTGCAATTCCTCCAGCAGGCGCCAGGTCGCGGCCTCCTCCTCGTCCGACCCCATCCGCGCGTTCCGCTTGTCCGCCTCCCACTCGCAGTCGCCCTCGAACGAGATCCCCGGGAACGACGCGATCAGCAGGTCCACGTCGCCCACGCCCAGCTCCCGCCCCACCAGCCGCAGCGCCTCGTCCACGTACCCCCGCCGCCTCGCCGCCGGGGCCGACGGCAGGAAGAACAGCTTCGCCGTGATCTCGTACTGCGCGCGGCCCTCCTGCAGCCCCGCCGCCTCCCAGCTGATGCGCGGCACGTACAGGGTCTCGCCCTCCCGCGCCGTCCAAACGCCGGCCGGGGGTCGCTTGCTGCCGCCGTTCGGCGAGTGTAGACCGTTCTCGTGGTGGTGGTGCGCGTCGCCGTTGCCGTTGCCGTTCGCCAGCGCCGCGGCGTAGTCCTGCTGCGCCGCCAGAAAGTTGCTCCGGAGCGAATTTGTAAACTCGAGATTGGACCGGTACGTGCCCGGTTTGCGGATGATGGAGGGCCCTCCCGAGACGATGTTGCCCGTTGATAAGACTATTCGCGTCATCTTGTCGGATGCGAAGGGCGATTGATCTGGCTAGGAAGGAAATACGAGGCCAGATACAATAGAGACAGGCGATATAAGCAGTTGTATATGTGACAAATGGGTTGAACGCGCTGCCATATATCGCAAGGAGGGGTGGGAGAAAAATCGAAGCTTTATAAGTGAGGTGGGGTTGTCTCTGGAACGATTAGAGATAAGTAGGTACTTAAGCTAGGATAGGGCCCAGGAGACGGGAGCAATTTCCCGGTCGCGCTGCGAGTAGCGGCTGACCAAGAGAGGTGCAGTAAAGATGGGGGGCTGGTTGTGTCTCGGTGAGTAAGGCAAACTCGGAAAGTCTTATGGAGATTGGGGGACGAGTAGAGCCGAATCTGCGCTGATGTGGTGGTATCGTCACGCCGGTGGGAACCGGGATCTGCGGCGGGCGGGCGGTTCTTGATAGTGTCTGGTAGGCCTAGAACTTACATGGTGGTGAGATGGATGGACCTGTCATCCATTGATTCCAGCACTACATGTAGCACATATAAACACCTACTAGGTAATCTGACTAGGGTATGTCAGAGCGGTCATCAGTTAGCTCGTTATGGCGAGTTCTATTAGGTGTATAACATGGCGTAGGGCTGCGTATTCGCGTCCTTGGTGTTCCAACATGTTGCCTTGGATAGGTTCGCGGTCCCACTGGTTCATACACTCTCAGGATGTACAGCTTGTCGTGTGATACCTCGTACATGTGTATGCATGAACTAGCTGTCTGGTCACCTTGATGCGATAGTACTGCATGGAGTTCTAGAAGCTGAAAAGCTGGAAAGGAGATGGTGTGGGGATGATTACAAACCAACGGTCGCCGCCCGCTGAAGTCCATGCTGCTGAGGTGGAACGGACCGTCAAAGGCCGCTTTGCCAACCGACCGCCCCAAAGTACCCCTGTGTTTGGGCCTTGGGCTGAATTTGGCTACTCGTGGCCAACCCCACTACGGTGCACCGAGAATTTGCTGTTCCATCACTGATCGGCTTGACCTGAACTTGCTTTCCCAACGCACAACAAACCGAGAAAAGGACACTTCTGCTCTGCTGTGGTGATGTGAACAACGCCATCATGGCCATCAAGTAGGCCAGCCAGACTCCGCCACCATAAGTCATCAATTTTTGCTAAGACCATGGCAGCTATCTGATCCTGCTGTCCCGGCAAGGCAAGGTGGTACGTATGGACAGCAGCGCCTCTCTTCGCAACGCGCCCCGAGGCCATTGAATGACGAAGCTAATGTTCGCCTCAGCGCTTGGCGAAATGGTTCACCACCTTGTCTCCCAAGGACAAGGCGAAGATCGTCAAGGACGTCTCTCAACTAGTCCTCGCCAGACGCACTCGAATGTGCAACTTCCTTGAGTACAAAGGTCCGCGGCCCCTATCCAGCTACCTACCTACCTACCTACCTACCTACCTTAACCTACGCATCGGCGGCCCGATGGCTGACAAGATAATCCAGACAGCAAGATCGTCTACCGCCGTTATGCCTCCCTGTTCTTCATCGCCGGCTGCTCCTCCGACGACAACGAGCTGATCACCCTCGAGATCATCCATCGATACGTCGAACAGATGGACAAATACTACGGCAACGTTTGCGAGCTCGATATCATATTCTCCTTTACGAAGGCATATTACATACTCGATGAGATATTACTGGCAGGGGAGCTCCAGGAGAGCAGTAAGAAGAACGTCTTGCGTTGTATAGGACAGCAGGACTCGCTGGAGGATATTGAGGTGAGTTGCCCTCGGGGGCTCCTTTTCGTTGTTTTTAGTCCCCATCGATGCTCTCCACTGCCTGCTGCAATCTTCCAGCCGGTGATCTCTAGACCACTGACATACTTTCTATTCTGTTCAGGTTGAGGACGAGGTTACGAAAATCATGTAACAACTCTGTCAATGTACAACTTTGTCAATGTACCCTGTTTTGGAAGGTTTACTGCTGCACGGCAGCCACTTGGGACAATGGGCGCATGGGCGTCTAGGGATGAGGTATCAACAGTTTGCATTTTGCAAGTACGCTTATTCGATTGCCTTCACAGATCAACGAGAACAGCCAAGAGGTCGAGGATGCCAAGCAGATCGAGAGAGCGCTGAAGAACGTTGGATTATTATAATTTTCAAGGCTGGAAATCCAGACAAGGCAATGCTAGAAAATGTTGCGGAATCGTTCAGCAATGACGCCCTATTCAAGTGACACGGTCTCCATTCATTCGAATGTCCCCTACTACCTAGCGGATTGTTCCCACTGAAGCCCCCTTTTACCAACCGGCCTCGCAAGCATTTCCCCGAGTCGTCCTCCTCCTTGATCCAACATGACAGCCCGTTTCATTCGCGAACGGACTCGCAGTATTCAAGCACATGGGCCGTTTTGAATGCTAATTGAGATGCCGACTCCAGCAATGCTAACCTGTGGGGAGCATTGGTGGTGTGTTGCGTGAGGAGACGCCATCGATGCTCGTGGGACCTCAACGCTTTCCTATTCGTTTAGGCGTCTCTCGGCCACCTAGCTTGGTGTGGCAGGGTCGGAAGCTATTGATGTAGGTACTTCTGAGCGAGCGATTGAGCAAGTCAGGCAGTCAGGTCAGCCCACCCCCCTCCCACGTCGACACTTTCCCTGCGAATCCGCGGCCGGGCTCCGTAGCATGGCTTTGTCAGGGAAACGACACGCGCTTGGCTTTTTAGACCTGTCTGCCGAATCCCGCCCAAACAGCTGATAACCCCGGCCCACGATTACCAACGATAACGTACCAACTCGTCTCCTCTTCCAACCTGGCACCACTCAATTCCCGTCGCCCGCCTCAGCTACGACACCAGCACCAGCACCAGCACCAGCAACAGCATCAGTACCTCCCGCCATTCCATCGTCTCAATTACTTCACCATCGCATGATACCCTGCCGTCCCTGTACCGACTAGACACTTCGCCTCGTCTAGTTTATTCTGCACAAATTAACCAGAAACCGAAGTGCATCTGAGCTTGTTGCCGCCAGTGCGACGGGCACACCGGGTGCATCTTCATCAAGAGATCCAATTACCAACTACGCATTATCTCGAATTTCCGACCCCGCGCCGTTTATATCACCTTGTTATCGAAGCAACTGTTCGATGCGACAACTCCTACGAAACCCGCCCGAAATACCATCCTCCGACCGCCTCAAGTCTCGTTCTGCGACAAGACGTCATATTTTTCCCACCTTGCTACACCGCTGCATCGCAACGCCTACCACTCTTTGTTAAAAGATATCGCAAAGTTGTCCCCATATTGAAAGATGAAGGTTAGTTGCATCCTTTGTACCCGAATCCAGATCAATTCGTCGTCGCGGGTTTGGACCAACTGTCGTCCTATTTACAGTTCCTCCCACTCCGTGATTTTGACATCATCACCTCCGCGCTGAATTTCAGCACGGCGGATTGCCGCGTCACCGGTGGGTGCGATCTATATACGACAAAAGCTGCTGGCTCCGATAAGAAACTCTACAAGTCGATCGAATGTTCCCTCGAATCGCAGCATGCTGCGCTGATGAAGTTTGGCGCATCGCTGTCGCCTCCGCAGCGGAAGGAGATGGCTGCGTCGCTGAACTTGTCGCGCTCCAGTCCCTTTGGTCCGCTGAGCGATATCTCGAGCCGCCGTACTTTCGCCTATCTTATCGCAACGTTGAATGCGAGCCATCCTGATTACGATTTCTCGCATGTCTTGCGTCCCACCGACTTTCGTCGCGAGCGCAATCTGCGCCATGTCATGGCCAGTATCGACAACACGCTGAACAATGTGCGCCCTCATGCGACGTCGTTCCTTTCGTCCGACGTGAGCTCGTCTTACCGCGCCTACAACAGTTCCCCTACGATCAACGCAGCCGCGGGAGGACTAGCAACTAGCAGTCCTGTCTGGGGTCCACAAATGTGGACCATGATTGATAACGAAATGAGTCTGAAGGACTGTACGGCCTTCTCTTATCAGCCCAATGACGACCCCTTCGACGGCGATGAAGCCGCGATATGGCGCATGCATTACTTCTTCTTCAACAAGAGCAAGAAGCGGGTTGCCTATCTGTATGTCAGGGGCTTGCCGATCCTGGTGAACTCTCCCGCACTGTCGCCGCATCAGCGGGGCAGCAACAGTGTGTCAAAGCGTCACGCCACGCCCCTACCCAGTAGCTTCGGCGCGAATAAACGTGCCAAGTTCTGGCTGGGTGACCAGCTGGCCAACCGCGTCATCACCGATGATGATGACTACGACGACTACGACGAAGAGAACGCCGTCGTCTGGGACCCTGACGAGGATGTCGAGATTGACCCACTCAACGACCCGTCGAGTGAGGAAGAGGAGAGCGATCAGTATGACGAGAGCGACGAGAGTGACGAGAACGAGGACGAACGGGTCTCTCACCATATAAGGGGCATGAGTGAGGATGCCTTTAGAATGGAACTGTAAGAGATGGCCTTGACACTCGTTTTGAAGCTTGAATCGACTGCAAGTCGACATGACATCCATGTATTTCCCCTTTGGCATCTGGCGTTTCGGGGGAATACGGAACGGAGGCGGGGCGGTGGGGAATTCGGGGCTTACGGCAAGTGTTCGGCGCTCGAGCACGTTTCCGGTCCCTTGAGCTCCCTAGGTATATGTCCACGATTATGTTCAACACGGGAGTAAGGATGTACTAGTTCATCGGCGTTCTGGTTGTAACTCACGGCGGCGTAGTGTGGTCATGAGAGGGCGCGACTGCCGTCGCTCGATATCCAGCCAGATTGAAGTTGCGCTGGATCCGATTCCAGGTCTTTGGGCTCTTCTTTCTACGAAAGACGGGCGATAGGATGCTGGAATCCGGACTTTCATGATGTATTGCCTAGCCATTATGATTGTTTTTGGCTTGGCTAGTATACAAGCCCTTATGTGGTGTAGTTGGGGTCTGTCGAAATTACTTGGGAAATACGAATGATTCATGCCACGAGCTCGATGTAAACCCTGACCTTTCTCGATGGTGATACAGTGCCTTACTGCTCGTTGATGTCGGGATAGGGCAATACACGTGCGAGTATGTAGCACTGTCACCCGGATACCATACCTCACTTGTCGGATATATATATGGGTTACTCCTAGTATCATCCCGGTGTCAGCTATACAGGCTAGCCGTCTAAGCAGAATACCTCATAAATGCCATATGTTCAAGGTATGCTTACTTTACAATACGAATTTCGGATGAATTCTTCAAATAAAAGTTCGAGCCCAGTCGCGGCCTGCTAGCATTCGTGTGCTATAATGCTAATTTTAGAAACTGTAGAATGACTCTACTACTCCCAGAACTCGAAGCCTACCGTCCTTTAAAGAGCTGATACAGGATTTCACAGGGAACAAGGCGGTACATAAGTATTTGGTGGAATGACTTGCCAGGTGTGCTCCTCCCTCGACTGTAGCGAGTTCTGCTGGATAGTATTTGTATAGATGCCCTATGTATCTTATAGTATGCTTGAATCCAAGGCTAGACGTAGCATCTTCAATATCTGTACCTATGATTTATATACTTTTTATTAGGACTACCTTGATGATAGATACCCCGAGCCTTATGTCTAAGGCTACTTAGGTAGCTCCATTGCCTTCTACCTCTAGGTACAGTATAAGCATTCCGCTATCAGAGCACGCACACCACATAGCCTCCTGCCTACCATGACAAGGCAATAGCCACGTGCAAACTAAACTGTCCCCCTCCCATGATTGCCACATACGTATATACAGCCTGTGAGAAATAACAAGCCACAATTCCACCCAGAGCTCAAGAAAGTTCTTACCTCAACAATTCACAAAACTGAACGTGCCGACCCAGCCACCACGACGACTTGGAACTGCAAGTGAGTGAAATAATCGGAACAGCAATTTCCGTTGATGTCCTTTCCTTTCATCGCGTCAGAGAAGTTTTTTTTATTTAAATTACACGGCGATTAATGTCTCTGAGGCAACGTCGACGTTCGTGATAAAAAGTGAGGGTGACCTCATGATAGTACCTACCTAGGTACCTATCTGACGAGTACTTAGGTACAAGCTGGTAACCCATTAAACCGCGTCGCCAGGTCGCGCGCATTAAAGTGGGTCTCAAGCTAAAGCTCGCGTCACATTTTTGGAGGCGACAGCCTTCTCTGTCTGCTCCATCCTGCCATCCATCCCTCTCATTTTTCCTTTACCTCCCAAGCCCCATCATCAACCCTTTCATCTGCCATCTGAACGCCAACGACCTGCGCGTCACCCCTCAAGATGGCAGACATCAAGATCGACGGCAAGCTCTTCCAGGAGCGCATCGGCCATTTCGTCAATGCCTGGAAGGCCGACAAGCGCGCCGGCGACACCGTCTTTGGCGGCGTCTCCTCCATCCTGATCATGATGGGCAAGGTGGAGGAGAACCCTGAGTTCCACAAGAACAATGCCATGCATGTGCGTGTTACCTGCCGTCTTTGGCTCTCGCGCGCTTCGCGATACTGACATCACACCGTTGCGACTAGTTCTGGCTGCTTGGCTACGAGTTCCCGACCACCCTAATGCTGATCACGACCGATTGCCTCTATATAGTCACGACTGCAAAGAAAGGTACCTATTAGAGGAAGCGACGATCCCCGCCCCAGCGATACCATACTGACAGTCATGCAGCGAAACACTTAGAACAACTGAAGGGCGGAAGGTTTCCCATCGAGGTTTTGGTCAGGGGCAAGGATGCCGAAGTGAATGAGAAGCACTTCCACAAAATCACCGATACTATCAATTCCGCCGGAGTGAGTCGCGATGACTCAGCCCAGCCCACGCTTGATCCCGCTAACCAAATGCGCTTGCAGAAAAAAGTCGGCGTTATCACGAAGGACACGTCTAGGGGACCCTTTGTCGACGAGTGGAAGAAGACATACGGCGACAAGTGCAAGGATGTCGAAGAAGCCGACATTTCTGTGGCCCTGTCGACCGCCGCCTTTTCCGTCAAAGACGAGACCGAACTACGAGCGATGCGGGCGGCATCCAAGGCCTGCGTTGCCTTGATGACCCCTTACTTCTTGGACCAGATGTCAGATATCCTTGACCAGGAGAAGAAGGTGAAACATAGCGCACTGGCCAGCAAGGTTGACTCCAAGCTGGATGACGAGAAGTGGTGGAAGACGGTCGAATTACCTAACAAGCAAAGACTGCCCTCAGACTTTGATCCTTCTTCCCTCGATTGGTTCCTCGGCCCTGCCGTCCAGAGTGGCGGTAAGTACGACTTAAAACTTCAAGCAGAGCCTACAGGCGACAACCTTCACGCTGGTGTTATTATTGCTGGGATGGGTCTGCGGTATAGGTCCTACTGCTCTACCATCGCACGGACGTACCTGGTCGATCCCAACAAGACGCAAGAAAGCGCCTACAAGCTGCTCTACGCCGTCCATAACCTAGTCCTGAAGGAGATTAGAGATGGCGTAGTAGCCAAAGATGTCTATCACAAGGCTCTTAGCCAGGTCAAATCCAAAAAGCCCGACTTGGAAAAACACTTCCTGAAAAATGTCGGATGCGGCGTCGGCATCGAGAGCAAGGACCCAACCCTTGTCCTCAACGGCAAGAACTCCCGGACCTTGAAGGACGGCATGACCTTGTGCATAACTACTGGCTTCACGGATATCGAGAATCCCTCACCCCAGGACAAGCTCAGCAAGACGTACTCATTAGTTCTTACTGACACCATTCGAGTGACCAGCAATGAGCCGGTCGTTTTCACTGGTGATGCTCCATCCGATCTAGACGCCACTTCTTTTTTCTTCAAGGATGATGAGGAAATGCAGCCCACGCCCAAGAAGGAAAAGAAGGATTCGCGTGTCGGTGCCGTTGCTACTAAGAATATCACCAACACCCGCCTACGGTCAGAACGTACTGCCCAGGTAGACGAGGATCAGGAGAAGAGGCGCCGAGAGCATCAGAAAGAACTTTCGGCCAAGAAACAAAAGGAGGGTTTAGCTCGATTTGCCGAGTCCACCAGCGACCAGAACGGCACCGAGGCCAAGAAGTTCAAGAAGTTTGAGTCCTACAAGAGAGACAACCAACTTCCGCTCAAGGTGAAGAATCTTGAGATCTTAGTAGACCAGAAGAACGACACCATCGTGCTTCCAGTCATGGGACGCCCAGTTCCGTTCCACATTCATACCATCAAGAACGCCAGCAAAAACGACGAGGGAGAGTGGTCCTATCTGCGGATCAACTTCCTTTCTCCAGGTCAGGGAGTTGGAAGAAAGGATGATCAGCCATTTGAGGACGCTTCGGCACAGTTTGTCAGAAGCTTGACCTTCCGCTCGCTTGATGGCGACCGGTATGATGAGATAGCGAATCAGATTACCAATATGAAGAAGGAAGCCACCAAAAAGGAGCAGGAAAAGAAGGACATGGAGGATGTGGTTGAACAGGAGAAGCTAGTTGAGATAAGAAGTAAGTCGATCCTTTCTATCCTTCCTTTCTATCCTTAGGATTCAGTCACTGACCAATATCAGATCGACGGCCTCCCGTTATGGATAATGTCTTCATCCGTCCTGCCATGGAGGGCAAGCGCGTACCTGGAAAGGTCGAGATCCACCAGAACGGTATTCGATACCAGTCACCGCTTAGCACCCAGCAGAGGGTTGATGTTCTATTCTCGAACATTCGCCATCTGTTTTTCCAACCCTGCGCACACGAGCTCATCGTAGTCATCCATGTGCATCTCAAGGACCCTATCATCATCGGAAACAAGAAGAAGACGAAGGATGTACAGTTCTATCGAGAAGCCACCGATATCCAATTTGATGAGACTGGCAACCGAAAGCGGAAGTACCGGTACGGCGATGAAGACGAGTTTGAAGCCGAACAGGAGGAACGACGACGCAGAGCGGAACTCGATCGCCAGTTCAAGAGCTTCGCGGACAAAATTGCTGATGCAGGAAAAAACGAAGGTGTCGAGGTTGACATGCCTCTTCGAGAGCTGGGATTCAACGGTGTTCCATTCCGGAGCAACGTCTACATTCAACCCACGACAGATTGCCTCATTCAGATCACGGAGCCACCGTTCTTGGTCGTTACGCTCGAGGACATCGAGATTGCCCACCTGGAACGTGTGCAGTTCGGGTTGAAGAACTTCGATCTGGTGTTTGTCTTCAAGGACTTCACCCGGGCGCCGGCGCACATCAACACAATCCCCGTCGAATCCCTCGAGGATGTCAAGGAGTGGCTAGATTCATCTGATATCGCCTTTAGCGAAGGTCCCCTCAACCTGAACTGGCCCACGATCATGAAGACGGTGACGGCGGACACGCACCGGTTCTTCGTCGACGGCGGGTGGTCGTTCCTCCAGGCCGAGAGCGACGACGAGGACGAGGAGGAAGAGGACGAGGAGTCCAACTTCGAGCTCGAGGAGTCGGACCTCGAGGAGGTCAGCGAGTCCAGCGAGGAGGACTCGGACTTCGATAGCAACGCGTCCGAGGAGGCCAGCGAGGAGGGCTCCGACGACGACGAGGGCGAGGACTGGGACGAGATGGAGAAGAAGGCGAAGCGGAAGGGCCGCGAGGCCGGTATGGAGGAAGAGGACCGCGGCCGGAACAAGAAGCGACGGCACTAGATTTGGCCGGATACGTGCGAAATTCGTCCGAGGCTTAAGGTGCCTAAGAGATCCGAATCTCAGCCACCGGGAACGATTCGCGATTCCTCTCTCCGCGTTTCTAAGCAGGGGAGGGATGTGTTGGGAGTTTTGAGGATTCCGTTGCGTTTTTGTCCTTTGCAGGCCGGAAAATGGTCTAGCTAGTTAATGCGTTGGGGGGATGATGAGATTCCACACAGTCTGTACGAGTTAACATCAGTTGTTGTTGCGTTGCCCTTTAGCCGAGGGGGACCCCATGGGGGTATAGTCGACGACCGAAGAGTGAAGCTTGGCCTGGCTTGGCATTTTTCGGCCTTCGCGAGAGTTTACTACTTCGGTTTAGTAATACACAACGGCGTTGCTGGACAACAGTATAGATATGTGCTTTTTAAGCCGTGACGCGATGGTGTGAATAACTTTTTCGGAGCTCTAGAGGGTATCTATTGTTCAGATCTGATAATACGCCCAGCTCTGTAGGTACCCGATTCTGTAAATCACCGATCACAGGAAGGTCATGTCTGAGTCGAACATCCGCGAATCTTACTCGAGTTTCGATACATATATATAATGAGGTAAGATGAATGTATATCCGCTGTACAAAGTATACTTGTTCAATTCGTCTCAATTGCCTGTCTAAGCTGGAAAGAGTTTGGATGCCGGTAATGTAAGACGGTCCGAACCAAAATGCATGGATAGACAACCACGACTCTCAACTATGATTCTGAATTGAAAAGCAGATCACCAACCACTGAATAAGAGACTGGAAGACATATATTTTGAATATATCACCCAACAGATTAGGCAGACTAATGATTAAAACATAGAGTATGCGAATAATGCGTTGTCAGTAAGGAAATCATGGTATCAAGGAGTAGTCCGAATGGCTGCTAAGCAGCTATCTCGAGGTAAATGGTATAAATGCTCGTGAAAAACGCCGACACGTCGCTCACCAAACCCAAAGCACCACCTCCTCACTCGCTTTTCGCAGCAATAGGCGTACTGGGTTCATTCCCCCAGTCGGTCGTCGTGTAAGTCATCGTAAGATATTCATAACCATCACATCACGCAACCAGTGTCATCCCTCATAATCGTGATCCAACCCCCCGCCCCCCTCCCTCTCCTCCTTTTTTCTCCTCACACACACACAACCCCCTTCTTTCTCAAGACCACCGCCACCTCCTCCCGCCCGCAGCCGCCGGCGCGGCGCCCGGCACATACGCCTCGTTCTTGACGACGGCCCGGTCGGCGCGCCGGCGGTGCAGGCGGGCGGAGCAGCAGGTGAAGAAGACGACGAAGGTGGCCAGGAAGCTGCAGACGGCCGACGCGAGGGCGGTCCAGGCGGCGGCGCCCCAGCGGGCCGTCACCGTACCGCCGCCCCCGGCGACGACGAAGTCGCCGTCGTTGACGGCGGAGCGCACGAGCCCGAAGCCGACGAACTCGCACACGAGGACGACGAGGGTGGCGGCGAACGCGAGCAGCGACGCCAGCGACGCCAGGAGCCCGCCGACGGCGCCGGCCCCGAGCGCGAGGAGGAGGGCGACGAAGGCGAGGCCCGTGGCGATCGGGTGCAGGATCAGCACGCGCGTCAGGGTGCGCGCCGCGTCCGTCGCGCGCGTGCTGAGGCTCGTCGACGGGAGTGAGAGCTGTGTTGACGCGCTGCTCAGGACGCCGACCGGGTCGTAGCCGACCTGCGATTGCGAGCAGGAGTCGTCGTCGGAGCTGTGGGGGCTTCGGTTAGTCGTTTATGAAATGCATGAGACAGAAAGAGAAAGTGACGGAGGCTGGTTAATGAGCGTAGGCGGTTCGACTTACGTAGTGCCCTGGACGCAGTATCCAAAGGTGCCGAAGGAGACGCTGGGGGTGCGGTCGCTAGATGAGGTAGAAGAGGAGGAGGAGGAAGAGGAGCTGCTGTCGAGCTCGACGCGCAGGATGGAGATGCGGCTGACGACCGGGGCCGAGATGTCGGAGATGATCAGCAGGACGGTCGCGGCGAACAGCAGGAACGTGCCGATGTGGTGGAAGAAGCCCGTCCTGGCCATCTTGGCGGTTCGGTTCGGTTTGATGCGCCGATATAATGGCAGACTCGGTATATGCGACGCAGTTGGTGTACTTCGGTGTTTTAGTAATTCGTCGTATGTGGACTATACAGTACGTATGTACGAGCTGTTGAGTCAAGGCCTGAGACAAGCGAACGAATACAGGGACGAACAGATTTCAATTATAACAACTTCATTTGTCTCTCGGGTGGGAAAACAGGTTATTCATATATATATCTACGGCCCTTATTAGACGCTCCTGGGTAAATACGCAGATGATGCCCAGAGAGCAGGTAGGGTGACGATCGCACGTTCGCCACACCTATAGGAACAAGCTTCCAAGCCCGACATATCGAAGCCCGGTCGCACTCGATCAGACGCGGCACGTCAGATCTTACGACATCATGTATCGTGGACGGTTACGTACCTTGCGAGGCTCAGCGCAGGCGGGCGGGCGGGCGGGAAATCGGCAGACGTCCTAATGGGATTTATATTACTTTGCTGCGACCCCGAAGGACGGGAATGCTTGGGGTAGCTCTGGCTCGGTTCAGCTGCCACGTCGTGGCTTTGCCAGCTATTGCGCCATCCTCATTGGCCTCGTTGGGGGCCGGACATGGGTGCTTTGTGGGGATGACAGGCCGCGTTCCCTGTTTTGGCTGCGAAATGACGCGACCCGTGAGCCAAAGCCAACGACACGTCGTCATCACCGACCGGGCTGTTCTGGCCAAGTCAGATGGGAATAGTGGCTTTGGTTCATCGGGTATTTTCTCTGTATTCTAGACGGGGGGCCTAGATCATTTGATGCCAGCGTTCTGGCGATGCTAACAGGCGGGCAACAGCACCATAATGTTCTCTCTCTGTAATTGTATGTCTTGCTATGAAAGCACTATGTCCTGCAGCTTTCCCTAAACAGGCCTTCCTCCGATGCTCTGCGAAGGGGAAGCAATCAAAGAGCGTCGAGGTCCGCGAGGCCCATAATGCGCTAGTTTTCGTTCGCCTTTTCGGCCTGCGCAGCTGCGGTACAGGCCTTTCGGCTTTGAAATGCCTGGCGTGTAGCAAATAGCATTGTTCGGCCAACGATATCAAGCTGTAATGTAGAGCTTTGAAAGGTCTAAATGGTCCTGCGTGGTAGCCTCGAGACACCCCTGCCGATTGACAGCAGAGGCCAGACGGAACAAGATGTCGAGAGTAAAGGTCGCCTATGGTCTAAACCCCGTCTCACCGGCCCGAACCTTGCTTGTGCCCATTCGGGAGTCCTTCCGAATTCGTGAGCAGTCGCTTGAATTCGGAATTGTCGAGTAATGGATCGGCCTTCTTGTGCGGCACATTGCCCGTGTTCCAGGCTTCCGGTTTCTCCGCCGTGACACCGGATCCTGCGCCGTGTTTCTGATCACTATCCTGTTCTTTGAACTCGATGGATAATCGCCTAAGCCCCGTCTCATCAGGAAATGGCCTGTCAGGGGCCGACGTGGCTTTGTCTCGGGACCAGTCCTCCAAGTTCCCTGACACGGGTTCGGGGTGCGCGTGGGAAAGTTGGATCTCCTCGATCTGCGGCCCGGAGGCAGCTGCTCGATTAGCGGAGCATTTTTCGGCAAACGCCGACAGACTCTGCATGACCTCGGGCAGGTTCTTGTGGTTCTCGCGGACCCTCGTGCGTTCCATGGCGTGGACCTCGCCCTCGGTAGGCCGCCGCTGCCTGAGCAGGACGGCGGCGGCGCCCTCGGCGCGGTCGCCGGCGAAGCTGATCGGGTTCCACGACAGCTGGTTCGCCGTGTCCCAGTCGCGCAGCCCCGGCGCCATCGCGCCCGCGGGGACGGACCTCCCCAGGGCCGCCCACGCGTACGACTTCAGCCCGCCCGGCGGCCACGGCCCGTGCAGGGGGTTCTTCCGCACCATCTGCTTGTGGTTGTAGTCCTTGTTCGCGGGGAATATGTGCAGGGTGAAGGTCTTGTGCGATAGGCCCAGGTCCGTAGAGGCGGCCGTGGCCCCCGCCCTCGTCCCCGTCGCCGGCGGAAATGGATTGATCGGCTTGGTGATCGACCCGTGTAGGTTGTATTCGGCGCCCCACGAAGAGTCACCGGGCGCGCTAGTCTCGCTGGGTTCTTGGGAGATGAAGCTGCGCGTGATGGGAGAGGCCGCGATCATGGCCTCGGCGACGCCTGGCTTCGTGGTGATCGCGATGAAGGAAGAGTTGTCCTAGGTAATCGTAAAAGCCTCCATGTTAGGGCCTTGCCACTCAGCGACCGGTGTTCATACGTGCGGGACCTACTTCAAGCTTCTTGAACATCTCAATGGTCTCCGACGAGCTCTTCTGGAGCACTCGGAGGACGGCGCGGCGCTCGTAGAAGGTCGTCGGGGCCGGGGCGCATTTGACGAAGACGGTGCGCGAGTGCAGGGAGATGGGCAGCAACTGGGCAAATGCCGACGCCGCTCCCGACGCCGCTCCCGACCTGGCACGCGACGACATGATGTCGCGCCACAGGTTGTCTTTGATCGCACAGAGTTGCTAGCAATTTGGCGTTTTGAGCAGTTGGATGTCTATGTGATAGATACTTGATGATGGGATGATGGTTGCTTCTACAAAATTCAATGCGCCAGCTGGCAAAGCTCTTGTGGCAGCTGGTGATCCCTACCTAATACAGAAATACAGATCATCAACTCTTATAATTCCGCAAGACCTTGCAAATGAGTGTAATTGATGATCAGCTTTCACTAATAGATACTGACATGTCGAGTATGAGGTATAGTTTAGATAGTCACGCTCATCTATCATTAGGTGGTTCTTTTCAAAGTGAACATGGATGAGACGAGAGCATACCTACTTTGTAGTCAAGCCTGCTAGCTGAAGTTGTAACAGCTGGAAGCCAGCAGATGCCCAACGTCTTCAACCTTGATAAATCAATCGAGTGCCTGTTCTCAACTTGACTAGTTAGGTATGTTTCTGATGTGCCAGATTGGCAATCCAATTCTCACATATTTCTCTTATAAGCGTACAGAATTAGAGATTCGGAATTCCATTGCTATGCATCAACTTCGTAAGACGCAGCGATTGGCACGCCATTTGAGGCTGGCAAAGGCGACGTAAAGGCATGGCCGAAGTATTCTCATATCGTTGTAGAGAATCAAGCACCGTACTCACAATGTTAACATATACCTATATTAACACCAGGAGGGTTCAATGGTTTAGGCACATTACCTCACAGATTGCCTTGTCTGAGTACACACCCGGTCAGTTGTGAATGAACTGGAGAGGAATATCAATCAGCGCTGCGAGGACTCGAATAGCAAACACATCGAAAGCTATTTAGACGTCTCCCTGCTTTTCTCCCAGGACTTCACCGCCCCTGCCGACCTCTTCCTCGACAACGAGGCCCAACGCCTCGAGGGATGGGCACGGTAAACATTCGTTGGCCAAACTATCAACTCAGATCGGAGATGAGTCCGTTTCATCGGCGAGTCCATGATGCAAAGCCCTGGCATCCGCATGGGGAGCTATCCCTGTGCTTTGTTCGCCCATTTGCCTCGGTCATCCCAGCTTCTGCTATCGTCACGGGGTCGAGGATGAAACATAATTAATTGAATTAATTGCAATCGATGCGTTCTACCTACGCAAACCGCTTTCTCGGCGTGCGGTATCTACCTACCAATCCCGCCTCGCGAGGTGTACCCGGCGTGCACCAACATCGACACTAACGGGTCCAATGTCACGCGATGGCGCAAATGAAAAAATTGACATGCCTACCTAGCTTTTTGTCGTAGGTAGAGTGCCTTGAGTGCAGCCAACACTACACGCAAAAACCAGGAATCTAGATCCACGATACAGCGAGGTTCCCGAGCGTCAGGGACAACAACACCTTTTGCTGGATGAGACACACATACACCCAGCCTTACCGAATCCCAACAAGAGAAGCAGCAGCAGCAGCAACACTAATAACACTGCCGTGGTCTTGCAGCAGAAAAGCGCGTGAGAAATTCTGGGCCCTACCCATCTGGTTGGTACCTATCTCGGGGTTAAGCAACAACCTGTCCCGCCAAGCAAGCTAGCGGGCTGTGCGTTTGGGGGAAAGAGAAGCGAATCCATCCCGTCCATCGATCCCCATCCAGGGCTAGGTAGTTAGCTGCCGTAACTGCGTAGTACCAGAGTACATACCCACTGACTCGAGGCAGCGGATTCGAGAGGCCGATCTTTGTCATGCAAAAGGGTGGCGCCGCCGTCCTATCTAGGTATCCGTCGTTTGTCCTCCTCCTCCTCCTCCTCCTCCTCCTCCTCCTCCTACCGGGCTGGCGTCCGAGTCCGTCGATGTCGGCTGCCTCCAAAACGAGTCACGGCGCCCTCTCCCCCCCTTCTATTGGGTGCGGACGGCACGGGTATTACGGGAAGGAAGTGGTGAATCTACGGCTGGTGGTTCGACTCGTTGCGCGGCATTTGACGTGGGAGCCAAGAGTCGGGATGGTAAGGCTGATTGATTGACTTGTAGGAAGGTAGGTACGATACGTGCTGCTGTAAGTCGCGGGTTTTTCACCTACCCCTTTCGACTAGGCGCGCTCCAAGAGTCATCCGATCGCATGGGAGAGTTGGAAAGTAACGGCGAGATCCATCCGTGGATGTTGCGTTATGGGGGTGGGGAGGGGAGGGCTACATAGAAGTGGAATAATGCTACGTATTGGACCACGGTATCTGCGTAGGTACGTTTGTGGTGACAGGACTTCGCTGCGCCATGGCCAGCGCCCTACCTACATGTATGCGCCTACGTAGGTAGTAATAGGTACGCGGCATGAACTGGACTGGAACCGGCTGGGTGGGAGGTCGGACCCCGTTGCACTACAGGTGATAATACTACTATTGGGCAAGCAGAGCAAGTAGGTAGGTACTAAGGAGGTGGTAGGGAGAGGCGCTGCCGCCCCGGGTATTGATAACATTCATCCATACTACGTGGACCTACCTACCTACGTAGCAATAACACTGAAACGGTCGACCGTGGCGGCGGCGCATGAGACCAGAGCCAACAAACAGCCTGTCGGCGCCGACCCCATCCCATCGCCATGGCGTCGGATTCGATCGCTCGTCTGTCGAAACCGTGCGATAAGTATGTATTGATGAGACCTGGGAAGATAGGTAGGTAGGAGGGTTTTGATGTTGCACGAAAGACAGCACATGATTGCTCTTGGGACGATGGGGGCAAACTTCAATGCCTCCTCGTGCGAGTATCTCCGGTCCACTCAGCGTTGCAGGATGCCTCAACAAGAGAGGGCCGTTTAGAAGCGGCAATTATTTGGTAGGTAAGTAGGTAGGCAGGTAGGTGTAAGGTAGGTATTCGGCATTCTAGTTGTAGATTTCCCCTTGGGACAATTGCCAAATTCCCACCCCCCTGCTCTATCTACATACAATCAGTATGCAGCCATGATTCTATCTTTTCCATTACCACGTAACTAATGCATGTACCTTACTAGATACCTACAAAGTAGGTACCAGATGAGCTACGAGAGTAAGAGCCATTAGCGCTGAAAGGAATCGAACCTAACTAGGTACTCTAATGACCCGTCTCCAGCTATACCTACCTGGTAACCTACCTAGTTGTAGCTTTGGTGCATAGGGCAAAAGTGGGTTTTCGGCGATGCACCCGGTCAAGTCCATCCCTCTTCTGATGCTTTTAGCGCCTCGTCAAAACACCCAGGTGCCCGGTAGGAGGCGGATGGATGGCGTCCGTCCGGGTGTCGAGTTTTTGTTTGTCTCGTTCACCTGGGCCCAGTGCGTCGGAACAGACTAATAGTTATAGCTACCTACTAGATCCCTGCTAGCGGCCCAGCAGGACGTGTGTGTATACAAGTAATGCCTCGTTTCGATCCGGATGTCATGAAGAAACGAGACATGTAGAATGAAGATAATCTTCAAGGCTCGCTCTCAGACATGTTGGCGTGCGTGGAAACACTAGCAACCCATCTTCACACGTGCCCGTTGCCGGCCCATGTGTTCTTTTTCGTCGCTTGGTAACGGAGAATTTCCTTAGTTCAACTTTAATCGATGGGGGGCGTTTCCTGCAGGGCTTGGTAGGTAATCGCCAAGCTGCTGTAGGTTATTGGAAGAGATCTCAATTGGAAGTGTAGTTCCCTACATACTACGTACTAGATATGTACTCGTAGGTCCCTTTTGTGGAGGTAGCGGGTATCGAAGCGAGCTTCCTCACTCT
Organism: Xylaria sp. JS573; assembly: GCA_000966885.1. NCBI lineage: Eukaryota > Fungi > Ascomycota > Sordariomycetes > Xylariales > Xylariaceae > Xylaria > Xylaria sp. JS573. The sequence continues at coordinate 709,713 of JWIU01000010.1, forward strand.
TCTGTTGAAGGCAAAAAGCCCGACGTGCATTGCAGGGGACGGTACCAAATGTGGGTGATTGTAACAGTCAATACCTTATCACCTATGTTATTATGTTACAGCGGGTAACACCCATCGTATGCACGTTACGTCAGCTTTTCAATACATACGAATGTATGCCTTTTCATCCATGTTGCAATACTTCGTACTTCGTACTATGGCAAAGGCTCATATTGATGACTGTACCCAGCTCAATGCAATGCGGTCCCATTGGAGGCGCTAGCTTGCCGATGTATGTAGATTGGAAGTCGAGACGAGACGAATGACACGGCCTGTCTTATTTCGTCCGGTGAGAGTGAAATGTCTGAGTCTCTGACCTCAATTGACGCCGTGGCTTCTGAGAAGTCGAACCACACTGAGATCATTTCTCTTATTTTTAGCAGTCCGGCAGTGTAGATCGGCGGACATCCCAACCCACGCGAACTCGAGGCGTTACATCTTCTACCTACCTACAGGAAAGGAGGATGAGTCTTCCATGTCACCACGCCAATCTAAACCTCGAGACCCCGAGACATTTTTAATATCAAACACGTTTTCATCCTCCGACGCAGAGTAATTTGGGTTATACGAGCGATGCCTCTCACCAGACGGTAAACGGCAGAACGGCTTGCCAACTCACGGGCTTATTTATACCTATGTGTTTTACCTACCTCAGGTACCTAACTACTTAACTTACACGTGCGCTTACGACGTACGTGTAAGTCTCATGCAGATGCCGGCTGCGCTATAGGAAAACACCTACGGTACTAATATTTAGGTACGCACGTACGTACGTACGTACTTCATAAGTATGCAAGACCTACTAGCCAAGCAGCAGAAACCAATATTTGTTCTGCTTTTCCCATTGGTACGAGTGCAGCGGTATTGCGAGATGCGCGTGAGCCCCAATCACTCGAGCGCTCATGTCTCCCTAGCCTACCGGCTGTATGCACCCACCAATACATGCAACAAAGCTGCTAGTGCTTAGTCGGATGGAAGGCCGGGAGGGCCTCAACTTGGGTGCTTCGATTTCCTCAGGAGAGCCTCAGAAATGGTACAGGGCTATTGATTGGTGATAAAATACACGATTGTTGAGCTCTATGACACGTTGACGGCAGATGATAGGATAGCGAACGCAAAGTGTCTATTGATACAATAACGTAGAAGAGAAAGCCGCTATCGTGGTCACGGACGACACCGGGCTACTATGTACGGGCTACCTGCCTAGCCTACCCATCACCAGCCATGTGGGCTAATAGCAGATAGGTTAGCGGGCTGGCTTGGACCGAGCTGTCAAAATTTAGCGCACTTCCAAAGTAAATACCTAGGTACGCAGCATGTACCATGTACTACTACATTACGCACAGACAAAGCTGCCCGTCCCAACTGGACGGCAGTGCCATTTTTACCCTTTTTAGCATGAACCTCCCCCTCCCTCCCCCTTCCCCCCCGGTGACGCCCTCATCAAAACGGACCGGGGTGTAGGGGTTGGCTGGGAGAGAGAGAGCAGAAGTGTCATCCTACGCTACCTGCCTGCCTGCTTTGCTTGCTTGCCTGCTTCCATGCCTGCTCGTCTGCTTGTCTGCCTGCTTACCTTCGAGAGCCGCTGTTCTGCAGTCCACCAAAAGTTCCAAATCCTACTCTGCTACTGTGCCAGACTGTCAAACAGACAGGCAGACCCAGGGATTAGGTGCTCTACCCCACCGCACTTTAGACTTCACGCATCTCATGCGATCTGGAAAACCCACCACATGATACCTAACCTTCCTACCACCGTCGGAACCAATGGTACGGGAGCGAGCACACACAGCTGTGGCCGCCGCACTTCCTACCCCGTCCCCAAGCAGCAGCCAAGCCAGCCAGCCCAAGTGGGCTATGTGGATATGCGCCCGGGTGCCCAGTAGAGTGGGATTTCCCTCTGGTAGGGTAGGGGTCTGGCGATCTTTTCTACCCAGGGCTGCCAGGGTGGGTCCCACCAACTTGGGGTTGGCAGTTGGGTGTGTGTGTGTGTGTGTGGGAGCTGGGAAAGTAAAGGTTGTGGGTTTGGTCTTCGGCCGTCTGACCCCCATCAAGGGCTGCCATCCGATTACTGTTGCTTTCTTCCTGAAGTCGAGGGTACCGTGGGGCTGGGGCTCGGTCATCCCAGACTGGCTCGGGACGGGTGCTTCGTCGAGGTTCCTGTACCTACATACCTACCTGGGCAGCTGGGGTACCTTGCTTTGCAAGCTTGATTTGAACCTGCGTCGAGCAGAGGGAAAGCGACCGTGACGCACGCTGTCAACTCTCTGCAAGGGCATGCCTCGTTTGCTGAATGCCTCCGCCACCGATGTCGATTCGCAGCGCAGCGCGTGTATGTGCGTTCGTTCACCAATGTCCCTGTCTCAATCTGAACCGCCCCCAGTACCGAGTACTCGCTAGTTAGTGCTTGCTCGAAAAACCCGAGGCATCCCACCCCCAGGCCGTGTTGCCCCCCCTTCCGTCTTATTACCACCCATTGGAGACCCAGGAAAACAAGCATACATATGTCACCGGTCTTACGGGCATGGGAATTGTCGCTTTACAAGGCTGAAGTCGATTTACTACGACATCAAAAGAAAAAAAAAAGCAAAAATATTCACCTTAACCTTCGTGTCCAACCACGACGACGCCCTTTACCCAGAAAAGCCTCGGATACCTCTAAAAAGACAGTGCCCATCCTTGAATACCTACCTAAGCCGTTTTCTCAGCCTTCCAAGAAATAGCCACGGCGTGTTTACGGGCGGGTGAAAGCCATCCTGCGACGCCTAGGTTTTGCATTAGCGCCGCCAGTAGTTAAATCCTCATGAACAAGTCGATGCGCTTCGTGCTTGCCACGATCTACTAAACCCCGGCTGTGTCCCCAATCCTGGGGGGGGCCCGCCGTCAGGGTCTCTCCTGCTTCTTCACCTTCGTCATCTCGTCGTCGTCGAAATCTCGTCTGCCGCCCGGGCGAGGAGATGTTCGACGACTTCACCTTCGCCGCGAAGGCGGCGGACCTCGACACCGTGGCCGACGACGACCCACCACGACCACCACCATCGCCAAGATGCCCGTCGTCGTCGTACCAATGCTTATCATCATCGTGCAGCACAAGAACGCCGCCAGATCCACCACCTCCACTACCGCCGCCGCCGTCCAATAGTAGTAGTAGTGGTAGTAATCCCAACAACGTTGACCGCATAGACACCCTCGTCCGCGAGATGAGCAGGCAATCGTTGGTGCCGCCCCTATCAGGCCGTGGCGGGCGAGGAGGAGTGGCGGGCATGGAATACACGGGATGCGGGCCAAGCCTGCCAACCCAACCGGGAGAGGCGCCAATGCGAGTAATACAAACGTCACCACCGCCTCCCCCCCGTATGGCCGAGCATTCCGCACAGCTCGGCCCCAACAGCAACAACAGCAACAGCAACCAACAGCAGCAGCCGACCCATGCTCTTCTTCTAGCCGAGAGTCGGCCGCCGCTCAAGTTACACCGGCAACCGCCACAACCACCACCAGCGCCAGAACAAAGGGATGATGAGCTCATGGGGGTAGTAGTGCTAGCGGAAACCGCCGACGACAACGCCATGGCGGAAGGGCCCGCCGCCATCTCTAGCTCCAACTCCAGCAGAGAAAGCAGAGATAGGATTCTCGACGGCAAGATATCGCGGCGGCAGAAGCGGCAGCCGGAGGCGCGGAACGACCTGTCGTCGTCGTCGTCGTCGTCGTCGTCTTCATCGAACGCCCGCACGCTCGACCGCGTGGCGGAGATGGTGGAGAAGGGCGTGCAATGCAACGTGCAGCCCGCCGCCGCCACCTCCTCGGCACCTTCTCCTTCTCCTTCTCCTTTTCCCTCCCGCCTCCTCCTCCCTCCTGCCATGGAAGCGAGCAATCCCTCTACCAACCAACAGCAACCTCTTTTATTAGCGGCCGGTGGTAATGACGACGACGACGACGACGACGACATGGAGGTGGACTCCGGCGGTATCGAACGGCACAACGAGGAAATGGCCCGGTTCCGAGCGGCCCTGGCTTCGAGGGGCGCCGCCGGCGGAGCAGCCCCGCCCCCGGGCGCTGGCGGGGCCGGCGTCAGGAAGTTCGGGCTCCTCCGGTACAGGACGTCCGCCGAGGCGGCGCAGCAGTGCAAGAACGTCAGGAGGAACGTGCCAAGGATGCGCCGGAGGCCGAGGGCGAAACCGCCGTCGTGACCGGGCGGCCGGTTAGGCGACTTCCACCACGAATACATAGGTAATCAACGTGGGATGGTGGATGCATCTTTATTTATTTTTTTTAGGAACAACAGGACAGGCAGGCAGAACGGGACAGGCCACGCAGGCCACGGAACGGAGCGGACGGACGGAACATATTGCATTATTATACACAATCGGAACTCATCAGGTTATATCTCATACGCGGGAATCGGCATGGAACGGCACGGCATGGCATGGCAATGGTATTATATATCATGGGTTTTTGGGGAAATTGGCAGCATCTGGTTCGGCGTTACAAAGGGAGCGGGGGGTTGATTTGTTCGTGGGCTGGCTGGATAGATATATCGGTAGATCACATGCGGCGAAAGAGCTTTGCCGGGAAAAACTTGGATTGGCAACAATTGGAAAGAAGGGCTCTTGGTAGATAATCGGGAGGCATATTACACGGGGTTTTAGTTATTATCGATAATTCATAAGTGCGGCTGGCGTCCGATGGGGCTATGTCGTCGTTCGTCGTCGACGACGACGACGACGATGAGACTTGGCGGCATTTGGCTTCGCAAGTTATAAGTCATCTATTCGCGAGGAGCTTGGATATGTCAGATGAGCTATTAGTTGAAAAGAACCAACTTAGTTCCTCCATCAACTTGGGTGTGCACTAGGTATCTGTCGCCACCATCATCATCGCCCTCTCTCATATGGGAACTATGACTTCAATACTTCATCAGGGCGTACTCTCCAACTACCTATATTCCCCCTTTGTCCGAGCTCAATTCCCGCGCGATGTTCCTTCGATCAAGGTCCTGTCGTATTGCAAGCTAACTCAACGCGGCCATCAATCAAGTCCATTGGGGGGGTAACATACAAAGCCTTTTCTGGCTCATCATGCATTGTTTCCGGAAGGCATGCATGCTTTGTCGTGTAGAATGTCTTTCGCCCCGTGCCTGTGCGCTCTGCGACAAAGATTCAACAGAGTCTAGAGATTACCAGTGTTAATCTCATCGACTATCTGGTGAGGTTATATAAAAATCGGAAGTTTTTTCTCAGGGGCAGGACTGTTCGCTTGATATCTAGGGCTGATCCCACGCGCTTGGCTTGACTTAACGTCATCACCACCAACATTTGCCGGTGCAATCGGGGAGCTCACCTGAAACTGAAACAGTGGTGTTTCCCGGGCCACCGTTGGTGAAGATTTCATTTTGTTGGAGATGCCCCAGTTTTTGGCAGTACCCGTTCCTTCGCGAGATGAGTTTGCATTCCAGGCGTTTCTTTGTCCCCATCCCCACTCCCCCCTGCTCCCCAGGCGGAGGGCGGCACCTCGATCGCGCAGGTCCCCAGTATAACTATTCATCATCAACAGCGGCCGAGTCTACTTTCTTTGATCGCCTTCTTTGTCCTCGTCCGAGGGGGACGCTTCGACGTGGCGGCCGGAAGGCCCCATGGCGGTACACTCGGCGGCAAGCCGCGGACTCGAGGGCGTCGTGCAAGATGGTCGTTCATCTTTAAAAGACCCTCCATGGAATGGACTTCTCTCGAAGTCACCCAAGTCCGCTTGATGCCCCGACTCACATTCCTCTGTACAATTGCCCTATTGTTCACTTGTTGCTACGGGCACTCAAGTATGACATTTCTTCAGCCTCAGCGTGGCTCACATTGTCCCTAACGCCTCTCTCATACCTGCTGTTGCCGTGGCAGTCTGCGCATGTTTTGTTGACTTACATACCGGCCCTGGATACAAGGGCATCTTTTTGAGCTTCTAAACCCCTTCTTTGGTCTGCTTCTTGCACTTCTTCCAAGCTCTAAATGCTACGGGGTTGGTTGGTTGTTCAATTCACATTGACGATACAGTTGTAATCGCCATCCTTTACGTCGCTATGGCCTTCACGGCGGTGCACTACCCGACAGACAAAGATCAGGGCCAGCTCTCGTACTGCTGGCCCGACAATGATGAGCTGGGGGTGGCAAGCGACAACTTCTTTGACCAGTTCCTCACCTTTGATGGCACAGATCCAGCAGTGCTGGGCGGCGAGCTGCTCGAGGACCCGCCCAGCCCGTCCATCCTGCTCGATTCCCTTGGCGATGGTCTGAACAGTTCTTCTCATGACCAGGATCCGCAAGCCGGGCAGTCCCAACCCGAGGCGCTGACTACGACTTCTCCGCTTGATATACCCTCACAAGCTGCGCCGATAGAACAGAGCAGATCTGTGCCGACTGTGCTCACTCCTCTGGCGGAAGATCCGATCCTAAGCGGTGGCTCCATCTCCGACTCGGAGCTGCTCCGCCTGGAGGGGATTTCCCTGAAGTCTCCCCGGGAGAATGCGACAGCGCCCTCGAGTCCCCCCTTTACGAGCACGGCGTCCCTAAGTCCCCGCAAGCACAATCGGTTCGTTGAATCGGTATATGCTACCTTCCGGCGGGCGGCGCACCGATCCAAGCCGCACAAGCCGCACGATTCGCAGACAGCATCAAACACTGCAGCGCTGATGGGCATGTTCAAGAGGGATGCCGGGCCTCAGCACCACGGATTTGCGGGCCCGAACCACATCAACAACATCAATGGTTTCGCTGAGGATGGGCTCGAAGTAAAGCCCGAGCCCGTCGACGAGGACGGCCTGCCCCTATCCCCGCCGCTGACGGGCAGGATTCCGCCCAATCCCCATCACGACCAGAACGGCAACGCGATGAGCTTCGTGAGCGGGAACCTTGACGACCCCTTCTACGACGGTCTTCTCGCCCCTCCGGCCACCATCAACCCGACCGGCGGCCTCAACAACCACCACAGCAACAGCGAAAACACCCCACTCCACACGCCAGCGCTCGGTGACGACGCCTTCTTCCAGCACAACATGGCCATGATGGACATGAACGCCCACGCTTACGGCCAGCAGCAACAACAGCTACTGCCGCCGGCGCCGCAGCAAACTATCTCCAAACAGCGGAGCACGAGCTCGGCCGAGTGGCCCATGGAAGGAATCCTCACGGATGACGCCGCCGCCAGCACCATCCCCGTCACGAACTCCTGGTCCACGTCCCCGCCCTCCACGGCCGCTCCCATGTACGTGCCTGATAACGGCTCCTTGTCGAGTCCCGGGTGGTGGGGGGGCCCGAGTGCCGGCCCGCACGGGAGCGCCGGCGAACCCCAACCCCACCACTCCCACCACCTGAACACTTTCGACCACAACCAAAACCACAATAACCATGGCCATACCCTTCACCACCACCACAGCACCCCGCAACTGCAGCAGCAGCATCCAGACCTGCACTATGAGTTCGCATCCGAGCCCTTCTCGGGCGGACTCATGATCCACATGCCGCAGCCGCGACAGCCACAGGCGGCGGTGCTGAACACGAGCTTCCACGAGGGCAACAACCACGGAAACCACGGCACCGTGCCCCCGCCGCGCGCGTCATCCGGCGGCGCCGGCGGCTACCCCCTCCTGACGCCTTCAGGAGCGCACCATCGCCATCACCACGGGCACACGGAGCGACGGCCGCGGCCGCGGGCCCCATCGTCCGGCGCGCGCCACCACGGGTCGCTAACGTCACCGCGGAAGCAGTACGCGCTGCACCACGGACCAGGGCCCGCGCTGCGCGAGGAATCTCCGTCGCCAACGCCAACGGGGCGCAACGCCCATGGGCGGAGCTCGTCGATCTCGGTGCGCAAAAAGCGGTCGTGGTGCCGGCGGGAGCCGCGGACGCCGGGGTCGGCGTCGGGGTATTTCAGCAGTGGGGGTGGGGGTGGGAGTCAGACGCACAGTCGCAGTAGCAGCTTTAGCCATAACGGCAGCAGCATCAACGGCGATGGAGCAGGAGGGGGAGGGGTAGGAGGCATCGACTTCGTCAATTTCACGCCGTCCGACAAGAACGTGCTGATGACAGGGGTGGCGCCTTCGGGGTCGAGCAAGACCAAGGCGCGGCGCGAGAAGGAGGCGCAGGAGCGTCGCCGCAAGATGAGCGAGGCTGCCATGAAGGCCGTTCAGGCCGCCGGTGGCGACATCGACAAGCTCGTCCAGGACGGCTTCTTCGATTGACGGGCGGGGAGGGGGGGTCCCCTGATTGGCGGAGCGATGGGCCGGGCTGGGTAGAGGAGAGGCAAGGTGAGGTGAGAGGAGGGAGAGTGATGTGTGCGTAAGAGTACCTAAGTGATGAGTGGATGCATGCGTGTGGTGTGTGTATGTGTGGTTTTGACTATCCCTTATTATTTTTCTTTGTTCTGCTCAGCATGCGATGCGGGTAAATGAGAATTGGGGGACTAGGTAGTAGTTAGGTAGGTTAGTATGACCACTACCAGGTAGACCACAGCACCTAGATAGAAAGGGGTCATGGAGAGGGCCATGTGAGAAGAGGGTGTAAAATAGGGGCATGTGATGGTGAATTCCTAGATGCTGGCTGGCTCGGGATGGGATGGGCATTATTATAGGTGTTTCGCGGAGCGGAATAGGAGCATATGGCTTGATGTTTTGTAATAATTGGTTGGGTATACTTGCTGGGCCAATTGTATCACTCACTATCCTGTCTATTTCTTTTCTTTTCTTTTCGTTTTTGAAAAAAAGAAAATGCTTTTCTTGATCCAACGCGGCACTTTCGAGCTTCGTGAACTCTTTATACCCATCTGGAGACGCCTCTGTTCAATTAGGACGAGATCCATGTTCTTTGCTGTTCGTCTCTCGCAGGGAGTACCTGTCGCTATAAGGTTCATAGTAAGTTCTCAGTGTACCTCTCGAAATCAAACCAACCCTCAATTCCTTCCTATCTCGATTAGTCTTGCCCGACAGCGGCCACCAATTGATGAAACCCTTCAGCCTCTTCGTTGACATATTCTCTCCTTATCGCCACCCCGCCTATACCACGAGCGTAGCACACGATACAGGGACCCTGGTGACTCGCGACGACTGCAAGGACTACTCAAAGAGGTTCCTAAGGACCATCAAAGTCCATTGGGGTGATATCTTGTGTGTGTGAGAGGGGGAGAGAGAGGGGGAGAGAGAGATGAAGAGAGAGGTCCAAGTGCGGGGGTTCTGATAGATGATGTAGTGTCACGTGGGTCCCTATTAGGGGGCTCTTGCTGTGACAACTTCGCCTGTGCTACTTTCCCCAGCTTGACACTTTTTCGTATCTAATTACCTACCTAGGTACCTAATAGCTCATCGGGGTGGATACTAAGGTATAAACACAGGAACTACCTACCTAGGTACCTTAGGTACTCACTCCAACAGCGTCCATATTTACCAGCCCCTTACAGAGCCACCTTCGGGTATGCTGCCTCCCATGAAGCTGGCCACGACTAACCGGGTAACTTTGTTTGTGGAGTAGCTCTTATCCGCTCTCGAGGCCGGCGGCGGCTCTACGTGTGCGTTCCCCGGGCTGCAGTATTTGGTCACATTCCTCCAGGGCCTCAACCAGGTCTGCCTTCACGCTGTCTTCGTCCATCAGCGACTGCGCCGCCGTGTAGAGGTTCCCTTCCTGTAGGAGCGAATCCTAGAGCGCGAATGCGGCCTCGGACAGGCTGTGGCTGTAGGGCACGAGGTTGGTGAATGTGTTGGACCAAACGAGGGAATTTATAGTGAAAGACGAGGCGGCGCGCCGGCGGCGGCGGAGTGCGTTTCGCTGCGGTAGCCTGTGGTCTGGGGGGCTGCTCCATGGAGGCGGTGGTGGAACTCTCCACGGCCCACAGAAAGAGAACCACGATCTATGCTTTCCCTGCCGATGTTTGCCATGTGCGTGACGAAGCAAGAGATGGGGACAAGTAATACCTATGGTAGGTTAACGTCTTGCCAATTAACTGGCTCCGTAAACTATGGTGTGGTTTCCTGCTCACAATCACAACCTTTGCGATCTCCGTATGACTCAGTAGGGAGCAGGAAAAGAGGGTACGTATTATAGTGATTAATACCATCCAATAATTCTATCTTAGAGAGCGAATCTCATATATGCCGTAAAATTGCATGGTCAGGAGCATAGAAGCTAATACTGTTCGTTTCTAAAACAAAGCTACAAGGCGTTGGCCTCGGTCGATATCTGGTGGTACTTATGTAGAACCTGTGGCATTTTTTATCCTACAATAAACTAGTCAATAGGTCTGAGAACTTGAGATTCCGAGGCGGCTTATACACGGATATATACTGAGTGAAATAACACCGCCATGGAGGTGTTGACTACGATTCATGGCATATCAAACAGTATTAACAAACAGAGGTAAGGTTAGGTGCTACTGGTGCTGAGCCACAGGGTCGCATTGAAGGTCCATGAAGGCTGTAGAACAATATACACGTCCAAGCTTCAGCATATTGATTACGTCGACTTAGAGGGCGGGAAGTTATACGAAGATAAGAACAACACTACGCCAGTCATTCGTAGCGGAGTGTGCTAGGCGCACTCATGCAAATACACCGTGCGTAAACAGGTAACCTAGTTTATTCCTCGTCATATTTATGTACAAGGTGTCTTGTTGAGTGAGAAGATCCATATCAGGTATTGCGCTAGAAGGCTTTAGAGCTTACATTACACTTAACCAGATGTCCATGGACAATACCTACGATTTAGTATAGAGATGGCCGATGAAAGAACCTAATTGCTTCAGTGCCGCCATCTAAGCTGCTTGCACACCTAGGTAGGTTTCTAGCCAGCTCATAGCAGTGCAGATCCTACGAACAGTAGCCAATGTCAACCAAAGAGTGTAAGATGATTCAAACTGCATTCAACCTGATAGAAAACGTCTCACCTCCCTCTTCAGCTATTAAAGGTTAATATATTCATATATGCAATGTAAGTGAATGACTATTAACTAGGTATTCCAGTCAATTTTAGGATTAATGTGAAGGCTAAGATGCTGCTAAGGTGGAATTTGGCTAGAGCAGATGCAGTTACAACGCTTCAAGATTGTATGAACGACAAAGCATATACAAGTCAATGTATACACCTGTTGACCGTATTTCATCGACTGAAGTACCCCTGAGGTAGTTGGGAACACCCGAGTGGTTGACCACAAAAATTTAATAATACCCGTAAAGGTGTAAAGAGAAAATTCCGTGAACGGGAAACACATCTAGGGGTTGGGAAGGCGATATCGAATACGGTATTGAAAGCCTCATTCAAAATGCATTACCTTCGATACCAGTCTGATGCCTGGACAATGATCCGACCAAGTATTTTATGGTAGGCTTGGTTACCTCACGTAGCCTATGTAAACTACCACACGGAGGCCTGTCTGAAGGGGTAAGACACCATGCTACTTATAGTTACAACATCAATTAAGCGTAGTCGCCGGTCTTGTATTACCGGGCTTAACAGGACTATAAACCGTCATGGGAAGCAAAAGAGCATGGAAGACTGACGCTTGTCGGGTGTGGAATGCTTTTCTTTGATGGAATGCAAAACTAGACTCTTTCAACTCAGACATCAGTTGCGAAAGCATATCGTCACGATAATCCGCGAACAGTAGGTATATATGCATCCGGCAAATCAAGCAGTTCAGATTATTCCCAGGAATCAGCAAGAAAGATCTGTGACATCTATTTCGACGGTATCGATTGGCGAGGCAACAAGACTACGCCACCTAGCTTACTTGTAGTAATAAACATCACGCCCGTGTACGAGTCTGGCTGAGACATGTGAATCTCCGATGATCTTCCCGCCGTGGCAGTGTGGCCAGTGCTTTTACTACTTACTTCTTATATGTTGCCATCCCTGAGAAAGCCTCCTTTCATCCTTAGGTAGATTTAATACCGGTGTATCAACATCTGAAAACGGATAAAACGTTTCTTCCCCTTTTGGCGGATCGTAGACAGGCTGTCTGAGGTCCTTTGAATGCCTACGAGACGAATATGGAAATACTATCCGTCTTTGTCCTCGTGTCTAGGTGGAGCCCGCCGCAACGGTCTAGGAGTGGAATGCGTTCGATTCCCGACACGGGGCTTTGGGACGCAGCAAATGGAAATGCATTTCAAGTCCCTAAGGCAACTCGATTCAGTTATTTCATTGACGTCCGCTCAGCCAAATTCTGATTATTCTTTGACGACTGTCCCTGAGGATTCTCTTGACCTATCACCCTATTCTCCTTCTTTTGTGCTCTTGGATGGAACCTCACCCGTAACGGTGACACTTGTGTTATCCATGATATCGATCCTATTACTTTCCTAATTATTCGCGCAACCAGTGGGCCTTGCTCTCTAGTATGATTACGCCTCTTGTCGCCATGCAAGCTCGCAGAAACCGAAACAACCATCTCAGACTACCACGTCTGGACGAAGAAGGATTGGATGTAGATGGAGACAATACGATGAGCGGCGCGCTCCCATCATCTCAAAATGAGGGCGTGGTCTCAAGGGATGCAGCGGAAGAGGGAAACATGGCCGGCCAAGATGCCAACCAGGACGCACGACCCGAGGCATCTTCGTCGACGACCAGTCGACCTTCCAAAGGGCCTTCTGGGCCGGATAAAGCACCAGAAACAACTGCCCAAAAAACTAACGAACCAAATCAGTTAGGGTTCACGGGCGTAAGGGACAAGGTGCCCTTCGAGACACGGGCAAACCCGTACGTCGACCAGACGAGCTTGCAATACTTGGATATCGAGAATTACTTTGCTACCTTACTACGAGACACTAGAATGACGGTACAACAGATACTGGAGAGCGCATTCGAACCTCATGAAATCGATCTCTTCACGCCAACGTACCACCCACCGGAGCTTGTCGCGTGGCAAAAGGACAATGCTGTTCGCTACCAGCGCATCCTAGATACGCGGTTCAAAGACCGCATCCCCTCGCTTCAGCTAAAGATGGCCTTTTTGTATTTTGGGCTGCCGGTCGCGCCCATGAAACCCGGTGCGGTCCAGATACATGATCCTGTAGACCTGGACTTCGGGGAGGACGAAGTCATGGTCGACACCGATCCTCTCAAGTTCTTGAGCGAGTATACCGAGAGAACCTTTGGGGACCCGCAGAAAAAAGGTACGAGGCTCGAGCCCCTATCAACAGACACATTTAACGTAGGGTTCCCCAAGCTAAGCATAATTCTAGTCAAATACGAGGATGACCACGTGCTGCCAACTCAGAAGTTCACGTCTTTGACGTACAGAACCGACGAGCCCCTGACGGCATTCGGAGCTCGTAACCTTACCCCCATCAATATCCGCGGTGGTACTGGCGGTAATCCTGCGGACGGCACGCTGCGCACCAGCAACCTAAGACTCAAGAGGCCTACACACGGTGGTTCTTCCCACCTCCAAAAAGGGATTTTCCCATTTCAGCACCCGATGCGCGTTTTTGGATACCAGGGAATGGTCACCGTCCAGGGGTCGTACATGGACTTTGTAGAGGGCGTGGATAACCTTCTGGGGCTGAGACACGGATGGACCTACGACGTGTGCATCGAGGTATGGGACATGACGAACAAACAGACCCAGGCCCTGGACCGGGAGACGGGCAAGATCTACCACTGGCTGGATCTGGTGTCAGACGATGATCCCATCCTCACCAAGATATTCGACTGGTTCTCCGACCCCGCGAGCATGACACAATACGCATTGTTCGTGCACTACGCAAAGGAAGAGCACCCAGGATTCTACGTGCCAGGCTACGAGGTAGACCGGTACCTCGTCCGGCTTTGGGATGACCGGGCCAAGAATATGGCATACATGAAGATACCGAGAAGGCTCGTGGAGACGCAAAAGGCCAACCAGTTCAGAGTAGAGTATCAGCGTGTCGTCAAGGTGCTTTTCCACGACATCCCCCACAAATATCTCCAGTTCCCTACTCAGCAGGGCAGTGGACTGTCGTACGGATTTATCGAACCTCCGCCTGATACTTGGGCGAACGTCATCCGGCAGCAGAATGCTGGAGGTGAGCTGCCTCTTGTGAGCTTCAACCCAGAACCCATCCCGTATACGGCGATACCAGTCATTATCCCCGGATACCATGGTAGCATTGTCAACTCGAGCGGTGCTCGGAGGTTCCTGGATAAAGATGACATCAAGATCAATGGCAATCTGGCGGACCGTGACGGCTTCAAGAAGGTCGTGTCTATAGTGCTCGCTGCCCACGGTCTCGGGCAGGTCCCTGATATACTCCTCGCGATCGATATTTGGAATGCGGCAGAGGACTTCTTGAATCTCGCAATCGCACCCAGCCGCATCCCAGCACAGGGCATCGACACGACCTTACTGCCGTTACAAGAATGGCGAGCTACCATGAATGCTTGGCAGGCTTCGAAGCAGCACAGCGGCTTCGAGAAAATGAGTATCGTTGCCCGGCCTGTATTTCCGTCATACACGATTTGGCAGAAGGGATTGGAACATCAATTTTCTGTCAGACTCGATGATGTCTCGTTGAGCGACTTCGTTGCCCATGTCCAGAAGAGCCTATTCCCGAACTACGACTGGACTAGCAGCAGCCAAGCCCTGCACTTGACTCAGACGGGCTCGGCGGCCCTCAAGACAGACTTCGTCATCACATCCCAGACAAATGATGCAGAGTGGAGTTGGATCGTGAGGCATATCACCGACCCACACATCACGGTGTCCCTCGAGAACTGGACCAACGAATGGGGTGAGTACTCGAACAGGAAGCTTTGCTATGGTACCTGAGCTAACTTTGAATAAAGCCATCGACGAAAACGACACGACGTGGGGGCCGCGCTACGACCGGGTGGACGTGCAGCAGCTCTCCACCTTCGAGGTTCCGGAGGAGAGGCCGTACAGCACGAAGATGAACGAGCTGTTCAAGTACTCGCAGAATACCCGGCAAGCGGCACAGAAAGCCGTGGATCTGCGGGAGCGGTTCTTCTGGAACAACCCCAGCATCTTCAACAACCCCGCCAAGCCCGTCATGCCCATCCACGGACCCCCCCTCGAGTCCATCATCAAGACGGGCCCGAACATGCCGGGCGTGACCATCGCCATGCGGACCCCGACCGAGGTGGCCCGGCTGCAGCGGGAGGTCCACACGCTGCGGAGCCAGCTGCTCGACCGGATCAGGGAGTGCCCGTACACGGACTGCGAGCGGTACTTCAAGTACAGTGAGGGCGACAAGCTCGACCGGCACTTACGGGAAGACCACCAAACTCTGCAGTGCTTCCTGTGTACAAAAAAGAAGCATCTTCTGCCGTACTACAACGGCGACCAGATCAGGCAACACTTCCTCGAAGACCACTACAACGACTTCAAGAAGTTCTTCGCAGGAGATGAAGCGCCCGCTCAGACTACCACCCAGGCTGCCACTCAGGCCGCTGCCCAAGCCGCTGCCCAGGCCGCTGCTCAGGCTCAGGCTGCTGCTCAGGGCGCTGCTCAGGCCCCCGTCCAAGGCGTCACCCAGACTGCCACCCCGCATGCCTTGGAGCCAGTAAGGAAGCCTGAAGTACCGCCATTAAATCCCAGGGTGCCCGCTACTGCTGTGCAGGGTTCTGGGGGGGTAACCCCACCGTCGTCGCACGACGATAGAAACGAGCCCACCCGGGACCCACCACGGACGCCGGCCTCGGCCGGAGCTGGGGCGACGGGAGGGAACAGATCGGGTCTTCTCACGCCGGAGCCTACGCCGGCACGTGAAACGCCGGCGGCTACTTCATCTACAAAGAAAGAGAATACACAACCTACCAACAAGAATTCCATGAGGCAACCAGATCCTACTACTTCGAAGCCCCAGGTTGAAGATGTGAAGCCAGGCGTCCCGCGAGCGACCGGACAGACGCCAAGGCCGGACGACCTGGACGAGCTGACGGACCACTTCTGCTCCCAGTGCGGGCGCGACAATTACAAGATGTTCCAGCCCCGCGACCGGCTGAACCATCTCACCAGCTGCTTCGCGAACACCGTGTATCCCGAGGAATACTGCACCCGGTGCCAGACGAAGGTCGCGGTCGTCCACCACGGCTCGGACATGGGCCCCTACGTGGCGTCCCGGCGTCCGTGCACCTGCGGCCACGACTGCGCGGACCCCAGGGACGAGGGCGGCCGGTTCTGCGGCCTCTGCGGCCTCTACTTCGACCTGAGCATGAAGGAGGAGTACCGCAGGGTCCACCGCCGGAGCTGCCGCCACCTGGGCGGTAGGTATGGCAGCTACTGCCAGTATTGCGGCATGAAGATGAAGGGCCTGGACGGAAACACGGTGGCCACCCACCCGGCCACATGCGTTGCGAACCCGAATGCTCCCCCGCCCGTGAAAGGAGGCGTCTCCGCAAAGGCCCAAAGCATGCCCCAGGCCACCTCGCGCACGCTTTTCGCCTCGGACAGCGAGGAGGAGGAGGAGGAGGTCAGGCCGAAGCCGAAGGCTAGGGCCCGCCGGCACGTCTCGTTCGCGGCTGGCGTGCCCAGGAACTTGGGCGTGGGCAAGGACCGCTTCATCCGCCGCGGCGACCTCCTCGGTAAGCTGACGGAGGACTTCACGGCCCGGAACTGGGAATGGATCGACTGGGTGCCGTACGTCGGCATCAAGCCGGAGACCATGGGCGCCAAGCGGATCGCCGACCTGCCCAGGTATTTCGGCGAGCTCGACTCCGTCTCCGAGGTCACCGAGACGGAGACGGAGACGGAGACGGAGACCGGCTCCAGCTACTCCGACGCCGCCGGCCCCAGAGCCGTACCGCCGTCCCGCAAGCGCAAGCGCGGCGGCCGCGACAGCGACACCGACGGGGACTCGAACTTCACCCGCACGCAGGCGTCGGAAGACGAACCATCGGAAGAGCACTCGGAGGCGGACGCAGTGCCGGACCCGGTGTCGAACCTGCGCGCGGACGCGCCGAAGTCGCCGCGCAAGCGCGTCACCGCCAAGAAGGCGCCGAAGAAGCCAAAGCAGCCGCAGCCGCAGCCGCAGCCGCCGCGGGCGCCTCGCTCGTCCGCGCCGACCCCCAAGACGCCCGGGAGCGGCGCCTTCGGGACCCCGCCCCCGACGGCGGGGGCGCCCTCCGCGGCCCCGCTCGACTGGATGGAGGAGCTGGCGAGCACGGCGGCGCAGCCCCGGCCCCCCAAGACGCCGAAGACGCCGAAGACCCCGGGTGCCACAGCGACGCAGACCACGGTGACGCGGGCTACGGTGACGCGGGCCGGTCGGCCCGTGCGCGCCTCGCGCGCCGCTCTCGAGGCCGCGCAGGAGCTGGCTCAGAGCGCGATTGAGGGGGAGAAGGAGGAGCCGCCGAAGAAGCGCAGGGGACGGCCGGCCAATGGCCGCGATGGGAAATCAAGTAAATAAGAGAGAGAGAGAGAGGCGCGGTTATGCGTGGTTATACGATACCCTAGGTTGACATTATAATGCGGTTGGGCGGCGCGGTGATGGGAAGAAGGCAGAGACGAGATGAGACGAGACGAGATTAGATTTGCTTTGGAGCGGATGATGCAAAACCCAGTATACTCAAGGGGTTCGATCTCTACCTGGTGTGGGAAGTTTCATATGTTCTTGACGGACCAGTGAGGGAGGCGAAGTGAGCGAGACTTAGAAGGGTAAAGGGGAAGGGGGGCTTCAGGCCATCTGTCTGGGCTGCTGGTTGTGGTCTGTCACTCACTCGCTTCTTAGTTCGCCCATGGCGACACATGTATTAAAAAACAGTATCTCTTATGTGCAGTTAATAGTTAATCTAGGGCTTACATCTCAAATATGTAAATGAGTGAAAGAGTGAATGTCGGGTAGGGTGAGGGCATATTAAAGCTGTCTCAAGCTTTCCTGGCTCTGCCTCACCTGATATTGTGAGAGAGAAAGGCCCGTTCATGCAATCGGGAATTTATATCTATAATCTTCATACCAGCCTTAGCAAGGCCGTTTATTCTTTTATTGACATCACTTAGCCCATTAGGCCCAGTGCCTTTTTCCTACTTACTCACTAGATAGTCATGTCTATAATGGGATGCTGCCTCATCCCCTAAGTAGACAACATCCTACATATGCTTTTATGCCAATTATGTTACCTCTACTTAAGCGTACGTATCTTTTTCTCAACTAGACTGCGCCACCAATCTGCGCGAACCATGCCACTCACTCTTGTGAATTGTACCAACATTTCGGTATTTGGATACGGGTCTGACGGTTAGGTCATGACGAAAAAAACCATGACTTGAGAGTATAACTCCTACAGTACCTAGATTTATAGGTCAACGAGCCTTCGTTCCTAGCCCAAAACCAAACCCTCTCTTCTTTCGTATAACAGTTCCTTTGCGTAGGGAACATCCTGTAGTTAGGCTGTATATACATCCCCATAGGCAATCGAAATCATATCAAGTACTAAGTAAGTAGTTTCAAAGTCCCCAACGTACAAAACCCGGAAATGCTTAGACGCTTACTCGACGGTCGAAGAGCCCCGAATTACCCCGCAGCCTAAGGAGACTCCTCTTGATACCCTTCCATGAATGAGTAGGTTGTGAATACATACGTGCTTATTTATGCGATCAGTGTATCAGGATGTCTAAAGAATCTCGGACTTTCCAAGCTCCCCGTCGGCTATGCCGGCAGCTTGGACAGATGTCGCTGTTCGGTTGAATAACTACCTCACCCTCGACCTCGACCTTGTATACCCGGTTAGAGACTTGCAGCCACGTTCTACATTGCCTCCCAGATCTTTCTATTTATCAAGGCAACCTTGCATGTGTAGTCACGGACTCAACCTGAATCAGTTTAGTAACTCGACTGGTAGGATTATCTCATCTCATCTCATCTCTTCATCTCTATCTCGGGGTCAACACCCACTACAGCCAGCGGACGGACGGAGCTGAGGGGGCGACTGCCTTGGTCTTCGGAATGCATTCATAGCGCTACCCATGCTGTCTAACAAGATAGTTCCCATCAAGCAGGTCTGTAAACCCATTGCAGCCCATCAGATTGCATGCAACACACGCACGTAATGCTCAACCGAACCACCGATCAATTCAGTATGTCGATGTCCTCCTCTTCCGGATCGGGACAGACCAGACCAGAGCAATCCGGTCTACCCTGGCCATCCCCAGGAGCTAAATAAATACATGGATACACACATACATAGGTGAGTACATACGTGAATGCGCGCGGGTAAGTACAAGAAGAAAGAGGGCGAGAGGACAAGGAAACATAGAAGAAAAAAATAAAACGAAATCATTGCAATTCGACCCCAACGCCGCCCCATCAATCCGTGAATCCCATCCGGCCGGTTCGTTCCGTACCGGCTTGACATGACCAGCGTGGTATCATAATATGAAAATCTCTGTGCGCTCGAAGTAAGACAATCAGCCCAACCAACCCACCATCCCAACCATCCAACGGAATCACTCCTCCCTCCCCGACTGTATCATCCACCATCCATCCCTCTATCCATCCCGGCGTGTAATCTTCACGCTTCTACATGTGCGGCGGGGGGCAGTTCCGCGCGAGCAGGCGGACGTTGTCGACGAGGCCGTCGACGAGCTCGGCGTACTTGTTCTCCTCGCCGGCGATGACGAGCTTGCCGTGCTGGACGAGGGCGCGCGAGTCGAGCTCGACCTCGAGCTCGTGCTCCTTGGACGCGGCCGGGCCCGCGTCGGGCTGGGGCGCCTGCGACCCCTGCGTGGGCCGCCCGTGCCGCACCTGCGTCAGGTCGACCTGGTAGAAGCCGTGCTTGTAGCTGAGTCGGTCTTTCAGGCGGTCGGGCTGCCGGTCCTTATTGGCCAGCTGGCCCCGCTCGATCTCGTCCGCCGGCCCGTCCCAGTCGTACTCGAGGTTGATGCTGAGCCGGCAGTCGAGCAGCAGGTGCGGGAAGTGTATGTGTAGGTCCGCCACGCGCGCCTTGACGATGCGCGCGAGCACCGCCCCCGTCTTCTGGTCCGACGTGACGCGCACCCTGAGGGGCGTGTTCGGCTGCAGCAGCGACGCGACGCACGCGGGGAGGCGCTGGCGCATCTGCGTCGGGAGCTCGAAGAAGCGGTCGACTTCGCGGCGGTGGACGTATTGAATGCCGACGCGAGGAGACGCCGAGGCGTTCTTGGGGAAGGAGGCCATAACGCGTTCATTTAGATACCCGTTGAGTTTGTGATGTTGGTGCTAGGCAGACCCGAATTTGATTAGTATGAGCAGCTAAACGATCCTTTGCGTTGGCTGAGAACTTACCTCGGTCATCGAACTACGAAAGGCAACTCGCGCCTCATCACCCAGCACGCATTCCCCCGCGTTCAGCGGAAACCAGATCCGCTCGTTTGTTGACTTGTCGATAATGGTACCTAGCTTGGCCTCTATCTCAAACTGTACACCTCGGTTAAGCACCTCTTCGAGGTGACGGTACTGCAGGACGTTGAGGATGAGGAAATCAGCGATGCAGCGTGAGAGCATCTCCATAGGCCTCGAGTTCTCGATGCTGGGCTCCCACGGAAACGGCTGGCCATTAAAGGTGGGCAGCTCTTTGATAGCTGGGTTGGCTGGGTTGGGTTCATCTGTCTTGACGCTCGCGATGGACCGCGTAGCTTCGGGGGAATTATGTCGCGAGACGTGCTCCGACTTGACACTTCCACCCGCATCGTGAGTCTGATTTCCGTTCGTTGTGTTGCGCGTGGGAGCTTGGCGGGTAGTTTGCTTTAGGGAGAAGTTGCGGCTCGTAGTGGGGGGTCGGTTTCTGCCGCTCTCAGCCCAGACGGGAGGCGTATTGTGTATGGTGCGTTTGCGTCGTGGGACCATGGGCGACGACGATTGTGATACCGCCGCGGGCGACGGCGCGGCGTGATTGCCGTTTGGCTGAGGAGGGGCGGGGGCCTGGCGGTGATTTTCCAATTCGTCGGGTCGAAGGTCTCGATCATCGAGCTTCCGTTTCGCCGGCGTGACTTCGCGTTGTGAGTCCATGGTGACTACGGAATTTGCTGGAGCTGGGGGGAGATGTGGAGGACGGGGTGGGTCTGCTTCACCACTGGTAGGAGGACGTTGACCAGTGCTACTGGGCAGACTGGGAACACGTGTTTTGGGTGAGACACTCAGGCTCCTTTCACGCTCGCTCCGAGACTGCTGCGACTGCGACCTGCGGTGCGATTCAGTAGCAGCAGCAGAAACAGCAGCAGCAGCAGCAGCAGTAGCAGTAGCAGCAGCGTCGTAGGCACTGTGGCCAAGGCTCGGCATGCGCGTAAGAGAGGCGGGTGGAGGTGGCGGAGGAGACGAGTGCAGCGACGGGTGAGGCGGATACGAGATGGAAGTGGAAGTGGAAGAAACGCGGTGTTGGTAGGGGCTCGGCGGCTGCTGGTAGGTTGTGGCTGGTGACTGGCGTGGAGGTGGGCCGAGGGGCGTAGGAGGCTGCGAGCTTTGTCGTTGGTGGTGGTGATGGTTGTGTTGGTCCAGGTGAGGCAGATAATGTGTCGTGGCGACTGGGCTGCCTTGAACGTAGGGAGGCCCGTACCCAGGCGGTTGACTGTGTGCCGATGTGGGTGTGGGTGTCGACTGAATCGACATAGACCTCTGATGTAGATATTGCTGACTACCTCCTGGCGTCCCAACAGGTGGCGTCTGCGGCACTGGCTGCGTTTGCTGCTGGCCTGGTATATACGAGATAGAGCCGCCCGGGGCAGGTGGAGGTGGTTGTTGCGAGGAGTAGCTATCACGCGGGTAAGCGGTCGACGGACCGTACTGATGTCGCTGCACGGGACTTGTGGGTGGCTGGGTCGGCGGAAACGGGTAGCCCCCACTGGCGTTGCTCACGGACGAAGTCGGCGTGTGCCGGTAAGGTGATGGGCCCGAGATGGAAGCACTTCCCGGAGATCGCATATCATGAGGCCCTGGAGGTTGGAGGGGAGGAACGGGCGGTCTGCCGGCAAACACGTTGACGGGCGGATGGTATGTGGTCGGCGACGCGTAGGGGCCAGCAGGGCCTGGAGTCTGGTTGGCAGTAGGAGGACCCGGGGGATATTCGTGTGGTTGAGCGATGGGTGACGCATGTGTCGAGTGGCTATAGTCTCGGAAAGCGTGAGGTGGTGGAGCGGTCTGCACCGGTGTCGCAGGCGCTGCTGAAGTCGGCGTTGCGGATGATGAAGATGATGGCTGGACCGATGGATGAGGAGGAGGCTGTTTCAATGCGCTGCCGCCCCCTCCGCCATCCGTGTTCAACATAGCGCGTAGATCCATTGTCGCGATGGAGCTGTTTGCTCACTGTCTTCCCCTGCTGACAGCACTCGTTCTTTTTTTTGTCCAACCAACCGGGTGCGGCGCACCAGATGCCCAAGCTCCAACCCAAAACTCAACGCCCGAAGCTCGTGTTAGTCGCACACAGTAGCGTAGCCCTGTTTCTGTCTGTGTGTTCTCTACCGTCTCTTCAATCTCTTTTGTCTCTCCTGTCTCTCTCGCGCGCGCAATCGCTCTCGCTCTAGCTCGTTTTCAAGGCGCGAACCCCCAACGTCATCGATGCAAGCGAGATCGCGACACGCGCTCTCGATACCAGGGGCGGTTCGACGGATGGATATAATTAATCACGGGCGAGATGGAGAGGCGGAATTGATGGGTCCGGGTGACATGTAGGAGCGAGCAGTGTAAGGAGGCTGCAAGCGGGTGGAATGGGCGAGTCAAGGCCGCTTTTTCGTTGGTCGGGTTGTGTGCCAATGCAATATCGCAGGAGAATTATATTTTTTTTTATTCGCCTGTCCTCTCGGGCCGCTCGCGGGCAGCTGCTACGGGGACGGGAATTGATTTTCCTGTTGTCTGGGACAGCAGAACCGAAAAGCGATATTCTCTGATAGCAATGTTCTACTTGCACACACACACATACACATAATACGCACAGGGAGACGGAACAGAACGGTCGAGAGCGAAGATGACGGGCAGCTGGGACGGTGACAGTCGTGAACACTGGAATAATTCAGGGATGAATGCGAAGGCGTGCGTTGGTGTCGGGAGCTTTGATATGTTTTTCCCCCCTACACCTACGCCATCCCCTAAGTCTCCCACTATCTCGAGTATTACGCGTCCGGTGTGAAGCAGTTGCTGCTACTGCTCTAGGGCTGTTAGTACGCTACAACGGGAATAGTCCGCTTCTGCTGCCGACATCTGACTTCTGCCTACATGGACGCAACTTGACCCTCCCTCCAATACAGACAACACAAGCACATCGATGGATGTAGCTGATACGCAGTTCTTAAAACTGTGGAATCGACATCGGAGACAAGGCAAATCGGTTTTCTCGGCTGGGTCCAATCAGGTACACGTAGAGTTGAACACACCAGCTCTGTTCGGTTGTGATGAAAGGGAAGTATACGGCGGGCGAAACCTCGGGGGGCTCAGACACTTTGACGTAGCGACTAAACATCACAACCGTGTACCGCTTTCGGAATAGGCTGAGAGAACATTGAACGCTCGATATTAGTGAAAGAAGCCTTATGATACGGAAACAGCACAGGCACGAGTTCCCTTAGGGTATCATACTATACTGGGTGTGACAGATAGCATAGTCTTAGACAAGAGTGTTTTGTTCGTCAAAAGTCACCCAGCCTTGTTCCACCGAGACTTGGCTATGTGTTATCATGGCCTGCTATGTTCTTTGCGGACAATGCGACGAAGCTGGTGCGACGAGACTGGTGCTACAAGACACATACAAGCTAATAGTGGAAGTGATTCGTCTTCTTTCCACCAGAACCTGACTGTCGCATGCCTGATAACTCTGATAACTTAACTAATTGCAGTGCCTAGGCTAGATAGGTCCAATCCTGGACTATGTCTGTCCTTGGATACCTACCTACTCAGGTACTTACGCTGGGATGGATATCCATCCTATCCTCTTAGCAGGTTTCACCACCAGATTGGCGTCAGAAGCCCAAAAATAAAGTAGCATATATGTACAAGTCATAATCTCGAGAATAGGATGCCGGGGTGCGTAGGTACTTGATGGCAACTATTCCATCATCTCAGCCTTTTCAGGTTGCGACATACTGTACCGAACGTCCGACTCTCAGGATACCTCAAATGTGGCTTGAACTATGGAACGGTGGCGTTACTGCAGTACCTAACTAGGTACTTGGGCCTACGCTTGAGCCATTGTACCCCCCCTGCACCAGCTCAAGGCAGACCCGTGCCTGACGTGGACTGACAGACTGGCCCGTGCTTCTCTCGAACGCTTCGACCTGATCTTCGGCCAGCTTCACCATCAACTTGTTCGTGCCTTGTTCTACAAATTTTATATTTCCGCAAATCCATCCATCATCGTCCCAGCCGCCGCGTGGTACTTTACCTCCCGGTGTGTCGAATCTTTATTCAACTCTCCTTCAGCGTCCTCGATTTCGTAGAAGCTTCCAGCTTCCTATCCATTACCGATAGGGCGCAACAACTTCGATAGCTTCCCTTCTCAAACGCGCCAGCTCTTGTGTTTCGCAAGATGCCTGGTCTTGTCACTGCCACTGGCGTGCTAGCATTCCTGGCCGATGAGGAGCCGGAGCTCAAGGTCTTTGCTTTGCAGACCCTGAACGATGACATCGACACTGTCTGGTTTGAGGTCGCTGGCGCCCTGGGACAGATGTAAGCTTTTTTTTCGCACGCCTATTGGCGCAGATCACAAACTAACCGACTCCCCAGCGAGGCACTCTACGAGGATGACAGCTTCCCCGAGCGCAAGCTGGCTGCCCTAGTGCTCTCCAAGGTCTACTACCACCTCCAGGCCTACGACGAGAGCATGTTCTTCGCGCTTGCCGCCGGCAATCTTTTCAAGCTCGACACTCCGGGCGAGTTCGAGGAGACCATCATCTCCAAGTGCGTCGACCATTACATTGCCGCCAAGAACGAGAACCACACTGTGGTCGGTAAGAAGGATAAGGACGCCTCCCTGCCTGCCTTGGCTACCGCCTTCGCGAGCGGCCCCGCCGACAGCAACGCCTCGACTCTGATCTCGCCAACCACCCCGTTCTCCCAGTCCACCCTGCCATCCAAGTCGCTCCTGTCCCGCGCCTCCACCGACAACACTATCCTCGAACCCTCCTTTGAGCCCCCGCGCAAGCAACATCAATCGTCTTCCGTCGCTTTGACCAACAATGAACTTGATACCCGGCTTGCCATCGACAAGGTCATTGAGCGGCTGTTTGAAAGCTGTCTGAGGGAAAAGAGATACCAGCAGGTTGTTGGCATCGCGGTCGAGGCGAAGAGACTGGATGTTGTCGGCAAGGTTATCCAGCGCGCAGACGATGATTACAAGCGGAACAAGGGCAAGGCTGCCCAAGACGATGCCATGGGGCCTGCCGAAGAGCTTATGGACTACTGTCTGAGCATCTGCATGGACGTCGTGCAGGAGCGTGCCTTCCGTGACGATATCCTACAGCTGGTGCTCGACATCTTGACCAGCGGCCGAGCTAAGGACCCCGACTATTTCTCCATCGCCAAGTGCATTGTCTATTTGAACAAGAACCGACAAGCATGCTCCGTGATCAACCATCTCGTTAAGGCCGGCACTGTCGAGGTCACTGCCATCGCCTACCAGTTCGCATTCGATCTCTATGACAACGGGACCCAAGAGTTTCTCACTAAAGTCATCGAAGAGCTGCTAGACTCGCCCGACTGGTCGCCTAAAGAAGGTAAGACCAGTGGCAACGCGGAAGCATCTGGGAATCCGAGCACCCAGACGGGAGCCGAAACTGGCGAGGCGGATGGGAAGACGGCCACGGTCTATTCAAACATCGTCTCCATTCTAGACGGCACCAAGACTATCAAGCTGAACCTCGAGTTCCTCTACCGCAATAACCGCACTGACCTTAGCATTCTCAACAAGGTTCGAGACAGCCTCGAGGGCCGAAACTCGATTTTCCACACCGCCGTGACCTTCTGCAATGCTTTCATGAACCAAGGCACTACAAACGATAAGTTCTTCCGAGACAACCTGGAATGGCTTGGCAAGGCTATCAACTGGTCGAAGTTCACCGCCACCGCCGCTCTGGGCGTCATTCACCGCGGAAATCTCTCGCAGTCGAGGAAGCTCCTGGAGCCCTACCTCCCGAGGGGCGCTGGTGGCATCAGCGGCGGCTCGCCCTACTCTCAGGGTGGTGCACTGTATGCCTACGGTCTCATCCACGCCAACCATGGCGCGGACGCTCTCGATTACCTCAAGACGCAGTTTGTCGCTGCCGAGGAGGAGGTTATCCAGCATGGTGGCGCTCTGGGCCTCGGTCTGGCCGGCATGGCAAGCGGTCACGACGATATCTTCGAGCATCTTAAGGCTATCCTGTACGCCGATTCGGCCCTCAATGGTGAAGCCGTTGGTCTCTCCATGGGATTGATTATGCTCGGTTCTGGCTCCGTTAAGGCACTGGAAGACATGGTTGCTTACGCACATGAAACGTCCCACGAGAAGAGCGTCCGAGGCTTGGCGCTGGGTATGGCCCTGATCATGTATGGCCGCCAGGAAGGCGCGGACGTGATGATCGAGGGTCTCCTGAACGACCCGGATCCCACCCTGCGGTACGGCGGTATCATGACAGTTGCGATGGCCTACTGCGGTACTGGCAGCAACAAGGCGATTCGGAAATTGCTGCACATCGCCGTGAGCGATGTCAATGACGATGTGCGGCGGATCGCGGTCATGAGTTTGGGTTTCATCCTATTCAGAAAGCCTGGCAGTGTTCCCCGCATGGTCGAACTCCTCTCCGAGTCGTACAACCCCCACGTCCGATACGGATCAGCCATGGCCCTTGGTATCTCTTGTGCTGGCACTGGGCTGGATGAGGCCATTGACCTCCTAGAGCCCATGATGAAAGACCCTACCGACTTCGTCCGACAGGGAGCACTCATCGCTCTGGCCATGATCATGATCCAGCAGAACGAGGTGATGAACCCCAAGGCTGCAGCCATCCGCAAGACTCTGAAGAAGGTCGTTGGTGACCGACACGAGGACGCCATGACAAAATTCGGTGCGGCCCTCGCCCTAGGTATAATCGACGCTGGTGGACGCAACTGCACTATCGGCCTTCAAACTCAGACCGGGAACCTTAACATGGCGGGTATTGTGGGCATGGCTGTCTTCACTCAATACTGGTACTGGTTCCCTTTCACCCACTTCCTATCTTTGGCTTTCAGCCCGACTTCGATCATTGCTCTAGACCACGACCTCGACATTCTCGATGTCAAGTTCCACTGCGCCACCAAGCCGAGTCTCTTCGATTACCCTCCGGAGCAGGAGGTCAAGGCAGAAGAGGGCCCCGCCATGATTGCGACGGCCATCCTCTCAACCACCGCGCAGGCCAAACGTCGCGCTCAGAAGAAGGAAAAGGCACAGCAACAGGAGAGCATGGATATCGACCCGACTGCCACGCCGACTGTCCCCAAGCCGAGCGCCGGTGGTAACAAGATGGACGTTGACGATAAGACCAAGTCAAGCGAGGAGTCGAAGGACAAGAGTGAGACCCCTGCGCCAGGCGACAAGGAGTCCTCAGCACCGCCCACGGACCTCAAGAAGCGGTCGGAGAAGGAGAAGCCGGGCTACGAGATCGAGAACATGACCCGAGTCTTGCCTGCCCAGCTTAAGTACATCAGCCTCCCGAAGGGACGCTACTGGCCAGTCAAGCTCGTCCGACCCGGACCATTGGTAAGTTACCTTTTTTTTTTTCTCTCTTCCTCCCGTTTCTTCTCGTCAGCTTCGCAAAATGCTAATCAACGTACCACAGCCCACCGGCGGTCCCATCCTGCTCAAGGACAACCAGCCGGACGAGGAGAAGTCGCTGATCGAGGAGATGCTCAAGAAGGTGGCGACGGAGAAGGCGCCCGTGGCGGGCGCCGGCCCCGGCGGCGGCCCGGCCCGCAACCCCAGGTCGGTCGAGGAAGCCCTCCTGAGCCGGCTGGGCCGCGACCCTCTCGCGACGCCGGCCCGCGGCGGTGGAGGCGAGGCGGCGCTCGGTGCCGGCATGGGTGCTGGTGCCGCCGCCGCTGCTGGCGTGCTGACGGCCGTCGACGAGGACGCCGAGGGCGACGAGGAGGCGCAGCCGCCGCGCGATTTCGACTACTACACCGACGACGAGGAAGAGGAGTAGATGAGGTTTGATTTCCTTTGAGCAAAGGGGAGCAGTACGGAACGTTGGGGATGTCAATGCGAACACGAATATAAGAACGTAATAAGGCACACGATCGAGCAAGCAATCAATCAGTCACGAGGCAGGCAGTCGGGCAGATAGGCAGCCACTGGAGGAAAGAGGGAGAGGGGCCTTGTACACTGTATCACTACTGTAGACGTTACATAGAGCAGAGCAGGGTAGGGCGGGTGAGGCCTGCGCGTGCGTTCATGCATAGCTTACACCCAACCCAGGCACGTACGTGGTTGCGTATGCGGAGAGGTGTAATGTCTTATTCCAATATTTGTTTTTTTATTGTGCTCAGGGTGACGTGAAGTGAAGCGGAGTGAGATGAGGTGAGGTGTGCTACGCTACACTCGCTATCAATGGCGGAAGTAGGCGTCGTTGGGAAGGGGAAGAGACTATTCCGCAAAGCACAGACGTGAAAGGGAAGATATCAATAAGCGTCGGTTGATGCGGGCAAGGAGGGTGCGTATGTTTCTGCTAGGTACGAGCCCTGAGTCCGTAGTGGTATCCGTGGCTAGGGGATGTTTTGCACGTAGTTGGAGTGATAGTCCGTAGAGATGAAGGACAGGCATGATACATACCACACATACGATCTAGTTTTCACTATATCATCTTGTGCTCATTCCATGAGGGTTCCTTGAGATGGACATATTCATATAGATGAAATTACGAGGTGATCGCTGATTTTCATCCTACCTCGTAGGAAAGCATGGCTTAAAGTGTAGGGCGTATGTGTTTATGGAGAACTTGTTACATAGGCAATACTCGAGATACAGGGACTTGACTATGTATGGCACTTCAAACCAGTGAGGATAAACAGGCCCAATCCTTTGATTGAAAGTCAGTCTGTAACAATGGACATGTCATTGCTGAAAATGTTCGTCAGCCCCTAGTCGACCAGACTTCCTAAGGCTCGAGAGCGTTAGTATTATGTCCTAATTAGATGATTAGTAGCTAACAAGATAGATCCCGAGTCCTCTGTACTCAAGCGGTAAATATTCTCGAGGTTTATATAACCTACTATGATTTTAGACACCGTCAGTTCTAATACTCGGAAATGGCCATTCCAGCCCAGAAACAACTCACTCGTGCAAGGGAAGCTCCTCTAAAGACATCCGGGAATGCTATGAATACTCAGGATATAAGACTGAAGACAGTTGACTTGAGCCTTTATCCATTGATAGAGGCCTGCAAATACATATATATCCGATACAAATGTACATAAGGCCCATTTTCCCCTAATAATGTCTTTCCTACACTCAACAAGAAAGAGTATTCCTCATAACCCTCGTCCCATATTAAGGATACCAGCCGACCTATTCCCAGTCTAAAATCTCAACTATGGTTTAGCAGCTAGGTATATCCGAGACGATGATATTCATAGTTTGGGGCCCCTGAGCGTGAAACAAATGTATCAAGTATCTCAAAAATTCATTGCGTACTTGTTCAGAGGCGCGGGTATCTGGTAGAAGACTAGGCGGATAGATCATGAAATACACGAAGTTGTTCGCTGGCTTGACGCCATTGAGGGGCCCGGGTCGAGGCGTCTCACTGTAGAAGTGGAAGTCTTGCACGGGTTTTCCCCGCTAGCCGATCCTGAGAGCATGTTCCCCTGAACTGATCCATGGAGGAGTTCTTCGATCCGGATGTGAATGTAATACACTTAATGCTGATGAACAAAACCTGGGAATCCAGCCTCGGTCGCCTTAGCGCCGCCACAATATCACACAGCTGGTCGGTAGCAGGTGCCTATAACCTTACGTAAGCCTCGGTGACAACTCTCGTCGTGACTAAGTAGAGATTCTGCTTGGGAAGTAAACGCGAACCAGCTAGGTAGTCTCGTTCTCTGAGATGTAGGTACACGACCTTCGCAAGTACAAGCGCGTCCATAGTACATAGCCCAGCTTGAATCGATCAAGGCAGGTTCTAGTAACTCTCTTGTCCACTTTTTTCCGACATAACATGACTTCCTTATCACACATTATGAATTCGGATTTGGCAAATGTCTATGAAGTGACATAGGTGCTACTGTGTAGTAGCTGAGTCACTTCGAGGACCTGGCCTAGGTACTATACGGGAAGAACGTAGGTCCAGACTATCCTGTCCGTCGCTCCTGGTATTATGCCCATGTTCATTGGCGCACCTCCTGCAACATAAAAGCTATTTTTATAGGAAACCGGTGATCTGCTAATGTTGGTAAGCGCTACAGCTAATACGACTTGAAAACTCCCCCAAATCACATCGTTCTGGCGCAAGAGGCGGTGTGCTTACGGTTATCTATGGCCATCTCGAAATACCAGTGATAAATTTCCAATACACGAATGTGATACTCTAGAAGTCTCGGTACTGCATTCCGTACCATATTTGTAAATTTAGGTATGCGCATGAATGCCTGGCAACTGAGTTCCCAGGACCTTGGCGGCAGGACAGCATAACCGCGGATGAATGTATCAACTTTGTTACTATTAACTTGGGGTATTGCGCCTATTACTGTGGCCCTGGGTCCATGTATGTAACCATCGTGGATGACCAAATCACTGCGAGCTTGGCATTGGGCAGCGAACGGCGTGGATATATTGACCGTTCGAGGTCAAGTCCATTCTCGTGAAGTTACACTGGTGGATAGAACATCAGCGTCGGCGTCTTCTTAGTATGCCCCTCATATGACAGTATTAATATCACTTGTGGAAGAAATGCAAATGCTGGGTCTTCATAGGAGGATGTGTTTGGGTCCCTCATACATGAACTCGAAGATCTTCCGGAATAACACGCGTCCCTGACAAGTCGACATAGTCTCCGCCCCCCTCTGGTCTCTAGCGGTAGAAAAGGTTCACAATGATATGATATCCCTGAATCAAGTGCAACAGTCTCACCATGTAAGGGCAGCAATGCATATGCATATTGATCATATGGCGCTGCCATGTAACCGTAAATATGCATTGGCTCATGGGGGCCGTAAATCATGGGGGCCGTAAAGGAGGCCAGGGCGGGTACTCGGCGGTACTAAAGGTTCGACAAGAGGTTACGTCTATTTGAGGGGAGAGCATTTTGAATAAATATGAAAACGATTGGATATACCAGACGGCAGTCAACTTCTATACATTTCCAAATAGAATCAGGAGAACTGGGTACCACGCTCCGAATCTCATCAAGTAGGCCGGTGGTGAGCCATAGTAATACATCGACCCACTGGGCATCGATCAAAGAAATTTGTCTGATATCATCCGGGGATGTGAGTCGTCCAAAGACACGACAAGATAGCTCGATTTTAGTCTTCACAACGGCTATCCCCACGTCTACAAATCCTTGCATGTCTAGCTTCGAATACCTCAAGATGGTACGACATACTTATTATTGTTTTTTTTTCTTTGCTTTTTCGTTTTCAGTCTTTACGTTAGAAATACACCCTACTTTCCACACACATATAGGAAAGCCGGAAATCTTTCGTATAGCTTTATAAGGTGTATTCGGACATGGTGACAGAAAGGGGAGTAAGAGCTCACACCTCGGAGCACAGGCAGGGAGGGTAGTTATCGGTGTAATATACCCTGCGATGGTTAAATTAAAGACTATTGAAAGTATTGATATCGCTTATGTTCTGTTGAATGAATAAAAGACCATAATGAAAAATAGTAGACATTTTGTTGTAGACATGTAGTTGAATATACTGAAATGTATTCTTCGTTCTTCTGCCTATGCATCACTATGTAGATAACGAGGCGTCTGCACCGACCCCACCATCGACATTATCGATTGGACGACCCCCTTCCCCCTCCACATGCTACCTAGCTGATCCAATCTAAGCAGCATCGAACACCACCTAATAAGAACAACTGCCCAACTCAACAACATCACACGATTCACCTGACGCAACGCCTCCTCCGCATCCAAGTTGACCACCATGGCGGCCGCCGACCCCTTCGACTCGGCGCTGTACGTATTGACCTCCTCCATAGCCCAGCCTGCCCTGCAATGCATCTCTACGTACCACATGCCCCTTCAGCTAGCTACCTAGCTTGGCCAGCTATAGCCAGCTTCCCTTGCCCACCCCCATCCATCCACATACGTGATGTACACACACACACGCACACGCATATGCATACCACGCGCTACCCACCTATACCTGACGTGCCCGGGCTAACCCTCGCGGCCGCCTCCACAGCGACCTCCTGCGGCGCCTGAGCCCGAAGCACACGACGGCGCACCTGAACTCGCTGATCTCGCTGGCGCCGGACCTGACGGAGGACCTGCTGTCGTCGGTGGACCAGCCGCTGGCGGTGCGGCGGTGCCGGCAGACGGGGCGCGACTACCTGCTGTGCGACTACAACCGCGACGGCGACAGCCACCGCTCGCCCTGGAGCAACGAGTTCGACCCGCCGCTCGAGGGCGGCGGCGAGGCCGCCGCCGCCGGCGCCCCCACCGAGAAGGTCCGCCGCATGGAGGTCCGCGCCAACGAGGCCTTCGACGTCTACCGCGAGCTCTACTACGAGGGCGGCGTCTCCTCCGTCTACTTCTGGAACCTCGACGACGGCTTCGCCGGCGTCGTCCTGCTGAAGAAGGGTGAGTTTGTCTGGCGGGTTTCCCCTACACGATAGTGGTTGCGTCTTTTGGTTTTTTTTTCCCCCCTTCCCTTATATTTTAATGTTTTCTCGTTGGGATATGGCTTGTTCTGCTCGTGGGTGCCGGCTTGGGGAAATTAGAGGGAGTTTGGCGGGTACGATGGCGCGGTATCAGTAGTCCCGTGAAGTGAGTAGAGAAGGCGGGGCTACACATTTCAGCTTCGGATAACCACCGAAAGAGGCGGGATTGATGCTACACGGTTTCCAGGATCGTCGTCGAGCTCGGTCTAGGGCCTGGGTTACCCGAGATCCGAGACATTGGGATCTGGGATCTCGCGACGGACAGGGCGTTTATTTGGCTGCGATCGGAGGATACAGATCTTGCATCTCTGATCTGAGACCAGAGGCGACGATATCAGGTCGTTGGAAAGTGGATGGGAGGACAAGCACCCGAGTGGCGCCGGCAATATATTGGAAGAAAGGGGGAACAAGGCCATATCTACATAATCTTTTGTCTACGGGAGGACCATGCCGCTGACTTCTATATTCCCGCCGTACAGAATCTACGCCCGGCAGTGCTAGCGAGGGGACCTGGGACTCGATCCACGTCTTCGAGGCCATCGACCGGGCGCGCTTCACGCAGTACAACCTGACGTCGACGGTGATCCTGTCGCTGTCGACCAACTCGCACAGCCTGGGCGACATGGACCTGTCGGGCAACATGACGCGCCAGGTGGAGATCGAGCTGCCGGCCGAGAGCGACGAGCAGCAGATCGCCAACATCGGCAAGCTCGTCGAGGACATGGAGCTCAAGATGCGCAACCTGCTGCAGGAGGTCTACTTCGGCAAGGCCAAGGACGTCGTCGGCGACCTGCGCAGCCTCGGCAGCCTGAGCGAGGGCGCCCGCGACCGCGAGGCCCAGAGAGAGATTATCGGGAGCATGCGGCGATGAGCTGGCGAAGGAAGGATGGGAGGGGATATCACAGCGCTGGCGTTTATGAGCAATATGACGAGAATGATCACAAAACGGAAACCATTGCATAGTCAACGGCTCCCCTTAGACCGAGATTAGTGTTGTAGTTATGAGGCCAAGTTGCACAATAGTAAGTAGCAGCTAAGTTGAAATACGGCGACTTGTAGTAGGGTCTCGGGAGATATGTCTAGGACCTCCTCATCTATATTATTGTGTGATGGCGGGAAGCATCTTAGATTGCTTAGATGAAGGAGGGGGCAACAAAAGAGACTGCTTGGTATCGTGATCCCGTGTCCTTTTCCCCCCACGTGCCTTGCCTTGCTGTATCTTGACCTGGGATATGGGATAAACAGGTCGGCACTGGCTGCGATATTCGCCTTCCGGAGCTCTTGGCAGTTACTGGATACTCTACTTCCCGAGATCGCTACCTACAACCACACGCGTACGGGACGATGAAGCCCGTCTTCCTGTTTTGAGTTCCAATTAAACGAGTGAGCCTGACGTCGACGACGGGGACAATCCCGCCTCCCCTTCCTGTCCCGGTCGGGGCGTCATTCCGGTTGCGCAGGCGTAACAGCCAGAAGACCCCGTGTGGGCGATGAAGAAGAAAGAAAAAAATGTTGATTGATCAGTGGTACAGATTTGGTCGTGTTTCAGAAAGATCCTGGCAACCCAAGGAGGTTAGGTTGCTCTGCATTTACTTACATAGTACATGATGCACGTACTACCTAGGTACGTATGTAGGTCAAGCAGGTGGCAGACGGGCAGCCAGGTGCATAATAAGGCAGGCGAGTAGTGAACATGCTGATGCATACGCATACATAATACCTACCTACATACTTACCTAGTATTTGACGATCCACCGAATGACTCGAATGACTTGCATATCTTCCGGCCGCCCGTCCAAATACGGACGGTGCGCGGCTGAAAAATCAAAATACAACTAAAGAGAGGGCAATAGGGGGAGTGTTGAGTTTAATCCTTCTCATATCAGATGATGAGGCGATGGAACACTGCCACGTTTCTTGTTCATTTCCTCCCCTGCTGCCCTGGTGGGAGGAGATCCTGACGATGCCTTGGCCTGATCTTCATCCATCATAGCGACGACGGATACCTACGATTGACCGCCACACTAACAACATCCTGGGAGAGAAGAAGAAGAAGAAGAAGAACATCTGTTTCTTCCTTCTAGAAGGTGGTCGGGATCAGGGAACGGTTCTGACTGTGCGGGCGCGGCCCTTGTGCCGCATGGGCTGGCAGGCCCTTCTCTGTCAAATTTCCAAATGGGCCCGCCAGGTGGAGCGCGTGGAAAGCACGGCTCGAAGAGATGAGATCTCCCCTCCTGGGACCCTCCCCGAGTGCATTGGCCTCAGGAGAGTCTGCATTCTAGCAGTCTAGGTTGTGAGGAGCTGAGAGGAGTTGCAGATATGTACCTACATACATACATACATAGTACTATGCAGTAAGGATTCTGCGCCGTCTTAAAAAAGTGGAATGAAGGACAGACCTAGACTCGACGGATTTAGAAGTGCTTTGCGTACCGGGAACGACGCTAGAGACTGATAGGGGACCAACCGGCGTTCCAAGACAATTCGGAAAGTTAATGAAGATAAACGACGGCGGGACGGCACTGCTTTCCCATCATCTGGCTGCAGAGGAGGACTGGAGGTCTGTGATATCGGATGCTGGTTAACTTGCTGTTCCGAGCTAGGGCCGTGCATCATCATAATAAGCATCGTCGTCATCATCGTTGTATCCATCATCAGATGTTGCCTCCTGCCGTATGGAGGTATGCCAATTCCATCCGGTACAAAAAGGTCCCATGCCGGGCGCTGCCGGTGAGCCTACCCGGTCTGCCTTGCGCGCGAACGAGCCCTTCGGAGAAAGAGGCCAGCCAACCTTCTCCGCTCACCTTGCATACTATGGTATGAGCATCTCAAGCGGCTGATTGGGCGGCCACAATAGAAGCCCGTAAGTGTAATTTGTACATACGCAGTAGACAGGCGTTCGTGCGCGCGCGCGGCCTTTGTCGGATGTCAGAAGGCTCTCAACAACGAACAGTAATAATAATGTGGTCCAGTATTATGCGGCCTTGTTCAGCAGCAGTGACCTCGAGTTTGAGATCCCCCGCGCCACGCCACGCCACGCCACGCCATCAACTTTAAATGCAAACAAAGGGGCTTGCCCGGCTTGAATTTACTGGACGTGCTGGGCTGGGACGGCAACGTCAATGATGTGCGTTGGCTGCATGGAACCTTTCTAGAACGCCAGCCCGGGCCTAGGGTGTTGCTGGGAACGTGATCCCTGGACGGGATAGGTAGGGGACCAAGGGACCAAGGGACCACGCTCTGCCACGACGGGCGGGTTCACCAATTGACGGCCTAGGTAGGGAGGAGGGGTAGCGCAGCCACTAGAATTTATTTTTTTTATTCCCTCTTCTTTTTTTTTCGACTCGACCAGCCAACGGCGTCAAGGCTTCTTGCGTACCCCTGTGCCTGCCGATGTATCGGCCTGTCACTACGCAGTAATAGCAAGGTTGCGCTACAAAGGAGGGAATCCCTAGGCGACGGGAGTAGATATGTAATTACCTACAGTAGCACAAGAGACCGACATTAGGGAACTTCGTGACCTTGCACGACAGGACGGTTTCGGTGCTCTGTTAGAACGAGTCCTGGGAAAGGACGGTGTCTCGATGACATATCCCGCATCCGCCAGAGGGTTTCGGGCTGGCAGTCCTGTTGTGAGCCTTGTGGGCACGGTGCCATCGTGTGTCATCCTACGCCATGGTTGGTAATACAGCAATATGGGTTGGGCGATCGCGGATGTGCGCGCCAGGAGTGTGTGGTGGTCACGATGGATCGGTATGGTTTGGGAGCGACTGTGAGTGGCTGGAAGCCTGGTGCTTATAATAGGACGCCTCGTAAGACAACGGCCTTCACATTAACAAAAACAGAAGCGGGAGGGAAATCCGGAATGGGATGATGGGGCGGGGGAAGTGTTGAGCGAGGAAGCTCCCGACGTCGGTAGCGGTCGATGGATACCTGGGAATGGTTCTAGGAATAGATAGGAATGGCTTCGTGGGTCCTGATGGCCGGCGTGAAGCAGGGGCGGCAGGGGCAGCAGGCACTCTGGCACTTGAGGCGGATAATCTGATACAGACGGACAGAAATGAAGGCCCAGGAGCACCGATCTCGTACCCCGGCAGCCCTGGACGAGGAGGATAGGTATCAGACGAAACCCCCGGGGCTATCCTGTGGACACTGGCGGTCTGCGCGATGTCGAAACTCTCGCTGTCGTGAAAAGTGGATGGCCTCAATGCCTCGATGCTAATGTTTGACATGAGACCGGGTCTCATAATACCATGAGTCTCCCGTGACAGAGAACCCGGACCTGCCTAGACTGCTAGATTGATTAGGGTGGAGTCTGGTCTATCGGGATCGGTACGTGCCCGAACGACCTATTCCCGCTGCCGCTACCTACTGACGGACACCTAACTCTACTCGGGGGTAGTATGTTGGTAGAGGTAGTAGCAGATGAGTAGGTTAGGTAGATAGTAGGTAATTCCTTGTTGGCATTGGGCAAGCCGGCCGGCGTACAAGACCTCCCCTCATCATGCCAGGTGGTTAGGTAGAAGAGCCGTCCAGTACCTAATCGATGATGGGTCCAGTGCATCCCATGTAAAGCGGAATGGAAAATGAGTGATGAAGCGCGATGTGGCAAGCAGGCAGACAGGCAGACAGGCAGACAGGCAGACAGGCAGACGGGCAGACAGGCAGACGGGCAGACTCGACACACACATAGTAGTTGTAAGTAGTTGGTTGTATGGATTGGAAATGTCCCTCGTCGACGCTGCGACGTTCAACAGCAATTTCTATGATTGGACGGTTATGGCGCCTAACCTGCTGGGTAATGAAAGCTCCAGTTCGTAATTATTAGTGGGGTTTTAGGGTGTGTCTGTCCATTCAACTCACACACATCCATCCATCCATCCACCCATCCCATCCATACGCACGTATTGTATGTACCCGACAGACAGTATTGGATTAATGTAGATACCTACGCGACTCACAGGTGAATTTATTGAGTTGAGTAGGTATCGGAAAGGCATGGTAATGAAGAAGATAAATGCCTACCTACCTGAGGGTACGACCAACCTATTTGTATGTTCATGCTTGCTGTTCTACCTACCTACCTACCTGCCTGGAAGCACTACCTGACATGTTTCCATGGCATGTTTGTACGTACCTGTAGGTAGCGGTAGTACCTACATACCTAGATATGTAGATATCTAGGACAAATTACAATTACATGATGCTTGCTCGTCTCTTTACTCTTTCCAATTTATTAGCTTACGAACTACGACTTCACTGTTACCATATTGGTTTGATTGACCGACCTCTACCCAGGCTTTGCCAGGTAGGTACCTTAACGCTCCTTACCGCATACATATAGTACCAAGACAGCCCGAGACTTTACCTCCATCTCCTCCATGTCCATGTAATTAAACACCCAACCTGGAAGAGGGTAGCACCCTTCGAGTTACATTGCATACTTCTTTACTATAAATGTACAATGGATGGACACGCCTGGCCTGGACAGATCTGCCTGCCCGGCTTCCATGAGAAGAAGCATCCATCCATTCAGCTGTTCTCGAGAGGGAGGACGATGCCAAATGCCTACATACCTGTCTACATACCTACGCACCTAGTATTATGGACGCGCTGCAACCTGCCTGCTAGGACGAGGACGAAGGACATACGACACGGGGATACGTAACTAGGTAACGCTAATGTACGAAGCAGGTAATCATAATCCTACTGCGCAGGCTACATGCTGCTAGTACGCCCTTCATCATCCCAGGCTGGCGATCTCATGGGGACAAGGGGGTGGTTTTGCATCCATTAGCGGCTACTGCAATCACTGATGCATAAATGAACCACAAGGACCAGCCCGTTGGTCTCCACACCTTCTCCTGATGCTCCATGCCCATCTCTGGGTGTGTCTGGATACCACCTTACCTAGGCCTTCTTAGGCCTTTCTTCTCTACCACTCTCTACCACAGCCTACACTACTACATGTACAGTACAGAGACTTACAGTACCTAGTGGTGGCGGCCTCCTCTCATGGTCATTCCCAGCGTGCTCCGGTCTCCTCGCGTAGTCTCTTCTTCCTCTCCACCAACGCTATCTGCCTCACGCTGCGTACATACGTTACTTACTGGAACAACTACTACCTACTACGCACACGCGCGCACACAGACAGACAGACACACCCGACGCACACACGCACACACTCACACACACACCACACACGTATACGCGCACACACGCATATACCTATCATACAGACACATATACACACACGCGCGCACACACATACACATATGCACGCATACTGATACTAATCTCATATCTATCTATCTAAACTTGGTTTCTCCCCTTAGCTACACCCCGTCTTGCAGCTCTTCATACATAACCCAAGCCTCCCCCTGCGTCACATTGGCACCTCTCGCATACGGCACTTTCTCCCGCACCGCACCGCACCGCACCGTTAGCTTGCTCGTGGCCTCTAGTCGGGGTCGCACTTGAACACACTGAACACTCCGGGCACTGAGCAGGTGAAAGCAAAAAAAAAAAAAAAAAGGGTACAATACAATTTAGCTCCGCCTCGCTATATAGGGTTGCCAGTTCTCGCCTGATCGGATCCTCCCTAGCCGCGAAATGAGCAAATATTAGCTTTTGCGCAGCTGACCATCTACCTGTCTCTCTTACCTGCTATCTCTCTCTATTCCATTAGGCAGTGCGTGCGTTACCGGGCTGCCTCGTACATAACAACCTACCGTGTCGGTGCTCTGTAGTGTGTTGTCGATTCGACTAGGTCCTATAAGCGTTGAAGGGCGGCGCATAGCAAACAAGGGCCTTGTCGTTTCTGATTATTTTCCCGGCGCTTCGATCGCGATCTCGAGGGATATTGAGCCCCGCGCCGCGCCGTGCAGCGAAAAGCCGCCTCCCTCTTTCTCCCTCACCCCCCCCCACTCCCTCACTTACCTGTGACCTCTGCAACCGCCCGGCTTGCAGCAACCGCGCGCGCACAATGGCTGCAGAAAAGCCTTCGGTGCTCATCATTGGTGGGCTGGGATATATCGGACGGTTCCTAGCCCGGCACATACACGAGAACAGCCTTGCATCCGAGGTGCGCCTGGTGGACAAAGTTCTGCCGCAACTGGCCTGGCTAGCGCCGGAATTTGAGGCGGCATGCTCGTCGGACAAGTTCATGCAAGCCGATGCGAGCAAAGAGCGTACGTCACGGGGGCTGACTTTTTCCTTTTTTCTCTTCGCTTTTTCATGTCTTTTTTTTCTTCTTTACTTTTCCCATCTGAGCCCCCGTGCCGTCGAGGAGTCCCGCTAACCATAGTTATGACTCTACAGAGGCGTTAGCACGAATATTTGATCGGGCCGATGGTAAGCAATGGGATTACGTCTTTAACTGTGGCGGCGAGACGAGATACTCGCAGGAGGACGAGGTCTACAAAGTACGATCACTGGGATTATCATTGGCCCTCGGCAATGAGGCTGCCAAGCGGAAAATCAGATGCTTCGTGGAGCTGAGCACAGGCATGGTGTATAAACCCAACTCGGCACCAAGCAAGGAGGCCGACAAACTCAAGCCCTGGAGCAAGATTGCCATATTCAAGTTACAAGCGGAGGAGGAGCTGTCCAAGATCGAAGGGTGAGCCAGCACTGCCATCTCGTTCCAGGCGAGTCGCCCAACGCTAACCGCGCACTTCGCCTGCGTAGATTAAATCTCGTCATCGTACGCCTGCCCCATGTCTATGGCCCTTACGCTTCCCAGTGGGTGGCGACTGCGCTGTGCATGGCGCGCGTCTACCAGTCGCTCGGGGAGGAGATGAAGTTCCTGTGGACCAAGGACCTGCGCACGAACACGGCGCACATCCATGACGTTACACGTGCTCTGTGG
Organism: Xylaria sp. JS573; assembly: GCA_000966885.1. Lineage (NCBI taxonomy): Eukaryota > Fungi > Ascomycota > Sordariomycetes > Xylariales > Xylariaceae > Xylaria > Xylaria sp. JS573. The sequence continues at coordinate 750,387 of JWIU01000010.1, forward strand.
GCCGTTGCCGCCTGGTACGACGCAGGCAAGGCCAACTGGGACGCCCCGAGCATGGGCAAGATACCGATCTTCAACATCGTCGACCGAGGCATGACGAACCAGGGTATGCTGGCCGACATCATCGGCCAGGTGTTCGGCATCGAGACGGGGTTCCAAGGCCAGCTCATGAGCAACCTCGCCCGGCTCAACATGGACAGCGTGGTGGACGACGTCAACGACGACGTTCTCGGGCCCTGGGCCGACCTTCTTCAGGAGGCCGGCGTCACGAGACCCGGCCCGCTGAGTCCCTTTATGGAGAAGGAGCTATTGAAAGACACCGACCTCAGCATGGACGGCAGCCGGCTCGAGACCGTGGTCGGGTTCGAGTACCAGAAGCCGGTCATCACCAAGGAGCTGGTGGAGGAGGTGATCGAAAGCTACAAGAAAATGAAGTGGTGGCCTTGACCCTGACACTTTAGGACCGCGATATATTCAGTATACCCAAGATGATGGCCGCTTAATAGAGCGGGGGATTATAGAGAAGAAAAAGCCAAGGGGCACACGGTGATCTCAAGCCGCCGCGCCAAGAACAGGGAACGTGGGCTGGCAGCGACTTCATGACAGCAATCCTGGCGGAAGCGGGGATTGCGAGCGGTGGCGGTGGCGGTTTTTGTCTTCCTCAAAAAAATAAGGGACTGTCAATACAGAGAGAGAGAGAGAGAGAGCCGGTGTTATTGTATGAATAGGATATCCATTTTCATTTTCATCTTTCTAGTTGAGTCACACGCATACAAAGACAAGTCCCTGAGCAATGTAGCAAACCCGATCGGCCCTTGGACATAATCATTATAATTAAGACTTTATTCGAGCCCTACTCTCAACTTGTCGCTCTCCCTCCCCAATCGAACTACGTATGAGAACACGCAGGACAGGTAGCGTTTTCGATAAGCAACAGACAGCGTGTGTCTTCCAGATAATGCCCTCCCCCTGGGCCCTTTAACATCTATGGGTTCCAGGCCTTCTGCGCAAGTGTTCGTTCTTGCAGCAGCGGTCTGTAAGAGCATGAAAGGCCACACAGAATGGTTCATCCACAACACCTCGCCTGCTCGGCCAATGGATAGTGGTTTTGTTTAACGTGTATTGCATCACTTCGACAGATCGCTGCTCTGGCAAGACGAGTCGACTCACACATCCTTCCACGCCTACACTACGCCCTGTCCGTCGGCCAAGCCAGCCTGTCATATCCTCAATTCAATGCTGCTGCTAAGATATAACATTAACTGTCTCAACGGTGCTTCTCATCGGCACTGATATGGGGACCAACTCGGTAAATAAATAGTATCAACGAAAAGACGTTATTGCCTCTCAAAAAGACAAAAAGAAAAACTTGCTTGTCGGGTTGTAAGGTTGCAGAGAAGTAGGTTAAGTCTCACGTTCTGACTCAGGGAATTATTTGGCGCCGGCCCATACTCATCTGTCTCGCCCAAAATGTAGGTACGAGATAGGGAACAGTGGGAAAGACGTCACAAAAATACAGCTATAACTACACCAGTAAAAATTGCGACTTTAACCTTTCATACTTTCCAGCNCCCCCCCCCCCCCCCCTGTACATTCCAGAATTTCACACTTCCAACCTTGGGTTGTATTAATTAACTAGGTACTGGTAAACGTGACCGCCGTCATGACATTTAGTTTAGAACGCTGGATTTACTTACACCAAAGCGTCTGAAGTCGGCTATGCCCGTCTTCGGCCGGCGCGTTTACGTGGTCTTGCCGTCGTCTATGCGTCCCTCCACAACACAGGGCGAGGGGGTTTCTGTCGAACTTCTAGGTATACTGCGGTGGCTATCGCGTCGGGCCTGCGCAGCTAGGGCTTACAGCGAGCCCTGGTTGATTTTCTTTTGTCTTTCACGTATCGCCTACTCTGCCGAGTATACGTTCTCTCGCCACATCAGAACATTTAGGGGGGTGGGGGGGCGCTGCTGCTCAGCTATCAATCTACGCCCCCTTCTAATATACCCACCCGTCTCCTCCGCTTGTTCACTGCTGGAAGAGAACAAGACGGCTCAGGGCTACGACTAACTACAAAGCGGCGCTGTTACTAAGCCTGAGGCCGGGGAAACCCCATGGTGGTTCTACGCAATATGTACCTATATCTTTCCGCCTGTTTATATATGTGTATGTGCGCTTGCGTGAGCGGAAAGCCTTACGTCAGCGAGAGGTTTTTCGAGTCTTATCCTGCTGTTTGTTACCTCGAGAGAGAGACTAGTAACTGGATCACCACGATTCGTAATTATTATAATCTTGTTAAACATACGACCCGGTTGTTAGATCCAAGTTGAACATTAAAATTTATCGTCTGGAACCCATAATAAGTGCCAACCCCGTGACCTATTTTTAAATTCGTTCGTGCAGGCGAGTCTAGGGGAATACCTGGGTAGACTGAGCATGAAATCATCGATTATTGTCGCATTACAAGGTATATATAGTCATCTAAGGGGTTTTAACTCTAGTGACTACCTAGCTGTAACAAACGAGAAGGAACAGATGTGTCCTAGGTATCAACTGGCAACCAAATTGGATAGGCATAAGTGAGAAGGAGGACAGTATGTCACTGAGAGATGCATATATATGTAGCATATACGATATCAAAACAAATTAAAGATTACAAAATTAGGAAGAATAAGAAGAAGAATAAGAAGAAGAAGAAGAAGAAGAAGAAGAATAAGAATAAGAAGAAGAAGAAAAATAAGAAGAAGAATAAGAAGAAGAATAAGAAGAATAATAAGAAGAAAAGAAAAAAAACTTCTTGCTTTTAATATTCACGCTGTTTCTAATTATCGTACTTCTCAAGAATGAATTCACGGCAGTCTCTCCTGTGTTCAGATATAATCCATTCTACCACCTTACTAGACTACAAGCTGGCTGATACAACTCGTGTTCACCAAAAAATTAGCATAGTCAAAAGAGTAGTCATATTTATCTCTATTGTGACGCTATTGTTGCAAAAGCAACGCTGCTATTACAACTACGGCAATAGCGCCTTGTTATTTGTGGCAAGGGGCAAGGATGGCTTTAGTCATATATCTATATAATACATGTGTTACAAACATGTGTATTGATTATACTGTTATAAGAACATCTCTTCATAATTCCGTATTGGTTGATAATGAATAGGTTCTCCCGTTGTGCCATATATATTTCAGAGTTTATAACGGGAAACCAACCTATGATACACGTTTTATATTTGACTATATTTCTCACCCAATATTGCCATATTAAAACTTGATCTGCAACCATGCCTACGAAACGTCTTACAGCTTGGATTCAAGTTTCTACAACATTCTGGTACTTTTATGAACAACCGTTTGCCTTTCTATACCAGAATTCAGCCTTAATGCCCGAATCTTATCTGCAGTGTCTACACCTACTTGAATTCCCCGAGTCATTCTAAGGAGCTATCCTTTTCACACCAGTTATCTGGTTGATTACAATCACAGAAACCAACCTTACCGCACAACTAACTCTCTATCCACCTTTAGACAGGACAGGAAAAAAGGAGCAACGACAGATGAATGCCTTCTTCATTTTAGGGAATATATACAGATTTTTTTCATCATCAGAACGACCAGGCCAAACTGCTGCTGCTGCTATACCGACTACCTAGCGATGACACGGACGCCCAAAAATTATGCTGATCTCTTTCTCTTCTCTTCCCCTTCCACCGGGCACGACGAATGACTTTTGCAGACGTATGTATCGCCCTCCTCCATCCACTTGCTCGGTTTTTTTTATACCTCGCTCGCTTTCGTTCATTCAGTCTCCTTAAGCATATTCCGTGCCCCCCCCCACTTGTTTGCGTGTGCGGCGGCGGCGGCGGCGGCGGCAGCGGTGGTGGTGGTGGTGGTGGTGGTGGCCACCGAGACGGTGGTGTCCTCCGCCTTGACGGACGGGAGGGCGTCCTCCACGTCGCCGAGCCTGATCGTCTGCTGCTCCTCCGGCTTCACGTCGATCGACTGCTCGGCGGTCTGCGCGGCGCCCGACTCGCTAGGGCTCAGGGGCCGCTGGGCGCCCTCGCCGTCCTCCTCCTCCTCCTTCAGCGGGGTCGGCTTGTGGGGCTTGTCGGTCCCGAGACGCTTGTAGGTCTCGAGCAGCGCTTCGTGGATCAGGCAGTCGTCGTGAAGCCATTTTCTACAATCCTCGTTCGTGCAGCCGATCAGTTTCTTATCGGGGTTCTCGGGGCGGTTGCATTTGCAGCGCGGATGGGCAGACTAGATACCATTAGCTAATAGACACGGGGGACTGCGGCGGGTCAAGCGCACCGAGAGTTCCATACTGCGGACGTCAATGGCCTGGCGCCAGTACAGCGCTGGTTGCACCTCGTCTTCGTTTGTCTCGTCCCATAGATTCACCGTCGCAGCAGCCGTAACACTGACTACGTTGATCACATCCACTACAGCATGTTAGAGGGGGCTCGTACTTGACGGACACGGAGGGGACGCACTGTGATTAGAGGCGATCAACTCGTTTGCGCCGTGGTAGGGCTGTCTCCCTTGGACGAACTTCTTCCCGTCCTGTGTCCCCGGCGGCAGCTCATCTGGCCAATACATCCAGTATACCCGGGCGTAGACGTGATGCTCGTCGCTCGCCCGGATCTCGAGTATCCTCGCTACCCAGTCATCGTCCGACTTTTTTCTAGGCTGCAGGGCCTCGCCCGGGTTCTTCTGGCGTTCGATGGTCGAGGAGTTGGCAACGAAGATGAAACCCTCGCTCCAATACTTAACTCCATTAACTGATAATTTCTTGTCAATTCGGCGGGCAGAAGCCAAGGGGGGAACAGAGCTAGTTCACTTACGGACGAAGCTGTTATAGCGCGTCATGTCCGTCCATCTCCTGTATGGCTGAACCTGGTAATGGCGGTCCATCGTATTATGGGGGTCTTTGAACTTGCCCACGGGCGAAAAGGGCGAAACCTGGAGCAGGACCTTGGGCAGGGCCTGATCTTCGGATTCCTGCCGTCTGCGTTTTGTCTTCTTCTCTTTCTCGTTGGGATCTGGGTGTATGACGGTGAAGGGACACTCGGCCTGGCTGTCCTCCACATCGGGCCTAGGACGCTTCCGAGCGGTCGCCATCTTCCCTAGCGTTGATTGAAAACTTCGCTTCTTAAGCTGTTGACGCGAGCTGGGACTTTTGAACAGTAGATAGGACAGGCGTGGACGGTTGCGCTCGCATGGAAAACCGTTTGACTTTTTCGCGATCGGGACGGGCTAAACACAATTGGACAGGATGACGCTATATACGGACCGCGAACAAACGCGTAGGGCTGAACAGGGCATAGGCTGGGGCAGGCCGTTGGTAGGCAGCAAAGCGCTGGGCCTTCGACGGGATTCGCGGTGTTGCGATTGGAAAATCGTAAGCCGGAAACAGGTGGCGGGGAAGGGGGGAATCTGGCTGGCAGCTTGGCGCGTTGCCCTTGTGATTAGCTGTCCAAAATATTCTGCGCCGTACCCAGCCGCGGAGCAAGGTGACAGCAGAGGAGGGCACGGATACTCGCGAGGTCTTGGTCGCGACAGACCCGACCGAGGAGGCTACGGGGAGAGGGCGATCTATGATGGAACGGAGAAAATCAAGCGAGGAGAAGGAAACAAGCAGAAAAAAAATATAAAAAATTAATGACTGTCGGCAATGAGTTGTTGCGATGGGCGCGTTTCGACCTACCTCAGGGCTGCTCCGATTTAGCCACTAAACTTATTGGGACGAGATGGATCCGAGCTCGACCTCACTGGAAGGTTACGACCTCAAGTACCTAACTACATACCTACATAATAGGTAGAGAGATTCGAGACCTCTCGACAGGAGGAAGAAACAATACGGCACGCAGGGCTATGGAGCGCTTGCTCCAGCTCGAACCGTGACACAACCTTGGACTATGGCCAATATTCAATAGATCCACACCCCCAGCCAGGTCCCTTCAAGCAACTATCACGAAAGCCAGTATGGCAATAGCCACCACTGCTACCTAACGCTACAGTAAGAATAATTAGTTGTAAAAATAACTAGGTAGTTATAAGATTCATCAACCAGTATAGACTTATTATTTCTTATAATCAGTTATATGACAAGTACTAGTATGAAATTCATTTATCACAGTGGCTTTCGTAATAAAGGCTTCAGCAACCTGAGCGTGACTCTCTATCCTAGCTGCCTACCTAAGGTTAGGTAGGCTCTTGTGGAGTTCTATAGGATTTCCTCCCCCAATGTGCCAGAGTTCGAGCTGGAGCGTTCCATACATACCACCTACAGAGAGAGCTAAGGCCAGCCAGCCAGCCAGCCAGCCAGCTCCTACCGTTTCACCCGGGCTAAGCTTCATTGGGACTCTTCTAGCGAGCCTAGCGACACCCCCTATGAGGTTACCTAGCATAACCGGATGGGCTTCAATACCTGCCTTCAGGTGCCTACATCCAAGGTAACAACAACAGTAGGCCCTTATCAAGCCAGCTTGCACTACCTACTCTAGGCGTTTGAACTGTACTACGTGGAATGAAGGCAAGGTGGACATAATACGGTTGTATGGATAATGCTCTGTACATCCCATAAGTGAAGGGATCAATACTGATGGATTCTATAACACATGCGTGTTGGTCATAAAGGCAAAGCACGCGGCTTGCTGCCCCAGGTCCACTCAGGAGTACTTCGTAACAGGCAGACGGGTAAGACAGAGTTGCAAGCTGTTTGTACTTAACAGATATTACCGGGACTGTCTTGCTTGCTCATTCAGTTTTTTTTTTTTTTTTTTTTTTTTTTTTTTTTTTTTTTTTTTTTTTTTTTTTTTTTTTTTTTTTTTTTTTTTTTTTTTTTTTTTTTTTTNTTTTTTTTTTAGTTTTTTTTTTTTAGTTTTTTTTTTCTAACAGTTTCAATAATATTAACTAAATAGACTCTAACTTCTCCTTACCTCTCCTCGTGATAAACGTGCCATCACGCATTGTGGACTTAAGACCTCTCGAGTTGTTGCGTTTGATACTATTACACCCAAGATTAACGATATGGCCCTTCACAACTAGGTACTGTGGACTCAGGCACCATAGCCTTGCGTGCCGTTGGTTTTACTGAATGTAACTCCCCTGCATTCTATGCGATGTGGTTGGATAACATCCTACTATATTTATCTCGAGCATGCCAGACAACCCCTTCAACAGCGTCTCACATGCCTAGCAGACAGGAATTTCCGGTTGGATATTTGGTCTTTCTTATTAAGTCATGGTTGGGTTGTCTTTCTAATATCTTCCAAATTCAGCGGGTAAACGCCGTCGCTATGCACCAAGAAGAGAAAACATCACATCACGCCCGGGACCCATTGTGCTGCTGCTGCTGCTGCTGCTCTGTGTCCTCGTCATAGCCGCTGTCGTGGGCGGAGGAGGCAAGCATTCCCTGACTTTCCGTAGTGGTAGTAGTAGTAGTAGCATTATGAGATGATGATGTGTGGCCGTTGAGATTCTCCCTGCTCTTGAACCCCTCGATCACCTCGGCCAGCTTCTCTCCCTCGACCTTGCCGCGCTCGAGATTCACGAAGTATATGAGCGGCGCGGGGAGTCCGACCAGCACGGCCAGGAACCAGAACGCCGGCCGGATCTCGCCCGACGCATCTATGATCGCCCCCACGATCACGGGCCCGAACACGCTCGAGCCCTTGTCGGTAATGGCGTATAGAGCGTAGAATGCGGCTTCGGACCCGGGAGGGATAAGTTCGCCGTACACGGACCGGCAGTACGAGCTAAGCCCTCCAAGAACCAAGCCGTAAACGGCAGCCAGTGGGTACATTTCCCACGGCCGCTGCAGCCCGATAACCCCCCATTGTCGGACGAAGGGCAGGTAGCCCAGAAGGCCGTAGATCGGGATGATCTCGAAAAGTGCGATGCAGCTCAGAACCGTCTGATGCGGTTTGAGCTTGAAATGGTTCGAGACGAAGGACCAGCTGAAGGCGCCGATTACGCCGGTACTCGTGGATATCACGTTGATCATCCCCAGCGCCCAAGGCTTCATACCTAGTTGCGTTTTCGCAAACAGGATCGCGGTTGAAGATGTCGTGGCGATGGCATCGGAAATGAGAAACCAACTCGCCAAGAACAGGACGATGTCGACTAGCCGACGCGCCAGCTTGATCGTACGGAACAGGTTCTTCCAGGAGAAGACGATATAGGACCACCACGCGCGGGCGCCTTGGTGTTCGCTAATTTCCAGTGGTGGCCCAGGTCTCGGTCTAAGCCAGACGGCGGCCGGTATTGTGAAGACGGCCCACCAGGCCCCGATGAAAAGGAGAACAACGCGTTGCGACCAGGTCGAGCTACCCATCCCCACTAACATTACAATAGAGACGCACTGCACAAATAAGGCAGCGGCATAGCCAATCCCCAGACCCTTCGCAGATATCTGTGTGGACAGCTGAAGTTCGATCGAGGTTATCTCCTCGTGGGTCGGTACGCGACGTAGCTCGAGATCATCCCGTGATAGTAAGGCGGTAGTGGAATCGGCAAGTGCGTCTTCGGCGATCGTCGGTGGCCTCGATGACGACCGCGACTCGAGGTCTTCTTGCTGTAGGTCCGGCGTCGACGGTAGCCCGGCTGCCGATTTCTCCACCTTGGGGTGGTGTCGGACGAGAAGGGGGAGGAAGGAGTTTAGCAGGACAAAGGACGCCCCGAACGAGGTGTTCGAGATGATAGCAAGTACCGCGCCGAAAATATATATCTCCTTGAAGATGAAGATGTAGCACATAACGCAGAAGCTTCCGGTCCACGCGAACAGCAGTAAGAGGCGTTTCCGGTAGTCGCCGTGGTCGGCCGCACAGCTGATGCTGACGACTAGAATAGCCTGAAGCAGTACGCTGACACTGAAGGTATACATGGCAAAACTAGCCGTGTTGATTTCGATTCCAAGGACTGACACGATACACTGCCCGTTGGCGTTGTCGCCGCACGGCGTTGTTCGATCAGACAACAGGACGCCATTCTCCCGCGCCAAGCTCTCTAGTAGGATCGGGATGAACGAAGCTACACGTTATACGTAAGTTGAGGATCGGAATCGAGTCGGGCAAGGACGACGCATCGGGCGACGGCTGGTGCAGTCGCAGCTACGGCGAACATGGACGGGGAGGTATAAATACTTACAAATAGCTAGAGATAATCAGCATCGTGATGGCAACTGTCTTGAAAGGTTGAAGGGCGATGCTTACCACATATTACGTAGGTCTCGGCTGCAAAGGCATACATATACCAACCGGCGAGCTCCTTGCTGCTGGTGGGACGAGTATCCTCACCGTGATAGCGGGCCGGGGGTGCCGGGTCCTCGAGGCTGCCTCGCGGAGTCATTCTGCCAGATTCGTCGGACGTCGAGCGCTCATCGTCAGCCTCGAAGGAGGAAGAGTAGGAGCGAAAGGAGTGCTTGGAGGCGATGGACTGGACGGAGAGTAAGCGCGGGTTCGGTGGCGGCCGCCGTGGTATTTGGTCTTCATTCCGGGGGACCATTATTGGAGGACCAGCTAGGGGGGGTACCTCTAGGTTAGGTCGGGTGGGAGGCGGCTGGGCGGCTGGGGAACGCTGACGAAATGGGCGCCGTATCGCCCTAACAGGTCCACGGACGCTGGAACCTCTGGGGGACTTGCTGGAGCCCTACCCGCCTAGCCTAGCTGGCAGGTACTGTACCTAGCAGTGCAGTAACAGCGGTGTTGCGCGGTACACCACGGCCAACTGGGAGCTCTGAAGCTTTCTCATTAGTGGGAGGCTGGATAACTGGAACCAATACACTTTCAGGCTACCTTAATCTTATCTGTCGGGTTTTGGATCAACTGATTCACGTCAATAATTGGGCGTGTGAGCGGTCAGCTACAGGTACTGATCCAACGTGTATGGTTAATGTAAGTAGGTGAACTCTCTGTTCCTCTTCCCGTTCCTTTGTGAGCCTATCGCATGCGACGAAGCGTCTGGCCCTGTTTATCGAGTCATTGTGCCCCTACTTTCGGGGTATCATTTTGGTTGATGCAAGGGACATCCGTCCAAAGGGTGTTTTCTTTGGGTTTTGGTGGTGCAGATCACACGGTCCCTCAGTACTGGTAGGCAGCGCAGATGCGATTTCTCATGGGATTTCTCTTCTCGAATAGCGCCCAGTCGAGGTGGGAATCGGTCTGCTTTTGACGATGAATGAGGAGGAGAAAATTGCTGGCGGCTATCTCTCCAACATACAGATTACCTGGGAAAAGAATGGACCGATGATGCCAGGCTGCCACTCACTAGGTATGTAGCTACTCCCTCCCTGCCTCCCTCGCTACCGGCCCTACCTGGACTTTTTACATACCTACCGCACTGAGAAAACCCTCCAACCACCGAACCCCGGCTGGTGGGCTGATGGGGTCGAAGGGGTGATAGGTCTGTAGGTGTGGATGCTGTCACAAGCTTCCCCCTCGAAATCTCTCGTTCATGCGGGGAAGCAAGGCTGAGAAGCAAGGATCGCCTTCCCAACATCGAAATGTGCAATGCGTTTGTTCTAGACAGGTAGGTAGCTCGACTAGCAAACTGCCTAGGACAGAGACCGTCGCTGTCAACGGGGATCTGATCTTGGTACGTAGTACCTAAATAAGTATGGATCTCTGTTAGAAAGAAGAACATGCATTCTTATCTCTCCTCGCCGAAGCAAGGTAAAGGCACTGCCGGTTGGCTCAGTGTCGCACATACGGTGTAGGGGAATCAGTCTGAGAACCTGTCCCTGTGATTGAAGGCGAACAACCAGAAGTCTTATGATCATCAGGTTGTTTGTATGGGATCGTAGCTTGTCGCGGCACCCAGGTATAAACCCGAGTTCGGAGCCTTATAAATAGCATGCTAAGACTTCCATATTAACGTGGATTATTTGATGGCTACCTACCTATTACAACTAACGTTAGGTACATTGGGGGGTTTAATGCTTTTAACACCCCGAAGCCCATAGGTACTTAACCTGTGGTTAGGCAGACCCGGATTCTTTCATCATAAAAAGTGGTATATCGAGTCTTCCTTCGATGCAATGATGACTGGGTGTCTAATTATTAGGACGCAAAAAAATAATCTTGAACGGCCTTAGTTAAGCATAGATTACCGAGGACTGCTCGCCCACTAGGCATCCTTCCAGACCGGGAGCCCGCCCCAATCTACTGGCTGACTTCCAGACCATCGACAACCTAATTTAGCCTGTATGAAAAACGTGGGATATACTATCGTCTCCTCTTCTTCCACACCACGTGTATATTCAAAGCCAGGGGCTCTATTCCTAGCTTACTCATGTTGCTGACGTAGATTTCGCAGATGCTGAGAGTGAGCTGAGTGAATTGATCGGTGACTATGTTTTGAGTTAAGGGGAAGTCTTGTATTGATTACCAGTGGGCTTTAATATAAGTGCTCGAATAACTCCGTTCGGTCGTCGCCTCAAGCCATGTCCCAACTAACTAGCACCCCTAAGACGTATGGGCTTAACCCCGGCCTTGGAACTTTCCTCGGAATCTGGGGGGCCGGGGATGCTTATGAAGCGGGAATTGCCCGATATCATAGGGCGGGCGGGTGCATACACAGGGTGCTAGCTTCAACTTCAGGCTATTATTTCCCCTGAGCCATCCACGGTGTACCCCATATTGAGCGTCCATGGCCGTGGGGTTGCCCTGCTATTTTTCATCGAGACCTCGAACACACTCTTACCTTGTGAGCTTGTTCCTGGGCGTCGTTGCTAATTTTGGCGGCCCGTTATGACCGGTTCCCCTCACTCTCGTCAAGCTGCGACCATCGAATATGGGGAGTGGGCTATAGGGAGGACGTGTGTCCGATTCCAGAGATTAATGACCACCCTGCTCATTTTTGCCGCTACCACTCTACTCAATACGAACTCGCTGGGTATGACCATGAACCCCTGGCCTGGACTCCCATACTGCGGGCGCCATGTTCCGCTGCCGGTCGACCGAGGAATATAAAGTATTGGGGTAGAGTCGTTGCGTTTCTCTGACACCCTACCCCGAGCATCCGGCCGAGCTTTATACTATCTCCTCGTCAACTCGATAAACTCGGTAACGATGAAGTCCACCCTCGTATTCCTCTTGGCGCCCCTGACCGCGTGGGCCGCTCCGGCCGAAGTCTCCGGGCGGCAGGCCACCGAAAGCATCGACGCGCTCATCAAGGCCAAGGGGAAGCTGTACTATGGGTCCTGCACCGACCAGGGCCGTCTGTCGGTGGGTTGCATTTCGAGTCCTCGATCATCACAGAAGAGGGAGAGCAAAGAGCAGAGAGGAGAGAGAGAGAGAGAGAGAGAAATAACTGACTGGGATGTTTATGACAGTCCGGCAAGAGCGCGGACGTGATCAAGTCCAACTTCGGCCAGGTGACGCCCGAGAACAGCATGAAGTGGGACGCGACCGAGTCCTCGCAGGGCAGGTTCAACTTCGCGCAGGCCGACTACCTCGTCGACTGGGCCACCACCAACAACAAGACGATCCGCGGCCACACGCTCGCCTGGCACTCGCAACTGCCCGGCTGGGTCCAGAACATCCGCGACAAGACGCAGCTGACCTCGGTCCTCGAGAACCACGTCACGGAGCTGGTGACGCGGTACAAGGGCAAGATCTATGCCTGGGTTCGTAAAAAGCCAGCCCTACCTACCTACCTACGCGCACAAATTCCCCTCAGGAGATCTATCTTATAGAACGATCCCCAAAACTTAACCCTGATAAATACTGATGGCCCCCCGCCGTAATAACAGGACGTGGTGAACGAGATCTTCAACGAGGACGGGTCGCTGCGGCAGTCGGTGTTCTCGAACGTGCTGGGGGAGGACTTCGTGCGGATCGCGTTCGAGGCGGCGCGCAGGGCCGACCCGGACGCCAAGCTGTACATCAACGACTACAACCTGGACCAGGCGAGCGCGGCCAAGCTGACCAGGGGGATGGTGGCGCACGTCACCAAGTGGCTCGAGGCGGGCGTGCCCATCGACGGCATCGGCAGCCAGGCCCACCTGACGGGCGGCCTCGGCGCCCAGGCCGCCGCCTCCATCAAGGCCCTCGCCGCCACCGGGGTCAAGGAGGTCGCCTTCACCGAGGTCGACATCCAGGGCGCCCCCGCCTCCGACTACGCCGCCGTCACCAAGGCCTGCCTCGACGAGCCCAAGTGCGTCGGCATCACCGTCTGGGGCGTGCGCGACCAGGTAAGCAAAGCAAAGCAAAGCAAAAGCATACGCAACACCATACCCTCCCTCCCTCCCTCCCCTCAGTGGCAAGATGAGTGGCTTTGGCAATTGGTGAAGAGGGGACGGGAGGGGAGAGTGCGCGCGTGTGTGTGTGTGTAAGTGAGTGAGTGGATGAGAACAAGTGCTGACGTTCCGCCCGCGCGAATAGGACTCCTGGAGATCGAGTACGAGCCCCCTGCTCTTCGACAGCGGCTTCAACCCCAAGCCGGCCTACAACGCCATCGTGCAGGCTCTGCAATAGGGTGGACGGCCTGTGTGCTTTCCCGGAGGTTGTGCATTTCGCATGGATCAAAAAGTTATACCTAAGAAAACATGAGCTCGGGATGTCCGTCGCAAACCAACTAACTGTACATATTGCTGCGAGCGCTGGATAGTTTAGCAGTCAGTGAAATAGCCAGCCCAACTTGTAGTATATCGCCTATTTTTCCAACGTTTAGAAGGTGCGAGCTCGGCAGTTCGACTTATCACAATTGTTGCTACGTAGCACTTCGCAGAGAGGACAGGGATGGTGTATGTGAAATCATCCGCAGGATATCATCGTGAATTCATGTCGTAGGGATGCCGGCGGCAGTCGGGCGCCAGCGGAATATTAAGGGAAAACAAGTATGCATGGATTGCATGCCGCCGCCAGCTCGAGATGCCATCTTCTCACCTCCTCCCGTCCATCCGTCCGTTCATCCATTACCCAGGGTATACGTGCTCGACCGACGACACGGCCGCCTCCCTGATGCAAACCCAGCCCAGCATCACCACCAGCACGCACGTACGTAGACGGGCGATCTACTTTTTGAAGACCCCCAGAATCTTGTGCTTCAGCTTATCCGCGAGGCCCTGGTGGGGGTGGGCCGCGGCGGCCGCCTCGCCGCCGGCCGTGTTGGGCTTCTGGTGCTCGGGCCCGGAGCCGAGCACGACGTTGGCGGCGCCGCCGCGGCCGACGTGGACGTCGCGGTCCTCCTGCGAGACGCGCACCGCCGCCTCGGGGACCACGTCCCGGTCCGCGCGCGCCGTCGCCGGCTTGTCTGCGTCGGCGATGTTGGCGGCTCCTGTTCGTCGGGCACAAAGAAGAATTCGTTAGCCGGGATTCCTAGGTCACATCTAGGGAGGAGGGAAGCAGTGCGCTTTTCTACCCGCCTGTGGATATGTGGGTAGTTGTTATGCAATGAATTGAGGGGGGGGGGGGGGGGGGGTTTTGGGGNGAGGGGTAGGTTAGGTAGCGACTTGCCTCCTCGTCCCGTGCTAAAGGCGCCGTCGCCGTGGCTCCCCTCGTTGCCCTGTCGCACGATCTCGCCGTCGACGTACTTGGTGTCATCGGGATTGATGTTGCCAGCGCCACCGCGGCCGTGAGAGACTTCGGGTGTCGCCATTGTACGTGTGTATGACACTAGCTGTGCGATATCTCTGCTCGAATACCTTAGTCTTGCTTTGTTGAAGATGCGACGCTGAGTTTGTCGTCGAGGGAAGACTGCGTGGGATCGGATGGCGTTTTGGCTCGGAAGAAGTGGCAGACGGAACAAGGAACCTCCTAGTACGGCCACTGCTGTCACAAATCTCGCAAACCGAATGGGTAAGACAGTGGTGGGATGTACGAAAAGGAATGACTGAGCCGTTGAAGACTTGTCTTGGGCGATTGGTAGAGGGGATTACTTGTATTACCTAGGCACGCACCTGAAATATGCACTTGACGTCTACTTCGTAAGTCGGGGGACGTTATCTTGTTAATGGGCTTACAACTAGGAAAAGTAGAGTGGCAGGTAGGTATGCAGCCGTCTGGATGCCTGTACCTAGGTATCGTAAGGTATCGGGCTGTGTTTATGTCGGCTGACAGCCGCGACGCTGTCAGATTGAACTCTGAGGTTCTCTAGCTCTTCATTTATATCCTTGAACCATGCTTGCCCTCGAGCCCTGTCCCTTCCAAGACCCGACGAGGTCCACTTCCTTAGACTAGGTAGGTAGATAGATAGATACCTAGGTAGACTGCATCGAGTATTATCGTATCTTCATGGTGGAAATAAGTATCAAGCCACTCCCGCGCAAAGGAGCCCGTACTCATGCAGGCAGTGGCCCATGGTATTGCACTTCATCCGGAATTACAGAGTACCTAGCTCTAATAGAGGCTTGCTTTTTCGTCTTAACTGATAGGTTATTTCTTTGTCTGTCTGTCAGTTACTCAGACATATTTAGATCTCAAAAGTCTGCGATTCCAGTCCGGGCGCTGGATATTGCCATTATGTACGTATTGCTTCCTTTCTCTTGATACATGCAGATAGATAGCAATTAAGTTTCGGAATTAGTGAACGACCTGACGTAATTCTAGCTTCTCATATCGCGATAAGATACTGAATTGCTAGTGGCCGATAGCCGATCCCCAATCCCCAATCCTCAATCCCCACAGAGCCGGCTAGCGAACGCCAAGATGATATGTAGGTATGGATATAGTAGTGCCTTGTCGGGACTGAAGGTTCGATTTCGACATCGGAATCCCCTTATTACCTACCTTGTCAGTACAACATGATGCTGGAGTCGAAGAACTGCGGTTGGGACTCGAGCATTCCTCGCATATTTTCCTACAAACCTAGGTACTCCAAGTGAAGCCTAGGTCTTCGGGGCCTTGCATCTACATCTACATCTACTTATATCAGTGTGCCGGCTTCGGTTTACACTCACCCGCGTATGCTCGGCTCGCTAGACTGGACCCGATGTGATTCGGCAAACAATAAGCCACGACGGGAACACATAGATTTGTAAACAAATAATGACACTGCATCCTCTCACAGTCGAGATATTGATTTCGAACGATTTTTCCCGTTCCCTTCACTTGGGACCACAATCCAGCCAGCCAGCCAGATCTTGTCATGTTATCCGGGTTCTCTCTGGTTGGCTGTTAAAGTAGCAACACCTCAGTGCCGGGAACTAGCAAGCCACATTATGCGGCTACATGGCCTCTAATAACAAAATAACCAGCTTAGAATTTGACGCGAGACCCATTGCGATCGCCTCAGGTGAACGCGAGGTTCATTGTGATCATCTACAGGGTAAGACAGACGCGTATGGCATAGATCCGGCTGACCCGATGGCCATTCGTCGCGGCCATGCGGCTTGTAGTTCATCGATTCTGTCTCCGAGGACTGCTGAGCTGCCGGTGCAGGTGGAGCGTGACGCGATGGACGACGACTGGATGGTAATTCCATCTACCGAACTAGGTTCTGCTGGGATGCTAGGTTGCTAGGTAACCACGCCCATACATACTACATACACCGGCACGCTACCTAATATACGTAGAACAAGACGTTAGGTAGACTGTGAATTGCGCCCACTGGTATCAGCAAGAAACAGAAGGCAAAACAGCGCGCGAGAATTTCTTTTCGCTGCCTATTTTATGCGTAGATCTGTATCTAAATATATGGAGACAAGCAATGATCTAGTTAACATCTCCTACGTATGCCGGGCAACCGGGCAGCCGGGATATGTAGCTCTCAACCGAATCCCCGGGTTTTTATAGTTTGATATTTGGTGATAGACTGGTGCCATTACCTGGGCTTGCCTGGAATTGGTCCACGGCTGAGACAGGCATTGCGCAACCCCGCAAAGCCCCAACAACCGCCTCGACGCCGACGAGCAAGCCGATGTGTCCTACAACGTACATACATGTACTCGTAAAACGGCTGGACATTTACTTTTCTCGGAAAGCAGCAGAAAAGGTGGAAGGCCATCCTACGTAGAACAAGGAGGTGGGAGATGGGAGATAGGTATGTACGAGTTGTAGGTAGTTTCGATGCAGTACATGCAAGCCAAGTATGTCGACATCACGGGAGAACGCCAATAGGATTGTTGTCCGCCTGACTACCTAGGATCTAGTGTGCTTGAGCAAAAGTTGCATGTGAGCAAGTATGTATACTGGTCTCCAAAGCGGTGAATCTACGAGCCTTCATAGCAATTCTATAATTGCATCTGTGGAAATGTTGATGTTCGTGATATCTGGCTAAACATACGTAGTACAATTTGTGTGAGGAGCCATGGTCGTGACCCAGGCAGCAGTGTACAAATCGGACGGTAATGACAACATGGGCCCACAGATCGCGAAAGGCTTAACCTAATGAATAACATATCAACGGTACCTGAGCTCGCTCGCTTCTACAACATGTACGTGGTAACTACTTCGTATCCTTCCTACCTACAACTAGGTAGGAAGGATACGAAGAGTGCTTCGGTAGGCAGTAACAGGCCTTCCTGCCCGTGGCGTTATGCGGGGAAGATGGGGTCAATAGGATTGTTTCCATTGGAGGTGTCTCCCCCCCGTCTCTTTTAGGGGCTGCCGACAACCTCACGCCTCAACGAACGAGCTCGTCGAACGGACACCATGGTAGGACTACGTAGCCGTCTATGTCCCGGGCCCAATCGTCTCATGCTCCCGCTGCGTGCTGCATGACACCGCTCCATCACGATCTTGCTTAGCAACCCTACCGTACCTTAGGCCGCTTGAGGGGAGCCCGGCCTGCCAGTGCAGCAGTTACACCGGGAATGCATCCTTTTTGGAGAAGCAGCAGCCTCGTTGTTTATATGACCGCGTGATAGACCTTGACCGGCGGGAAGGCTTACCTCGCGCCATGAGTCGTTATTTCTCAGACATTCTACTTATACGTGTTTATGTCCCGGGGTGGGAAGAGTTCCCGTCGAAATGTCTCGATCTCTCTACCCACTCCCGTCTCGCGGTAAACCCGGTCTTTTTCTGGGCCGTCGATCCACATATAGGTTACTCGGCTTTTATATTGCCTATCGGTCTCGTTATTTGATTCACCGCACTTGGCGTTCTCGCTCTATATTAGATTTTATTCTGATTCTGGTTCTGGTTCTGCTTCTGCTTCCACTGCTGGAAGCTTCTCCAGATGGCTGTCTCAGCCTTTGCCAAGGCGTTCATTGCTACCTTGCTGATCACCACTGGTTTCGCCATCCCTCAAGCATCAGCCCAACCCGAAGCAAGCGCTCCGGCAACTCCAGATACCCATAGACGTAAGCTGCCTTGTAGCCTCTGTCTCAAAATACACTAACACAGGTGTCAAGTCGTCCAACCCGTTTACCAATCTCTGCGACTTGGGACGGTCAGACCAGGAGGATGGCTCAAAGACCAGCTGGAGTTGGAGGCAAACGGCCTTGCGGGGAATCTGTTCGACTTCTATCGCTTTGTCCACGATTCGATGTGGTTGGGAGGCTCGACAGAGTACTCTTCGCTTCATGAGTCTTCGCCGTATTGGTTCAACGGCCTCGTGCCTTTGGCGTTCGGACTGAATGATACAAGGCTCAAAAACCAGGTCCAGACGTTCCTTGACTATACCATTGAACACCAACAGGAAGATGGCTGGCTTGGGCCCGAGACGACACCGCAGACTCGAAACCTGTGGGCTCGCTGTTACCTTTTGCTGGGCTTGATGGTGCGTATCTCTTGGGATGATCATCAGCCCACCCTCCAAATGTTTCAGGGACACCCGGCTAATACCGTGCAGCAATACGCTCAAGCAGACTATCGTGTAAGGAATAGGGTCGTAGATGCAATGCATCTGTATGTCGAGCTTGCCCACAGCATGCTCAAGGACAACTTCACCGGGCTAATTCCGAAGGACGGGGATGAATTTGATGACGCCGGATTTGGTCCCGTCAGAGCCCACGAGATGCATATTCCCCTACAGTGGCTTTATGAAACGTACCCCCTAAATAACGGGCCAATTATTTGGGAGACCATGGAGCTCATGATCGAAGGAAGCACCAAGTTCGGCAGCGACTGGCGAAAGTTTTGGGTGAAAGGAGTGTACCCAGAAATCACATACAACCCCAGAAACCAATCCTACGACGACTTGTTCAACCATGGCGTGAACATGGCAGAAGGTATGGGAGGCTGTCTCTGTCACGGGAGCAAATCAGTTAACAAATACCCAGGTTTACGGTACCCCCTAGCAATTTACCGCATGAGTCATGATGAGGCGCTGAAGACTCAGACCAGGGCGGCAGTCGATCTGTTGGCGACCTATCATAAGTCCTTGTCCGGAACGATCGTGGGTGATGAATTCGTCACCGACCTCAACCCCAGCAGAGGTGCAGAACTATGCACCGCATCCGAGCTAGCCTTCTCCCTCGCCTATATTTATCAGTATCTCGCCGATAATGACATTGCAGACTGGGCGGAACAGATCATTTTCAACGCTCTGCCGGGGCAGATCTCCTCTGACTGGTGGTCCCATCAATACGTGCAACAAGAGAACCAGGTAAGCTGTCTTCACACCTCACTTCAGGTCGAAAGCATCCTTCTGACTTCGCAGCCCTGGTCACGTAACCTTACCGAACATCCTGGAATGTGGGTAAATGTCAACTCGCAGGGCAATGTATTTGGCTTGGAACCGAACTATGTTAGTGATAACTAAGCACACGTCGCTAAGATTTCTCTGCTAAATTCTTCAATAGCCCTGCTGTACGGTCAATCACCCTCAAGCTTACCCCAAGTTTCTCGCCAACTCGTTTGTGCGCACCGCGGACGACGGACTGGCCCATGTCCTCCTTTCCCCAGGCAAAATTTCCGCGTGGCTCGGCAGAAACCGGGTAATTATCGAGGCTGATACAAACTATCCATTTGGGATGAGTTTAAGCTATTCAATTAACACAGAGGTGGACTTCCCATTTTACGTACGTATCCCCGGATGGGCAAGCCCATCTAGCACAGTGTCTGGGCCGGACGGGTCTAGCCAGCAGATCTCCCCATCAGACAAAGGCCTACATCAATTCGATATTAGCACGGGCAGTTCGACCGTCACTGTGAACCTCGAGGCAGAACCGCGCGTGGTCACCCGAGCCAACAACACTGCTGCAGTGTACTACGGAGCACTGCTGTACAGCCTCGCTCTCGACTCAACGGACACCGAGATAGCTCCCGTCGCATACAATGGCGGGAAATTGCCGGCCTCGAGCACCACGTCGCACACGCATGACCACATCATAGAGCCCAAGGGGGTGTGGAACGTGGCCATCGATCCCTCGCAGATCAAGGTGGTGGAGACGGACACGTCTGAGCTCAAGAACCCCATCTGGGAGTTCGGCGCGCCCCCTGTCGAGCTCCGCGTCGCGGCGGTCGAGATCGACTGGCCGCTCGCCTACGACTCCCCCGCCGACCCCCCGGCCAATCCCCGCATCACGGGCAAGCCCTTCAGCGCGCGCTTCATCCCGTTCGGAAGTGCCAAGATCCACATGGCGCATTTACCTGTCGTGAAGCTGCCCGAGATGGACTTGGGGGAGTAGAGCAGAGCAGGGCAGAATAGAGTAGAGTAACTCATAGACGGTATAATTAGACGGATGACGCCAGGTCATAAAGTATTACTAGATAAATCATGAGAATAATCCCTGTAACCATAATTATTCAAAGAGCATAAATTGGGATCCCTTGATATCCCTTGGTATTCGGGTGAAGATGCATGTTCGTTACGATGTGGGCAAATTGAACTCAACTAGGTGACAGCTATGAGGAGTCAAATGGAAAGTAGAAGCAATCACTCATTCAGGTCGGTCGTTGCAGTCAGTTAAAAAGGGGGATGTTTCTCAAGATATGCTTGGAACTTATGACATGCAGAGCAATTCGTGCCGTAATAATCGAAAGAGTACTTCAGTACTAAATCGGGAAAGGGGGTTTGTATATACAGGATGGGCAGCTTGTATTAACTACTTGCTAGAATAACTCATGGGATATCCCAAGTTATTATGCGATTACTTGTATTATTATAATAATAATAATAATTTTTATTATATTATTTTACTACCGTATTACCCTATCCTCCCTTCAAATATCTCGCACTAACAATATTCCCTCCCAAGCAAAGGCACAAATGTTTCAGTCTTTGATATTTTTATCCTCGCTTCCCTAAAGGGCAAAAAAGGAAGAACGAACTAGAAAAAGGAAAGGAAAGGAAAGAAGAAAAAAGAGAAGAAAAGAGAAAGAAAAAGAAACCCCTTTTCCCCAATATCCCCAAAAACACACGTACGTTGTAATGGTACGAGGTTGCAAGAGCTGTACGACTGCACCACAAAAGAGGCACGTAGCCAGGTTGGGGAGCCCGGCAGCCTTGCAACGCCTTATGAACAGCGGAAGGGCAATGCCACGGCGTACCGGAACCGGAAACATCCACGGTGCCCGTGACATATACGTACTGCGCTGCCCGCCCGGGCCTACGTCCTGTCATAGCAGTGCTCCTTCTCGCCGTAGCCGACGCAGTCGAACTCCTTGGGGTGGGCGATGCCGGACTCGAGGGCGTCGATGATGTGGAGGCGGAAGTACGACTTGGCCCAGCCGGGGACGTAGACGATGCCGAGCCCCTCCCGGCAGTAGTAGCCCATCTCGCGCTCGGCGGTGCGGTACTCGGGCGAGCACGTCGGCTGCTGGCCCGCCGTGCTGCACGAGCCCACGGCCGCCTGCCCGGCCACGAAGTAGACGCACTCGCGCGGCGGCACCTTGCCGCCCGCGTCCGCCCACCGCTCGAACGACCGCGTCGCCGTCCTCAGCTCCCCGCGCCGGAGCCCCCGCCCCATGCACTCGGTCTCGATGTGCGGCCGCAGCTCCGCCCAGCAGTCGTGCGGCCGCGGCTTCTGCCCCGGCGCGTGCGGCGGGTCCGGGTTCGGGTGCTCCGGGTCCTCGTCCCCGCCGTACCCGGGCCGCTTCCTGCCGTGGCGCTCGTCCCCGTATCCGCCGTCGCCGCCGCTGACGCGGCCACGGCTGCCGCGGCCGCCGTGGGAACCGCGCTCGCGATCACGGTTGGCAGGGTTCCGGTTTCCCGGGCGGGGGGGGCCGAAAGGTCCCCCCATCCCGCTTTGGCCACGGTTCCGGGGGACGCCGTGGGGCGGGTGGCCGCCGTGGTTGCCGTGGATCGCGTGGCTGCCGCGGTGCCCGTGCTTTCCCTCGCTCCCCGGGACCCCGTGGCCGTGCTTTCCGCGGTGGTCGTGGCCGTTTTCGCGGTTGCCGTGGTGTCGGTGATATTCACCGTTCTCGCCGCGCCCTATGTCCTTGCCCTCTCTGCTGTTCCTCGAACATCCGTGATTTCCGCTCGGCCTTTTGTGGTTTCCACAGGCAAGCGGACGGATCTTGGTATGTGCGAATATTTTGTCGTCCGACTCCGTGAAGTTGCCGTCCCACGGCATAGTGTCGATCGACGCTGCAGAAGGTGAGATTAGCAAATGTTGTTTCCTCGAATTACGTTTCTGACATATAGGGATGGATAAGGGGGTCAAGGGGCTTCTCATATGCTTATGATAAAAAGTCATAGTGGGACGTAATCCCCACTACCTCTTGTGTACTTTTTTTTTTGTTGGCTGAAGAGCAAGGGGGAGGAGACAAATGTGATTGGAATATGAAGTACTGGGAAGGACTGCTAGAAAACTTCGGTATTAACTTACTACTATGCATAGACACCGATATGTAATTCGCGGGCACCGATATGTTGTACATGGACACCGATGTGTCGTTCGCGGGCATCGATGTGTCGTTCGCAGGCATCGATGTGCTGTTCATGGCAATGGCTGGGCCGGTGACGGCGCCCAACCCCAATACTGCACGGGAGAGCTTCATTTTGAATTTGTCGTGAAAATAAAGTAGAGTGATGTGCGTAGTTTGGTGGTGTGCCCACGAATTGGGAGAATTTTGGGAAAAGAGAGAAGAAGAAACCGGACAGGCAAAGCCCAAGACAGGATGTGCTCGCCCTTAAGAGCCTTTTGAGTCATCCTTATCTATGGTTTCTCGTAATTTCCAACCTACGAAAACTGTCTTCAGCTAAAATCTACCAACTGAGCAACGTTCGCCTCCCTAAGAACGCTACCTTGGTGGGCAGATATACCATTGCGCAACCATGGAGGGCGCCGGCGCCCCCTACTAGTGCTCTCACGAAAGTCAAAAGAGTGCAAAAGCCTTCTTTCTATCTGCAGCCCCTAATACTGACCAAAGAAATCAAACCAAATATCTCCTGGATGTTGACACGTAGCGGTTTAGCTGTTATCTAGGGCTAACTGTGTGTGTCAGCCCGTCTGTACGCATAGCAGTAATACCGAGTAATATCAAGAGAGTTGCCTCGTAAGGCAGCGGCGGTAAGCACCGGCGTGAGCTTCACACCAAGCCGGCCGAACTCTTTACCCTTTAACCCCCTTTTTTCAGACGATGACTCATCCATAATACACCCACTCCCCTTTACCCCATCCCCGGTTGTTAAAAATAAAAAATAAAAAACTCTATCTCCTTCTTTTCCTTTTTCCTCTTCCTCTTCCTCTCCTTCTTGATCTTCTCTACCGATTCCCATACCCGCCCGTGTTGAAACCCGGAATGCGCACCATCTGCTCCCACAGCCTGTTCTCCGCGAAGGCCAGCTTCGGGTGGAAGTTGTGCTGCACCACGACGCGGCCGTCGTGCGTGATGCGCACGGCGGCGGCGGGTGCGAACCCCGGGGCGCGGCGCGGGTTGAGGCGGCGGCGGTCGCGCGGGGGCAGGCGTTGCAGGATCCTCCTCCTCCTCGCAGAGGAACAGGTGGATCTGGCTGGATCTCCGCCCTTTCGCCTCGCAGGGCACCGTCCTGCACAGGCGCGCCTGGTCGGGCTGGTGCGGGTCGGGCTCCGGGGGGCAGAAATGGGCGACGAGGGCGACGTTGTGGCGGAGCAGGCCGAAAAAGAAGTAGTCGTCGAGCCAGCGCAGGAGGTCCAGGACCTCCAGGACCTCCTGCTTGACGTCGAGGTTCGCGACGTCCGACGCGGACATCGTCGTCGAGGCCACGACCTCCGCCACCCGGCGCCGTCCCCAGTGGTCCCCGGGCCTCCTGAGGGCCTCGACGAGCCGCTCGGCCGCCTGCAGCTGCCGCGGGTTCAGCTCCGACGCCTGCCACCGCATGTAGAATGCCCCCACGCAGTAGTTGAGCAGGTCCCGCGGCTTGTAGGCGCCCTGCTGCAGCTTGGGCGCGTAGTAGGGCTCGAACGGGGCGTACGGAGGAAGCGCTGGGTGGTTCTTGTCGGTCCCGGGCCTCGGAGGAGCGGCGGAGTTCCGCCTGAAACCTCTATTATTGAAAGTCATGTTGGTTATTGTTGGAGCTTGTGTGTGATTTGTTCCTGGTTTTAACGATGCCTTGATATAAGCTTTGAGTGATTGCTTGAACTGTTAATTTGTTAAATAGCCGAAAACTTGGTATATGATGAGTGATGCCTACAACTCCTCGAAAGCATGGATAAGGGCAGGTATATATACACACATTGTATATGGTAGGAGCAACAAGCCGGACAAAGAGCTCCCATACGAGGGTTGAGAGACACTTTTGATTCTCAGGGAAACACTTCTTTTTCCATAATGTTCTTAGCTCGGCTTCTGACATTATGGGTGTTTGAGATGATACCCTGTATGTTCCCGGCGGGCTTCCATATGATTTGTAGATGATTTTTTTTTTTTTTTTTAATCGCAGCGAACACATCGGTTTTCCAACCTCTGGATATAGCGAGATGAACAGCGTATGCCCGGGTAGCTCAGGAATAAGTTTCGTATAACTCACAAGACTATCCAATAGCAGAGGTTAGCACTGACAACCCCCCGAATCCGCAAAGGGGGGCGAATAGAATAGACTGACCAGACTTCTGTCTCAGACCGTAGTCGATGTATATGAGTCCTAGTGGAAAGAAGCTACCTAGATACGTATTATGCTGCGAATTGGGATGAAAATTAATGTCATGACTGCCGCAACGGCCCAGCAATTGCCACTGCACTAACCACCCCTAGGGGGCACCCCTTCACAAAAGGGCATTAGATATTCAGGTCTGCGACCGAATATCTTGTACTGGATCATATATCTCACAGCCAGGCCTAGCACGGCCACGCGCTGTGACAATTAGTGGACTAATAAATCCAGTCAGTGGGCTACACATCCCGTATAGCAAGACAGTCTACTGTATCTTCCAGACGAGCGCTCGTTAGATGATATCGTCACTCCGTGGGGCACGAAAGTCGAAGCCGCCTGGCTGGCATACATAATTAAGCTTTATTTTTTCTCTCTTTTGGGTGTCCCAACAGCTATGAAAAGGTTTCCGCTTGTGCAAACAAAAAGGAAAAATAACAAGACACAATGGAAAAAGGAAGGGGAAAAAAAAGCCCGAATCTGCCCCTGAATGCCGCCCCGTATAGCAACAGCGAAACGCCACGATATCAATCACCCGGACCAGTCTTTCTTTCCTATCACAACGGCAACAATAACAACAGAAACAACGGCGGCGGCGGCTCGTCAACCGTTTTTTTCTTTTCGATCTTTGTTAACTAATTACGTATAGGCGGTAGGCCTCCCAGCTCGACCTACTCCGGGATCCTCTTACCCAAGAAACTCCTGCGCGAGGTGGAGTGCGCGGCGGCGGAGCTGCCGGGGCGCGGGCTCTCGCCGCCCGTCTCGACGAACGAGCTCTTGAGCGTGACGGTGCCGGCGCCGACCTTGACCTCCTTCTCAGGCCCCCCGGTCTCGTCGACGAAGTACAGGGCCGCGCCCAGGTCGTCGTCGCTGCCGAACGTGTGGTGACCCTTGACCTCGACGCGGAATTGCGTGTCGGCCGTGCATGTGTGCTTGAAGGTCTCGTCGAACCGCACCACGCCCTCGGCGCTCTCGTGGTGCTTCGTCTTGCCGATGGTCCTCTCCTTGGGTGCCAGCTGTTTGATCAGGACGTAGACGTCTGATGACGGAGGGTAATCAGACGCGGATATAACGTTGAAAGTGGCTGTCCCTGCGCCGGCAGCTCCCGGGGCCAAGCTGTTGATAGACATCGCGCCAACACTAGGAGCACGCCCATGAGGTGACCTCCCACCGCTGGCTGCCGAGGGAGGCGACGGAGCCGTGGGCTCACTATCGTTGCTGAGACCGGTAGTACGCTTGAGCGGACCGGGCGTAGACGCATCTGAGCCGTTGGTTACAATGGACGGGACCTCGGAACCGCTCGGCGTGTGGGCTGAGCCGTTGCTTTCCTCCTCTTTCTTGCCACGGAAGCCACGCTTTATGAAGCTGGCACCTTTGCCAACGCCATGCCCAACGACCCCAGCCACCGCGACTCCACCTTTGACCGGTGCACCCACTACGCCCGTGACGATCCTCCCAGGCGCGCCGAATGAGCCCGAGAATGTGCCGGTGCCAAGTCGCGAGCGCGTCACATAGTCGGGTCTAAAGAGAAGACGGATTCTGATGGACCCGGATTTACCATCGAGCAGCAATTTGAGTTCCTTGGCCTTGAACGGGTCAAGCTGCTCCAGGTTGATGTCTGCCCCGCCCAGGAAATCGGGCTTGTCTGCAAAGTCGTAGTCGTAGACCTTGAGGTTGAACTTGGCCGCCGTTCGCGATGGCACGGGTACCTCGAAGAACTCGTTCCACACCGGGTTGAGCGTCTTCTTCTGCGTCTTGGTCTTGAACACCTCTACGCCGTTGAGCTCAAACTTGCAGTACGGGTCGCTCTTGCCGTTCGAGTCGGCCGACGGCAGCTCCGCAGCATCCAACACATCGACTCGGAGGTTGCCCATGTTGTTGATGCTCTCGCTGGGGTCGAGTGCCATTTGAACGGGGATGTACTTCAGGCTAACCTTGACCGACGCAGGTCTGTTCTCCTCATCCTTGAGCTTCAAGACCGTCGGGTTATTCTACAGAAGTTAGCAGCTGATCCCAAGAATCCTACCCACAGAGTTTCTTACCAGACATTGCTTCAAAGTATCGAGGGTATTGCCCGTCAAACGAGCGACGGTGTGCTCCTCATCGCGTTCTTCCCCGGGCTTCTCGCGCTTTTCTCTCACCTTGAGAGTCAGGCGTGAGAACTCAAGTTCACGAATGAAACAGTCACCAATCTCGTCAAACTTGTGAGTCTTATGCTTGGCAGTGCTCGAGATGTAGGAAGGATGTAGCATATCGTCAACATAGATTTCCAGGTGCGCTCCACTCTTTGGCATCTCGGCATCCGAGAGCTTGAAAATCAGGAACCCAGATTCGTGTTTGAGGAGCTCCTGCGGGCTTAGGTGAATCTTGGGAGGCTCTCTTGGTGCATCGCGAGACTTTCGTTCTGATCCGAAAGATCTGGGAGATACGGGTGACAAGGGCATAGTTGCTGAAGTCGGCGTAGTTGGATTCTCCTTGTTCGTTTCCTTCTTCTCCAGTGCGGAGAATTTGCCTGCGTCTGCTGATCGAGGAACGTCTAGAGACTGCTTCGATGTTTCAGGTGTCAATTCTTTCTCCTTCTCTTCCTCTTCCGCCTCCTCTTCCTCCTCATCCTCGGGGTCTGCTATGTTTAGGCACGGGAAGAAAGAGACGGTGTAGACCAGTGTCCCCTTTGCGATGCCCTTTCCATGCATCCGAAGGCCTTCTTCGTGTACTACCTTCTTGTCGTTCACGAGGTATTCGCCGCTCTCTTCTTGTTCGATAAGGTCGGCTCCGAACACCTCGACCAAGCCCAAGCTACGGTCCTTGCCCATCTTCTCGGCATCCATGACTTCTAGGGTCAAGCGATCCCTCGGCGAGTGCATTGGTATGTAAATGACCTCGTCCCACTCAGGATCCAGCGTGTTCCGGTGCGTCACCGTCCGGCTCTTCTCGATGCCGGAAAGAAGCACGCGGACGTACGGATCCGACTTACCCATAGTTTCAAGGTTCCGAAGATCGCGAGCTCTCTTGAAATGGAGACGCATGACACCAATTGGCGTTTGGTAGCCTCCAGTACCGGCGAGAACACCGGATAAGGCCACGGGCTTCCACTGCGCTGTGAGTTTCGCTCGTCCAGATTGCACTCCCGCCAGGTTGTACCAATCGCGGCCCTTCTCCATCATCTCGAGCATGTCATCGAGCTTGATCTGGTATGTGCCGATGAGCTGGTCACCAGCGATGTCGCGATCGTCTTTGACGGCAAGACCCAGTTTGGCGTTCTTCCGATCCGTAATGAGGATTTCCTTGGAGCCATTGTCCCAGATCGGGTTGTTGGTGCGTTTGAGCTTCTTGGTCTGATGCACTTCCTTACCGTTGAGCAGTAAAGCAGCATATGGGTTGAGCAAGCCAACCAAGCTCTTGGTGCCATCGAGATCTTTCGCTTGTTCGACCGTGTATCGTAGAATACCGGTGTTGGTCTCTGGGGGGGGCTCTTCCTTGCCCTCTGCGTTCTTTGTTGTTTCCAGAACGGGGAAGAAGCGGAAGTCAGCACTTACCACACCTCGAGCCTTGCCGTTCGCGATGACCTCCAGACGTTCGTTCTCAAATACATCAAACTCTTCTATCTTCTCAAGCAGGAAAGACGCGACACCAAGCTCTTTGTCCTTACGGAAGTCGTTGTAATCATATACCATGATATCCAGTGAGTCGTTGAAGGAAGTGATAATGACGTAGTGTGTCTCGTTCCAGCGAGGGTTTGAAGTGTCCCTGACGGTCTTGGTCTGCGCCAGGGGTGCCCGCTTGTTCAGAGTGACAACAGCATACGGATCGGGATTTCCAGAAAAGTTGTCCGGGTTCTTGAGACCTTGCGCGCTGTGAATCGTGACTGCGACCACGCCAATGGCCTGGTCAACAGGAGAACCTGCGAGCATCTTGGCTACTTCGATAGGGAAAACATTCGGCGCATACATCATCGGAGCCAGGTTCCCGTGAATTTGCTCCTGGATAAAACTCTCCAGGCCTGGAATGAAATTGATGTCAAAACCAAAAGTCTCACCACCAAGCGGCTTGCAGACATAATCAATCTTGGGGCGCTCTAGGAAGCACATCTCCACCTTCTCAATGTGTGGGAAGGGGAACTGAAGTTTAATCTTCAGGCGCATAATACCCTCAAAAGCCATATCTTCGACAATAACGTCGAGACCCTTACTAATCATAGCTTTACCAATACGAATTTCGAGGACGACCTTAGGGTTTATCTTGTTCTTGAGCTGGCGGTACGTCATGTCAGCTTTGTCGTTGGGGGTGAAGCTAAACTTCCAATCCATGATAACAGTGTCGTCTTCGGCCTTAGGATAAGTCTTGACATGGTCCATTCGCGGGGGCTTGGATCCCAGCGTGAAGGTCTTCAACTTCAGACTATCGAGGAAAGAAGGGGTCGCCGTACTCAAAACCTGGTCGACCGAGTTGATAATAGTTTGGGCCAGAACCGGCTGGTAGATGGGCCAGAACTTAACCAAGAACGAGTTAATCCACTCCAAAGACTCCTCATCAGTTTCCAGCTTCTTCAGGGCCATTTCGCGCGTGAGGTCGTCACGGAAATTTCTTCGAACTCGTCTGATCGATGTGCGATAGTAGGTGGAACAGGTGGCCATGACAATCATAACCCAAGCGAGGCCTCCCCCGAGCACTGCAACCAGCCACGAGGCGAGACAAGCAAACATAATCACAGCGGCATTATGGTACCAATCTATAGAAAGCGTTAACATTTACCGATATCCACCGGCGCATGGAACGGTCGGACCAACCTCCGAAGAATTGATCAGGCACCTTGTCTTCTACCCAGGTAGAGTGATCTAGCAAACTTTCTCCGGCCGTAACGCTTTCGGTGGGCCAGCCGAATCGCTGAGTCCAGCCGACTTTGGCCGCCAGATCCTCCTCCTCTTCGACGGTATTGCCGTCGGTGATTGGCCTTCCTTCATGGTCTTTGATAATCTCAACGGCGCCGGCTTTCGACGGGGTGGGGAGGTCGTAGGCGGGCTTGCTGCCATCGTCGACGTCGGTGGCAAGAGCTATACCCTTAGGTTTTCGCGACGGGCGGAGTTCGTCTGGCACGGCCTAGAGCAAGGGATTAGTTTATTAGGCGCCTTAAAGCAGTTCAGCGCACCAGCAAGGACACCATACAGCTTTGGCCTGAGCCCTCTTCTCCTCCGGGCTCGCGTCGGGGTCGAAGATGAAAGCAGCTACGCCCGCATTTTTGCTTTCTTCCACTAGTTTCTTCTGGGCGTCATCCGCAGTGACGGAGGAATCGGGTTCTTGGGAGGCTTCGATGGCGCCCTGCTGTTTGAGCTCGTTCTCTTCTTGGGCCGTAGACATGACGAATGCCACGGGGTGCTGCTGAAGCAGCTCAAAAGCGGCACGTCGTCAAGTGTTGGTAATAATGCTTGCTGTAGGCAATATACTTTGCAGTCGTGGGAGGTGGTAGGTATGCCGAGCGCGCACACACAACGGAGAGGGTACGAAGAGGAGGTCGGGGTGGTAAGGGAGGTAGGTGGTATGTTGTCAGCAGGTGTCGTTCCGCGAAGCTAAAAGCTAGATGACCGTAGAAGCTAAGAGCTGAGGTCCCGAGGCAGCCAGCGGAAGATAAGGGAGCACGGCAGGGAGGGTGGACGGCCGTATGTAGTGGTGCACGCGGTTAAGGTTCAAGCGTAATTGAACGTAATGATATTGGAAGAGCGCAACGGGGGGGAGATGGAGGAGCAGGAGCAGGAGCAGAAGGAGAAGAAGACGATGACGGAGAATGGGACGGAGATGGAGACGGAGACGGAGAAGAAGAAGAAACAAAAGTAAAGAGCGGAAAAGGAATGGTGTTGCGTTAGGCCGTGAGTGAAGTTCAATGGTGATGTTATGTTGCACGAGTAAAGCTGGCAACATGGAAACCTGCTACCCTGCCTCTACCCTCTCTACCCTCTACTGCAGTAGGCGGGACACGCAGGTAGTAGGCAAGACACGCAGCAGCGCCTTGCTTCCAATCCTACGCCTACGCAGTATCTACCTACGGACTACAGACTACTTACCTAGTACATAGTAGAGTTCCAATGGGTCCAAGTCAGAGGCTCGGCTACGCATCTGTTTGGCCCAATCTTCCCAGATCCGGGTCAAAACGACGTAATGGCCAAGCTGGGATTGCTCTGGGATTGGCACCGTCACAGTGAGCCCCTCAGCACGCTAGTCCTGTAGCTTCGGCCAGTCAGGACGCCCTGTATGGGCAGTATGGGCAGTGCGATGGGGGGCCACCAGGCAAGCCAGGGCAGCATGGGGGGGGGCCGCCGAACATGTCAGCGCCTGAGCATGCCCTGGCTTTCCGGCCTGGCTAGCCTCGTGCTGGAGCTGCTGAAGCTGCTCAGGTACATGTACCGGGATACCTAGCCTTATTTACCGACCACTTCTGCCACTACCTACTACAGATACGTACGGAAAAGACCAACGATTTCGTCCTTGTTTGCCGGTTTTCCAGGTTTTTTTTTTTCCTTTTCTTCCTTTTTTTTTCTCTTCTATTTTTACTCGTCTTTTTCCCGCGAGCGATGCGCCAACCTGCTCGTGACGACGGTCGTAATAACAGCATGGGTACTTATAAGTCTGCTAATTTGGCCTTGGCTTGATTACGACTACTCGCCTACAGCTGCAGATACGAGTGCTATCCATGGATGTCCGTACATAGTATGGGATAGATGTGCTGTAGATACAGTACAGATCATCTGTGCGTCGTAACCTAGATATCTGCTAACCCTACGTACCTTCTCGTTCTCGTCCTTAATATACATACGAATTGGCTTTGCCGGCAGCTCTGGTGGTCGGGGATATGACGACTGCTCAGCTCAGCTCTCTTCGTCACGCGTATGATGCATCTACAAACTAGGTAGTCAACTAGCCCACCAGTCAGCCAGCCAGTATTCTGTATTAACACCAGCCTTTTCCCTCGCAAGGGACGATCGCTGTATCGACGCTTATCTGCCTAGCCTCAGTCCGGGAAAGATTTCTCGTCGTTCGGCAGATCACTGCCGCTTTGATTGGCCTTACAGCCACCACTAATGCCATCCTTGCGCGATATTTCCCGTCTGCTGGGACGGTCGACCGGCCGAAATGCCGATCATGATCATCGCAGGGGAAACGGGTCTCCGGCCCCCGACGGCGATACACAGCTAGACACACACGCACGCATGCGGGTATGTAATAGGAATGTTGTAAACCTGCTCTTCGTCACGGAATGCCCCATCGTCAGTCCCCTACGCATGTGATAAGTACCTGGACCAAGATGACAAATCTTGGACGACTCCGCAGCTAGGAAAGGTAGCCAGGCAGGCCTCCGGGACCGTGCGGCCAACCCGCCGGTCGCTCGCGTGTCTTGAAATCCCCTATTCCGGAGCCGGAGATAATCGCAATTCTAAAAATGGTCCGTCCAGCTCCAATTGTGGGGTTTGGACCCCCATTTGTCATTAGCCGCAATCACCGTCTTGAAGAGTCTGAGAGCGTCACTCATCACGTCGGCACGTTCAGGCCCGCCGCCAAGGGGTCACACGCGATGGCTATGAGATGCCGAGGCCTCCTTCATTTTCACGGGACTCATATGCGAAGCTTTTAACGGTGACTGATGGTGGCCGAGTTTTGCGAACGCCGTCGCTCGCTCCCTTGTGCCTTGGTGACCTCATCAGCCGCACTCATGTTGCAGCAAGGGCCATTATGTGTGATATGAGTGTCGGGCAGTTTTTATCCGTGTAAGGGCTCGTCAGACCGTCGTGTTGGATCAGCTCATGTTGAATCATGAATCATGTGGAACGGTGTTCCCGCTCCCGTCTGTGGACAGATGAGCGGCTGAGGTGTTGTCGACGTTCCACCACACCACGCGACCGCACATGAACCAGCTACAGGAGGCAGCGTTCTTGGCCTGGGATGAGTGCAGCTACCGCCAAGCCTCGATGTAAGTAAGTAGTGTTTGAGGTGATGATAACACATTTTAGGTAGACATGTCCTATTAAAAGCAACTTATTCCATCAAGATACATCACATGTGACTTCGGGGTTTTATACCACTATGCAAGATCTTATACCAAGACACCTGAGGATCAGATCTGGGGGCGAGAACCAGGTAAATAACCTCTATAGTGTAGTTGCCTAAGACACTGGCCAAGTGACGATATCTTATAGGTCACCCTATGGCTGTTGCCTACACGAGGGAATCCTTTCAGCTCTTCAACCTCGGTTGCTAAGGCTTTGTCCTACTGTCTTACGGACCACCATGCCGTATAGCATCTGTCATAGAGCTATGTCATCCTCTTGTAACTCGAAAGTCAGGATAGATAACGGAGTCATGGAAACGAATGATACCGATTTTTCATTTTCTGGATATCTGTTGACGCTGATTTCCCCATCAGATCTAACATAAACTATTCACCCTAACAAACTATCCGTTGAATTTCAACTTGGAATTATACGTGTTATATTTCCACGTATGCTATTGAAATGCCGCCTTAGTATATTATGCCATCAACAAGTTTGTGAGATCTCGGCCAGCCGGCGGCGGCTCGGGAAGCAAGCTAGCGAGGTAGATTAAGAGGCGGCATCTCTACAAACCAACATCTTGAAGGTGTAACTACTCCGTCTAGAGGAGGTGTTCTGCGGCATATTCTCACTACTTCTCGAAGTGTCGGGGAACTTTTCAACAACTCTTCGAGTACTGTTCTAACCCGTAACACGATACTCTTGCGGTAAAGAATGGTTTCGATTGACTCCAACTGCAAGTACGCTCACTACCTAACAGGGGCTTTCCAGCCCACCGGCTACTCGTACAGACTGAAGGGAACACACGATACGAGTTTCTTATAATTTACATCCCAAGTAGGCCAAGAACCCACTTACAGGCCGGCGGTAACTCAATCGGTAGTGACGGTCTCGCGCGCCCAGAAAGCCGTCCCGGTATGGCCTAGCAATTTACCTGGACAAGGTTCGGGTCGCTCTGAGGCAGCATGTCAGACTCGAGGCGAGCCCTTGTCACCCACCGATCGTTGGGGGTCTCGCGCTTCCTGCCCTTGATGTTGGCGGCAGGGGACGTGGCTACGGGACTGCTGTTGGTGTCGTCGACAGATGTCGTCGAGTTCAGGGGCGCGGTGCCGTTGAGTAAAGAAGCTAGGCACAGAGCAAGCACGTCTCAGCGTCTGATTCAGGGGCGCCGAAATTCGTTGGTAATCACTTACCCGAAGGGACCCAGTCCGTGTTGACGACGCCGCCGCGGAACTCGGCGGCGGAGACGGGGCCGCAGGCGGGCGGCTCGATGAGGAGGCCGGTCTGGGGGAAGGGGTCCAGGGGCCCCCAGAGGTTCCCGGCGGCGTCGACGCCGACGCCGCGGGTGATCCAGGGCATCTGGGAGAAGTCGTAGGCGGGCGGGGGCGTGCCGGGGATGGCCTGCTCGCCCTGGACCCAGACGTTGACGGGCTGGGCGTAGGTGCCGACGAGGAAGAGGCCGTTCCGGGACGCGCGCGTCGCGGGCGCGCCGCCGATCTCGGCCACCGCCCGGTACTCGCGCGCGTACCCGCCGAAGATGTCCGCCCGGTACTCGAACTTGTTCTGCTCGTTGCGGCCCCCGCGCAGCCCCAGCGCCGCCACGATCCGGTCCGTCACCGCCCCCGTGCACGGGTCGTAGTCCATCGCGTACAGCGCGATGGTGGCCGCGGCGTTGGACGTGTAGCCGACGAACTGCGAGAGTGTTAACGCCGTGCCCCTGGTCTCAAGCTTGGAATCCCCTTGGAGTCTAGGCGCTGTAAGAAAGATTGCGTGTTTTTCTTACCCGAGATTCCCGGAGCTCCGTGTTCGGGTTCAGGTTGCTGATCCCGAGAAGTCCCAGTTCCATGCGAACGTAAACGAGGTCCTGAAGCGTCGTGATCTCGACGTTCTGGGCCACTATGCTGAAGCAGATAAATTCGTCGCCCCGACGGATGCCTTGGAAGATTACAAAATCACCAGGAAGAAAAGGAGCCATTGAAAGCGGATCTGCGACGGAGCTATCGAAGAGGTGAGCATGTTTCCCCCCTGAAGGGTAGGTTTGTGACTTACAAGGTCCCCGAGCCCTGAAAGGGCCGGTTGGTCGCTGGGCACAAGGGGTCAGAGGAGTTACGGGGGATACACATGGGGAAGCCTGAGAAGGAACTGATGCTGGGGCTCTCGTCATCGGCGGTGAAGAAGGGCGCCACGGTGTTACCCACGGAGAAGACTGCGTTAGGGTCACTGATGCGGAGGGTAGGCCCATTGGCAATCTTCATGGTGCCGTTTTCGAAGTCGATGGACTCGATGAACCCGTTGCTCTCGCCCTCGAAGAACTGGTAGGTTAGGATCTGGGCGGCCATGGGCTGGCCGTTGATGAAGTTGCCGATGACCTAGGGAGATTATCTCTTAAGCACTTGGGCTAGCTCCTCAGATATCCCTCCCGCCCCGAGCATGGCACATGGCTATGATTATCCGCACTGAGAATTATAGTACGCACTGGGGCAATGGGGCCGCACTGGAACGATATCGCACTGGGTGGGTTGCCGTTGGCCGCGCACTAAGTACTTACATTCGTTTCATATCCGATCATGGAGTCCTTTTCTTCGACGAAGTCTTTCCAAGGAACATACACTGCGGGAAACTGGACCAGCATATTCTTAGGCACTATGATGTCGTAGCCGTTGATGGAGATAGTGCCGCCAGTATTGTATGTATCGTCTGTCGCCGTTGCGTCTTCTAGTCCTCCCTGGATGAAGAGGGGCGCGTCCTGTGCCATGGTCTTGGCCACCATACTTAGGAGCTGAAGACTCAGCATGAGCAAAGAGGGGAGAGGGAAACGAGACATGATGGCTTCTTTATAAGTGAGTGATTTGGAGAATGTCGGAGTGGGCGTATCGTTATTGTGGTGGCGCTGTTGCGAAGAACAGGTCGAACTGTAGCCCTAATGAGAGGATTGCCCGTCTTATATGCACTTCTTCTTTCTGTGTCCGCCCATCATATTGCTGTCATCGTGTAAGGACCGCTCCGATATCAGTAGATAACTTCGAGCCATCTGGTCTCGAGCTCTAGAGCTCGAACAATTGTTGCAGCCATCGTGAGGATTCCTCATGAGAGACTTGGCGTATGAGCCTCCAAGACATGGCTTCTCGATCGAGACTGCATCCGACCACGATCCCTGCCTTTCTTTCACGTTGAACGACAGAAAAAGGTTTGAGGAATTTGCGAAGGCCGACTGCGGGATCTCTCGCAAAGACCTCGTATACCCAGTCGTTTCGTGGTGGGCACGGATATTGTCCTAGAAGCGGAAATGGGTGCGACGAAGATGTCACGCAGAGACGCCCTAGAACGGGACAATGAGTGAGAGCGCTTCCTACGATAAAGACGCCATGATTAGCGAGCACGGGAACTAGGTCTTTTTCGTACTTTGCCCCCCAGATGGGATGCTCGTAACCATGTGAAATGCTGGGCTCTTCTCGCGCGTTGCGCGTCGACGACTAAAGATCGTCTGGGAGGGTCGCATATGTCTTCTATGTAGTGTAGCACTGTAACGTTAGGGACAGGCGAACTTGCCCGGCGTCTTGGCGGCCTCGAACTCGAGTAAAACTTCCCCGGAACTGGTTTTGGCCCTCAGGGCTGCAAGGGGGGGCTGGCTCGTCGTCCTGGTGCATTTATCATCAAGCCTCCGGTTAAGCGTCTGACACAGCGGAAGGATCCAGCACCCCGGTCTGTCCGGTGTAGGGGACGCACCAGCAGCCATGGCGACATGTGAGCGCGTACGCCGTTGTGGAGGCGGAGTGTTGTGGAGGCGGAGTGCAACCCTTCTTCTGCCCCAAGGTGGCAGTGAGGTGAACGTATTTGGCAGCCGTGCAAGACCGTCCCGTCGCCTCGAGGTCAGTAACCGCTTGCGGGGTAGGTCTTAACCCCGGTGCCGGATCTTGGAACGGGAACGGCCCGGAGACACTAGTGCGCGCCTCTTCTACATGTGGAAAACTCATGTCCAAAGCACCGGCTACTATTGGCCCTCCTAAAGGCCGATCCCACTCTTCTCCATGTTTCGGCCTGCATGTCACCGTGCCAAGCCTGTGAAAGCAAGTTAGCCATAGCAAGCCGGCCTGCTTCCGGGCTCACCTCTTCAGGCCCATCAAATAAGCGTTAGATAAACTTCTTACTCACCTCTCGACACACGGAGAATTACCATAGTCCTCCTGTGAGGGGACTAGAAGACGGCTGCTAAGAGGGTCGTAGGCACAAGATATTCACTTGGCGCTCGTCATTCAGTAGGTTCCTGCGTCGGAGTCGGTCAATACTTCAAGAGTCTCCAACGTTATCTTACGCCTATGCAGAAGCAACCGCAATGGATCGATGTTGGTGGGTTTCGTTTACGCCTCTCAGCCGCATGGTAACTCCGAGGCACCTTGCCTGTTGGGGAAAGCAAATGTAATTCCTATCACAGGTTTATGAGGCTTTGTGTGCGTGTGAGGGTACGTGTAGGTAGGCCTTTAGACAATGCCATGTACACCACGACGACAGCACCGTGTCCGCCGTTGCCAAGCATACGACCCCTTTACATACCCTACTAGTTCGCAACCACGCGAGGAGCTACCACACTTGGAGACTCCCTGAATTTCCAATTCTCATGTAAGCATTTCTCTTTTTAGTTTCTCCGATCGTTGTCCATATTCCTTACTAATCCCTATCACCGTGTCTTGCCCATGTCAAGGAAACAACTGCTACCTTGTTGTATACTATGGTCTGCATTGACCACCCTCCGTACGGCTTTTGGAGAGCTAGGCATCGTCGGTCCCGCATCTGGACACTGATATTGATCTTCTCGAGCGTGGCAAGGAGACCATGGATGCTTGGCACTGAAGGGGAGGAATCCGCACTGGACCGTACCCGTTCTTCGGCTACGCTGCCGTTTTCTTCCCTAAGTCTCTTTTAACGCTTGTAAAGGTTAGCATATCAAGAACGCCATATGTTGGGATAAACACGTTACTCTTCGTCAGTCCAGCCACAGTGATTCGTAATGTTTCGAGATGGTCTAACTTCACGATAGTTCAAGGTCTGCTATGTAGACAGCCAATCGATAATTACTCAAGATGGCAATCGATCACTCTTTGTTACTCAACAGGGGCATGATCAAATTACAGAGTCCTCCAAGTCGATGTCTCGTCCCACGTTCCGCGGGGCTATCGTCAGATGTCGTCTGCCTCTTTTGATCAAATGGACATCTCAACTGGATATTGTGTTTGAGGTCGGTACGAGACTTGTCAATGAGGCCACATCATCAATACTCCAAACGACAAGGGAGTAGATAGACCCGGAGGAGGTTGTGCACTCTTGAACGAGGCACTAGGACGACCCCCTAGCAACTCAGTCGTCAGTTGCGCAGTCCTGATTTTTCCCGGTGGGAGGACTCTGAGAAAGCCATCGTTTCACTCGAGTGATGGAATGGAGCTTGCTATCTATCATAGGTTTATAAACCGCCTTGGGATCGACGTTTTTTTTTTTTTTTTTTCGCATCTTTGTCCTCATCAACTACGAAAGGAACCGATCTATTCATTACTCTATACCCTGATCTTTACCGTACAAATTTGTTGTCTTCTCAGTGACGATGTTGCCAAAAGCCAGCTATATCGCACTTTACTCTTACCTTTGTGCAAACTCGCTAGCGCAGAGCACCTACGAGTCTCATATTCCGGAGCAGGAAGCTCTTGCCTTGTCTCAAATTGTCGAAGATGACCCTGGTGACCTGATAAGTATATCGAAGGGCGATGAGAGTCCAGGTCAGTACGATGAGACCCCTGTTTCTACCGTACATTCATTCGTGTTGGGAAATAGTTCATCCCAAGCCTTGACGTCCTGAGCCGTGGTTCCTTTGAAGTGCCCCAGTGATTACCCCTGATAGCACCTTAGAACAGAATACTACATACATGAAACAAACACTAACTTGGAATAGAATTCCCTCTGATCTTCCGTGTGCCGCTGCCGATTCCTCCTCTAAAGCAACCGAAGCAGTACGTGAAATATTCACGACTTTACCCATCCTCTGCTAACGAATTGAAGGATCATCGTCAATCCCGTGACAGGCAGAGATATTTGGTACTTCGAGATCGAGATACGACCGTTCGAGCAGCAGGTCTACCCAGGTCTCAACCCTGCGCGCTTGATCGGCTACGATGGGATTTCCCCGGGCCCAACTTTCATGATCCCCCAAGGCACGGAGACTATCGTCCGGTTTCTGAACAATGCCGACCGCGAAAACTCGGTTCACCTCCACGGTTCGCCGTCCCGGGCCCCCTTCGACGGCTGGGCCGCGGACCTCACGTTCCCCGGAGAGTACAAAGATTACTACTACCCTAATTTTGAGTCTGCCCGTATGCTCTGGTACCACGACCATGCCTTGGGAATCGTACGTCACCCCCATAAACTCATTTATAGGCCGGAACTGACTTCGAGTAGACTGCCGAGAACGCATACTGTCAGTGACATTGAGAGCCCCCCTTTGCCACCTGTTTACAATTCTTCAAACTATGCAGGGGAATAAGTGCTGACCCTATACGATGCAGTCGGCCAGGCCGGTGCCTACATCCTGTCCGACGTGGCGGAAGACGTCCTCGGGCTCCCGTCCGGCTACGGCGAGTTCGACATCCCGCTGATCCTGTCGGCCAAGTTCTACAACCAGGACGGCACGCTCCGGTCGACGGCGGGCGAGGACGAGAGCGTCTGGGGCGACGTGATCCACGTCAACGGGCAGCCGTGGCCCTTC
The DNA here is from genome assembly GCA_000966885.1 of Xylaria sp. JS573. Classification (NCBI taxonomy): domain Eukaryota; kingdom Fungi; phylum Ascomycota; class Sordariomycetes; order Xylariales; family Xylariaceae; genus Xylaria; species Xylaria sp. JS573. The sequence continues at coordinate 790,061 of JWIU01000010.1, forward strand.
CTCGACGTGCAGCCGCGCAAGTACCGCCTGCGCTTCCTCAACTCGAGCCCGTCGCGCAACTTCGGCCTGTACTTCGCGCTCGCGTCGCAGCCCGACGGCCGCCTGCCCTTCCAGGTCGTCGCGTCCGACGCGGGCCTGCTCGAGCGGCCCGCGGCCACGTCGCAGCTGATCGTCTCGGTCGCCGAGCGGTGGGAGGCCGTCTTCGACTTCGCGCCGTTCGCGGGGCAGGCGGTCGAGCTGCGCAACGACCAGCAGGTCGGCGACCTCGCCGTCGACGACGAGTTCGACAACGCCGACAAGGTGATGCGGTTCGTCGTGGCCCCCGGCCCCGTCGACGACCCCTCGGCGGTGCCCGACCCGCTGCGCGACGTGCCCTTCCCGCCCGCCACCGCCGGCATCGACCACTCGTTCCGCTTCCACCGCACCAACGGTGAGTGGCGCATCAACGGCGTCGGGTTCGCCGACGCCGCCAACCGCGTCCTGGCCAACGTGCCCCGCGGCACCGTCGAGATCTGGGAGCTCGAGAACGGGTCCGGCGGCTGGACCCACCCCATCCACGTGCACCTCGTCGACTTCAAGGTGCTCGCGCGTAGTGGCAGAGACCGCGGCGTCGAGCCGTACGAAGCCGTCGCACTTAAGGACGTCGTGTGGCTGGCGCGTGGCGAGACCGTGCTGGTCGAGGCACAGTACGTTGACTCCCCATTTCTTCTATCGAAGCCCCTCCCCTAAAGTGATGCCTAATACCTACCCACTGGGGATAGACATCACTAAGTCTGAAGCTCCTAATAAGAGCATCTCATAATATTTACTAATCATGGTCTGCGTGATCTAGTTACGCGCCCTGGAACGGCGTCTACATGTTCCACTGCCACAACCTGATCCACGAGGACCAGGACATGATGGCCGCGTTCAACGTGACGAAGCTGGAAAACTTCGGGTACAACGAGACGACCGACTTCGGCGACCCGGAGGACCCGCGGTGGGCCGCCCAGCCGTACGACCGCGCCGACTTCCTCGCCCGCACCGGCATCTTCACCGAGCAGGCCATCATCGACAAGGTGCAGATGCTCGCGCTCCAGCAGCCCTACAGCGAGCGCGATCAGGTGAATGCGGCCCTCGACGCCTTCTGGCTCAACAGAGATATCGGCGACCCGAACGCGGCCTTCCAGCCTGCCCCTGTCCCCAACCCTGCGCCCCGTTCTGTCGATTCCGAGAGCCCAATACCCCGTTACAGACGCTTCAAGCTTTAGGGGGACGGTTGGTTCTTCTGGAGGATATCTATTAGTCCTAAATCTGCAAAACGTTCCTGGGACGGCCTGTGCAGAGAACGGCCACTGTCGTTACCGCAAATACATCGGTGCTTTCTGTATTGTATTATGAAGAGACAGTCCTTTCCGCCACTGCCGCAGACTCTTTGGTCATTTTAAGTGCACACTCGATAAACTACCTGCTTTTTGTATATAGTTATACATAAACACGGAGCGGGACGTTATCTTGTTTCTGCAACTTTGTGATCCTGGGTGTTTTTCTTCCATCCAGGTCCGTAGGATATTAACACAAGGTTCAACTTCCACTATTGGTTCTGTAGCGTGCGTGTATGGCCTACTGATTGTTTGCGGCGGTTATTGGTTTTAATGTAGGAGGACATGCCGGGTAGTTTCGTAGCATCAAATATAAAAATGATGTTAAGTGTATTTGTCTGTCAGTGTACCCCGAGACAACAACCCAACTCATCCGACAAGACACGATGTCTCATCAGCCGCGTCAGTCAGGGATCTCGTCAATGCTCTTCACACTAATCTCCTCCCTCGCATTCATCTTCCGCCTGAGGGCACTGCTCGCCGGATACACTACAACAAAAGCCGAACATCGTCAGCACGGCGGGCCAACCGCAAAAACCGGGGGTTCCTGGGGGAAAGCGAGCGCAAAAAAAAAAAAAGATTACAAACTCTCCGCAGCCGGTTCGAGCTGCCCAGGGGCCGCAGCGCCACCAGGCCGTGCCAGGGGTCGACGCGCACGCGATCCTCCCAGAAGGCCCTTGCGCGCGAAGCTCCAGCTCTCGCGGCGCGGCACGACGAGCTCTCCGCGACGGGCTGGCGGGGATACCTCTGGTCGTCCCACGCGGCGCCGGCGTACTCGGGGGGCTGCTGCCTGCTGCGTCTGCTGCTGCTGCTTCCGGTCCTTCTTCTTCCTGTCCTGTTGCTGTTGCTGCTCGCCGGGTGGAAGGGGAGGAGATGGTGGCGGCGGCGGCGGCTCCTCGAGCAGCTGGGACCTGGAACGAGAACGCGGCGTCGTTACGGGCGTGCGTGGAAGTCGCGCGGGGAGCGGTGGAGGAGGGGCGTCCTCGCCTCCCGGGTCATCGCGGCCGACCCCCGCGCGCTGCTGCTGCGCCTCCGTCGACGGGATCAGGCGGTACTTCACGACGTAGTCGCGCCGAAGCGGTATGTAGGCGGTCTGCGAGTGTACCAGCGCGTGGCGGCGAGGTGGCGGTTGGGGCAGCTTGTCGCGCGAGAACTGCAGCGCGGCGTCGGGCCCGGGGCCTCGAGGCGCCGGTGCAGCTCCGCCGGGTCGCCGTCGCCGTCGCCGTCGCCGTACCGGAGCCGCAAGTCGAGGATCTCCCGCGTCGTCTTGGCGTCGGCGAGCTCGATCGATCGCCGGCGCGTTGTTGAACTCGATGTCTGCGAGTAGGGGATGCACCACCACCCCGTATAGCTAGCGTTGACCGCTACGAACGCGGGGTCGCCTGACATGAGCAAACCCTCAGCTTGCCTACACAGTATTCAGGGGCTCCCAAACAGATCCACTGAACAGGCAAGAGGGGTGATAGACAGGCCCGATATCCCCGTACGTGCCCTGAGTGGGACAGTCCCGACCAGCGTCGAACATTCTCGCCCTTGACATCAAAGATCTTCATGGCAAAGCCGCGCGGTCGGGGAATGCGATCCTCGCGCTAGGTCCGCTTCTGCCGTAGGGGGGGTATCAGCGACATCTCTCTCCCGAAGCACTCACATCGAGAGGCCTGGGTCTCCGGGCTCCGAGCTGTAGCGGCACGCGACGGGGCGGGCGGGGTGCTCGCCGGCGTCCCTGAAGAGCTCCGACTGCTTCGGGTGGGGCGGGCAGGTCGCCCGGCACGACGAACCTCCCCTTGCACGATGCCCTGCGTCCGCGCGTGCGTGCCCCCCGTGGCAGTGGCTGGCGCGCGTCTTGTCGAACCGGCGGCGCTGCATTCTCGTTGATCTGGGCGATCACGGCTCTCATGTCCTCCTCCCCGTGCGGCGGGATCACCTTAACGCCGGGAGTCTCACAGGGGACGTATTCCCTGTTTGCTACGTCTTTATCCCGGCTTGAAGTCATGATAGCGATGGAGTAACTGATTGGGTCTCTTGAGGGAGAGACAATGCCTTGAGGCTGGTTCACTACGCTGCCACAAGAGCTTGTGATGTTGGATAGGAAAACAGTAGTAGACACGATACATGGGAAATTGAATGCGAGCGGTCTTGTCTGGCTGGCCAAAGTTAAGGCTTCCGTGATGTATGAGAGGTGATGCCGTCATAGAAGGCGTACCCCACTAAGGCTGTACACGGCGCCCGTCAGCAACCTCATATTATGATCACATCTCATGTAAATACAGAACTAGAATGGCTTTCGTAGTTAGTTAATGTTTGATTATTATGAAAATATTTGAGCTAATTCGTAGAGACGGTGGACAGACGGTACTGGATAGAGATGCACCTATTCTCACCTCCCGTTGAGAGTATGCAATGACTTCACAGCTCAACCAACGAGACAGGCTTCATTCCTACCCTGAAGCCGCCATACCGAAATAGACTGGCCCGTTCGCTGACTGCCTTGAGCCGCTAGGCTTGAAGGATGTTGCCTTTCACATGCCCGCTCTGTGACTGCGTGACTCCCCCTCGAAGTGAAACATGCATTTAGACTGTGGTGCTTGCCTGGTTTCCAGCACAAAGTTCCCTGCATATGGATCGTTGCTCAATTGACAAATCCCCTCTTTTCAGTGGTTAGGCACGGCATTGAAATGCCACCATCTGTGAAATATTAGGGACTATTAGTATGAGATGAAAGGTATCACAAGGCAGAACAGTCTTGCCTACCAGCAAGCCTGGTTTGGTTATTTCTGCATTCAACAATGTACCTACGTTTTGCCGGCATACTGCAGCAGCTGGACTCCAAGCCTTGCGTTTTTTCAAGCTCATGATGGCTTGGCAACTTGCACTGCCGAGCAAGGATACATGGCCTTCCGGATCTACCGCCTATGCCCTAACCGGTAGCGATCCGTGGCCTCGGGGAAGGATTTCGACGCAGCCCATACCATACCTGCTAGTAGAAGCAGGCAAGAAGTTTACCCGCGAATTGTATTGTGAATTCTGTTCAGGCTTACGGCAGATCGGCTAGCTGAGACTCGAGAGCCGAAATTGAGCACTGAGTCTATGGTGAGGCTCTATGAAGTGAATTTCCACTTCTCGGAGCAGCCTAGTAGCCTAGCGCTGGAAGGTAAGACCGAACTTGGAGCCAAGAGTCGTGACCGAACATTGCCTAACCGATGCCTCTCATCTCCCATACGTGTGTAGTATGCAGTAGACGTATAACATGATTTGCACCGCCGCGGCGCCGTTAGGTCGGCCTGGCGGTGGTTACTGGCTCCAAGCACTTGCGAGGCATGCCGATCCCCCGACCAGGAAAGTCGGGGCGCGTCCAGCATTCCAGCATCCGCTCTCTTTTAGCGGCGAGCGCATGGTCATTAATAGGGGTTATAATGCTTCGTGGCCCAATAATGACCTCCTCTGAGCGAGGATGCAAAAGGACAAAAGGGCAACAGCCAGTCGGGCGACAGTATGTCCACTGTATGAGACGCCGACTTCAAACTTGGCCAAGTTCGTGAACTCGGCAACATTGGGCTGCCGGCTTCTGACAAGTAAGTCGGCGGTGGAGCGCGTGTCTGTGTGTGCCTTACGGGAAAGCCAGGCCCCGCTCACTACCGCGAAGGCTGGCTACATTGTAGGTCCGTAGGAGACGACTACCTCCTATGTATGCGAGACGGCGAGGCACCCGCGCATGCGGCACGTGGCAGGCATTAAATAGGCAGGCCCCCTCTCGCCCTCGTGATGCCTTTTAGCATTGGAGGAAAAAGGGCAAGGCGAAGAAGCTCCGACAACGTGACTCTGGCGCTGCAACGGGCGACGATCCAGTGCTAAAAAGCTTGGAAGAATGGGCTCGCGCATCCTATGGCGTGATTGGTCGGGTAAGTCGGACAACGATTGTGAAGCATGAGATCGGCACTTCAAGGAGGGATGTCGGTGAAGCACATTTTGCGCTGTTTGGACGAGAGGACGGCAGGTGTCAGTACAGATTAGTGGGATCTGAGATATGTATGCGTGCGTAGTCGTAGTAGCATGCGGTATGGGACACACCATCAGCCATCATCAGGCTTTCTCGTCTTGTTCTGCGTTGTTCGTCGGTTGCAGCAGCTCCCGTCGCTAACCTTTCCTGCCTTATCCACCGCCGTAGCTAGGAGTCAGAGGGCCCCTCCCCATCTCCAGTTTATATCGGCAGCATTGCGCACCTATGTACTGATTGATGTCCATAGTACGCAGTACATAATAGTACTCCGTAGTAGCAGAGTAGTAGGTAGACGGCCAGCCAGCTGGGAATTTGTCATGGCCGTGCCGTAGCAAAAGGGCAAAGGTGGGTGGGTTGTCAAGGGTTTTGATACTGTAATCGAATAGTAAGAACAAGGTGAGGCTTGCAGGGCCAAATTCGGCCCTGCGAGGATACCTGGGGCGCGGAAAAGCAAGCGGGCACTAATCAGAGGGCTAGCAGCTAGCGCCACCACCTAGCTCTCTCTATACTTGCGGGCCCGTGAAGCATACATAGTAAAACAACAATACGCGCACCCACGCAACAAAAGCGCCCGTGGTGGCCTCATCGTACCGCTAGGCTAGGTAAGTATGCAGAGAGGTACATAGTTGTACGTCGTAGGCTAGGTACGCGGCCAGCAAGCAGCCCGATTGCGCGGTGGAGAACATGCCATGTTTTCAGTCACGTCTTTCTCTCTCTGTGCCTCTCTAGCTGTCAAGGGCTGTCCAGGTAGGCAAGATAGATAAGGTATATCTGCCGGGGAACAACAGGTTGTGGCAGGTAGGGGCATGAAGAAAAGAAATTGCGATGTCCAAACCCATATCGCCGGCGCCGGTGGAATCGCCTCTTGCGTGCACTGTCTTTGGGGTATTTTACCTACATACACGGCCTCCCTCCCCATCCATGTGATGTCACTAACTAGGTAATGGCGCACGTTGCACAGCATTGCGCACAGGCCGTGGCGCACAGCAGGAGATCGCGAACATGGAATGGAGATTCGAGATATGACGATGACGATGGGAAAAAGGGGGCTGAATAAGGGTCTCAGGTGTGGGATTGGCGCGGCGGCTGACAGCCGTCGTTTCAACAGGAGCCAACGCCACGGTCACAAGGGCGCAACCCACACATCAGCCTCTCAAACGCTTTGAGTTACGGTGAATAAAATAAAATAAAATAAAAGCCTTCCCGCATGGTTGATATGTCGTCACTGCGGCCGCATCTGGCCTCCAGCAGGATTGTGTATGCGCCTGAGAATTGACATCCGCGAACAAACAGACGAGGCAATTCGAGTATTCATGTACAAGCAGACACGTAGTCCGCTTCACCTCTTCGCTAGCTTTAAGATCGTCGAGCTTCAGAAAGTGTGGGAGGGGAGAAAGAGGGAGAGAGAGAGAGCGCGCACCAGGGCGATGCTTCTGTCTTCTGTACAGTGCAGAAGAAAAAAAATTTTACCTTAAGAAATGGGTGAGGGGAGAAAAAGGGGGGAGATATGATGCCGGCTAGGTCTGTTACCGTCAAATTGTAGGAGGTCGACGGGCAAAATAAAATAAAAACAGCTGTTTCCCTGGCCGGTGATAGGCTTAAATGAGGATTTTCTGGAATACCTTCCCTTGGAGGCAATGATTCGACCCTAGGGTTAAAAAAAATACGTGCAAAACGTCCTGTCGGGGAGGCAGACTCGTTCAAATAATAGCTACAGGTACGGGGCAGTAGCAGGACGGAGCCCACTTCGCGCTGGCAAGCGTTGGAGGATCGTCGTCGTCATTTAGAGGTGTTACTGGCAGAACGATGGTCTTGCCATGGGAGAAAGCAGGATGGCAGTACTCCGTAGCACTACGTAGGTAGCTCATCCCATTATATCCATTGTCCTGCACCTACCAGCCCGCCAGCCCGCCAGCCCGCCTACCTACATACAGATATGTATGTGCTATAGTATAGACTGACTGCATCCGCAGCTGACAGCCCGACCGACTGGGCCCGTGGCCTGATTGACGAAGGTGGGAGAGACGGGGGCGGCTGGGCGGCTGGGCGGGAATCAAAAGGGGCCAAGGGCGACAGGGTCCAGCCTGGTTACATAGTATTAGCACGGTGAAGCTGAAGCGACCGCCGTGGATGACATCACCGCCCTGCTTTCAACACGCGCCAGGGGTCGACGGGCCCCGCATCCGAATTGGGAAATTGTGGAAATACTTCGTAACAGGGTTGGCCGTGTGCGGCGGAGCGGCACTCACTGTATTCCAAGTACCGCGCGCATGTGCACGCACGCCTCTGATGTATCGCGCGGAATGTACTGCATACAGATTGCATGCCATACGTAACAGCCGCTGAACCAGTATCTACTACCACTGCTAACCAACCATGATGGCCGAGATGGCCTTCACGAATTCAGCCCGCTCACTTATTAGCAAGCTTAGCTAGCCGTCCCGGTGAAACTGCCCCGTCGAACCGTCATTTTCCAGGCGCTACTCGTAGTGCGTACATGAGCTGGCTAGGGCTGCTGGGTACCTACTATGTACTGAGTTATTCCTGTCACCGTAGGCTACTTGGTGTCGGTAGGGTTGACGATGGCAGAAACACTCAAGCCAATCGTTCCCACGGTTTTGCCGTCGGCTGGGTTTGCCGAGGCCTTTACTGGGCCAGGAAGGAATGCGGACGAGGCAACAAGGGAGCCATCGAGGAGGCATTGGATTGAGGATTATCATAGCAGATAGAAGACAACCAGTTGACGGCGAAAGCCGAAGCGGAACTGTCGTATTCTTTGCCCGCCGCCGTGGGCTTTGACGGTTGGCAATTTCTGTTTCGCTCGACCTGCTAGAAATGGGCAAAGAAAAAAAAAAGACCCAGAAATATTTTAAGGGTCCTGTCACCATGTTTGCCCATGTAGTCCGAACAACTAGAAAAAAACAAAAGTGGGTGGTGGGTGGGATGAGGCCCTGCAGCCGACTTAGGTTGCGTTAGAACGATATCGGCGCACTTTGCAACTCCATCTGCTAAGGGGCAAGCCGAGCCAGTTGCGTGCCGTGCTGACCCTCCGAGTCGACTTCTCAGCTCGTTTACACCCGTCTGGCGCGATGAGAGCATAAAATAGCAAACCTTTTTTTTCTCTCTCTCTTTCCCAGTTGCCCCAGACTCAAACTTCCAGAACATTACGTGTACGCATTCGTATATGATGCGATCTTGGGAGGCCTTCGCCTTCGCCATCGCCATCGCCATCGTCAGGTTACATAGGTTCCTGGTGCCTACGTCGTGGGCTCGGACTCTCTTCCGGCCTTAACTCAAAACTCCGCCAGCTTTTACCTGGTAGCGACCCCGCAGGCATGATAGAGAGAAGGAAAAGATAAGAAATTCGCTGTACATACGTAGTTGTAGTAGTGGTAGGACTGATTGTGTCAGTGTGCCTGCCAACGTCCATACCTATTATGTGCTTGGGTATGGGTATGCGTAGAATGCTGAGAACTTCCAGACTGCTTATCGCTTGCTGAATAGGTCGACATGAAGCAGATTTCTTGGGATCAGCTATCCACCGAAGCCCCGAGAAGCCCCTTAGACCCGGCTTCACGCTGCCGTTCCCCATTGACAGCCCGCTTTTCTCACGAGTCCGCGCACGTCATTGGCCGGGATACCGTTGGCCAAGGCCGACAAGAATCCGTCAAAAATCCCATACCTCTCATCCCATTCCCCATACAGGGGGCCACATCTTGTAGAATTGTACCAATCATAGGCGACCCGTTGGCGTCACAAGCCGACGATCTGTACGACTGGGCTGCTGGGGTGGTGGTGGTCGTCGTCGTCGGATATCTTTGGGTTGTGCCATGTACCACGACCACCCACTATCAAGGCAGTACTACAGATTAGTGTAGTTGAATAGTAGTTAGGTAGGCTTTTCATGCTCGGTGGCACTACACACACAATACCGGGGCGGGAGCTAAGAAAGCGCCAACGCCTTGTTTGTTGCCTTTCAACCTCTAATAGTACAGTCTAAAATGCCTACATCATTTTCCACTGTAAAGTAGGTAGGTAGGTAACTGAGTATGGCGTGCGCATACGTCAATGTAGTACGTAGTGAAAGCAAAATGTGGTATGACTGGAAATCTGACAAGGAACCGAGCTCGAGTGACATAATCATCTCACATTGGAACTGTACAGATCTGTACATAGATACCTATTATGAGGTAGTTGGGGCGAGTTTAGACTCTTTAGACTTTTTAGACTCCCAGGTCTAGGGTTCTTTTCCGGCATGGTGATGTCGAAAAGCGTGATAGATATACGTGTATGGCGTGCCTGCGACGGATTTCAGCTTCTTCCTGAGTCGCGGATTGGGAGCTTGTTATTCGAGGGAATAAAAATAGGTCGTCGTTCCATGGGCAGGCCCTATGTATATATGCATCCGTTCATTTACGAAGATGCCAGCAGTCGGAATGCCCCAGGAATGAGAGAGCGCGCCGTGTTGTGTCTGACCTTGTCGCTGTAGACGTGCGGTAGGTAGACGTGCATACCTACATACATGGAAAGCCACGAGGCCTGCTGGGCCTGCGCTTGGGGGGAGTACCTCGCAAATTGCAGTGACCCAAGTGACATGGACCCAATAACCCAGAAGCCCACTGAAGTGCCTGCCTAGGTGCTGGGTACGCCCCCCTTCCTGTTCCGACCCTGGCAGCCTAAGGTACTGGGACGTGGTAGTGGACGTGTGTACTGGACGTAGTGGACGTCCAGGCGTACTGGGACGTACATGCGTACCTAACCGGCCGGCAGGGTGCGCAGGCTGGCAGGCAGGGTACAGCGCGTCCAGTGAGGTACATAGGGCAACGTACGTAACTACGGGGCCCGTACACGGTACCGTGCCATGCCCACTGTACCCTCGTGTCCTCACACGCTGCTTAAGCCCATGTCAGGCCCTTGTTGCCCCGGTGTAATCTCTGTCACATCAGAGGCCGAACAAAACGTCGTCCCGCCGTTCTTTGAACATTTTGGTATCGATCGACAACGACCCACGACGCTTGCTGGCCACACAAACTCTCTCCCCCCCCATACAACAAGTACACGCCTGCCCAGCACAGACGGACAGAGCCAACCAGCCTTCAAAACCTGTCACCCAGTCACTCACACACACACCCCCAAACAACTCTGGCTATCCCCCCGTCATGTCCTGAGGTTTAGACTGACGATCTCTTCAACCTACTTGCGTCGAATTGGTCGAAACCCCCCGCTCACCCCCCCCCCGAGGGCCACTTTCCTCTGCTCCCTTTTTACCCAAAAACCTACCCATCCTTCCCTCCAGAACCTGACCGACTTATACAACCCACACCATCCCACGAGATATTGTTGAAAAGAGCCGATGTATCCTTTGTGCAGCAATTAAGCCAAGCCAGCACGCCTCTTCCGCCCTCTCTACATACATTCAAGGCTAATTGCGCCAAACGTTCCCGATACTCAGCTCTACCGTCGACGGGCCACCCACCACTAACTGCCGCTGCACTAGACCCCAGTCTGAATGGTGGTATTCTTCTCCGAGGCTCAGGTGAAGGGAGGATAACAACACGGGCACATACATCCGACAACAACAACATTTGTCAGCCTAGTCCGCTCTGCTTTCGGTGCCATCGTCCTTTCGCTCATACCGGTTGAACACTCGAGACATACGCGCTAGCGAGTTGATCTGAAAGAAGAAAAGAAGGAAGGGGAAAATAAAAACTGGATAATACCACACAAACCCTTCATTATGAGTAGCGAACCTACATCCACAAAACCTAATCCGCCTGAACGATCGGATTCATCGTCCGCATCTTCAGTGGAGAATCAAGATATACACAGTCCCGTTCCCATCCGGCCAAGGCTCCCCAACCGGAAGAGTAGCGGTACTCTCATAGTCCCCAGAGACTCCACGCAAGCCCAGATTGGCCCTGTCGAAACCGATTTTGAGCCCGGCGATGTCCGAGCTATGAGTCCGCGGAGGACGAGCGAGGATCTGGAGGTTATGGGACGCGAAGCACGGGAAGAGCTGCACAAGTGAGTTGCCTGAACCCCGGTATCATTGAGGGGACATCATCGGCTAACCATTACTACCCAGGCACGCGAGGGCATTACAAGACTCGCTCATGATGATATTCCACCGGATAGAAGCCGTCAAGGAAGAGCACGACAAGCTGGACAGCAACAACAAGTTCCTTCAGAAGTACATCGGCGACCTCATGAGCACGAGCAAGATCACTTCGTCGGGCACACGAGGCAGAAAGTAAAGGCAGGCGGCACACCCCTATGTGACCGAGGCGTGCAGAGTGTGTACGATGATTGCAAAGCCGTATAAAAATGTCGACGGCGACTTACGACAGCAAAATGCGGTCCAGCAACCACGGCTTTGAATTCGCATTTCGACACCAGGGAAAAGGTCGAGCATACACAAACTTAGACGATGGATACCACCAAAAAAACCAAAGGGTAGACGACAGTTTTACGTCACCATCTCATTTTAAGTAGCATCGCTTCAGGGCGGCGGATGGTCAGCATGTCGCCCCGCGTTAGAGACGAGTTTCCGATTCCCCCTGAGCGCGTCGCGTCATCACTTGTCCTAGAGCAAAACTAGGTGGATGATGATAGGTTATTCTCTGTTGATTTTTGTTGTTGTCAAGGTGGGGAATTGTTCCGGTGTTGAAAAGGAGTTTATATACCACTGCTGTTTCATGACTTACAAATAGCATCCAGGCCTACACTTTTACTGCATGGCACACACATACTCAACATCATCGGTGGTGGTTCGAAACGGGAATTATATGGCATTACAACGGCGTTCACAGTTGGCGGCGGCGGCGGCATCATTATTGTTTTGGCAAAGTTCGTCTTCAGGGGGGTTTTTGCTTGGGGGTGTTGGGCGAGGCTCCTCTGAAACAACACACACATGTACGTAGGCGTTGCGCTCGAACAGTTCCGGGGCATTACTTGATTCTCAAAAACACAACGATATAAACGAATAGAGCCTACCTCGATTCGTTTGATTCTCACGCTGGCGCTCTTCCTGCTAGCACAAGACCAGAAAGAAAACCCTAGTGTCCCAGTGATTCGACTTGTAGTAGAAACAAGTCGATCTGAACAGAACTGGCCGGTGGTAAGTAACAAAAAACTAAGTCGTCTATGCCTATCTAACCTGGCTAACTAGGTACTTAACCTAACCCAGGATTGATGGGGGGGTGGGGAGGCGTTGGGCGGGGTGAGGGCTTGCGGGCTTGCTGCTGCTGCTGTGTGCCCCCAACCAACATCGCCCCAACCATCATCATCCCTTTCGGCAACACAGCGTTGAGAGATGATGATGATGGCTGATGGCTGATGGCTGATGGCTGACAGATCGCTCGTTTGCCTCTACGTTACCTAGCTGGCTAACCTACCTAACCTACCTACCTACTTATCGCGGCCATATGTCAGCGTCATCTGCGCAACATGCAGGCAGGCAGCAGTGGGCAGCGCCTTGTGGTCCCCTAACCTTAGGTAGGTACCTACCTATGACGGCCGCCGCCGCGGATCCCTTCTCGAAACCGCAAAACCGCCACAGAACGATGGTCGCAACACATACGCCAGTCCCGCACGAAACTGACGATGATGGGCCGACAAACATATCTATCAGACATTACACACCGTAAAACCCGAGATTGAAGCAAACCGTTGGCGATCGTCTTTTTTTTCCCCTTCCTTGCCCGCCCTTGCGAGAAAGACAGTCTGCCACACACACACGATGGCCCATGAGACCATGCCATACCCGTGCACGCCTTTAGTACAATCGCCACCTTCGATGCCATGCGAAGAAAGAGATAGAGGGAGAGAGAACGGCGGAGGGACAGTAGTAACAGGGAGGGGAGAGAGAGAGCTTGATGGTTCTTGTACGACGGATGAGGGCTCTATGACGCCGCACAGTATAATGAGAACGGGTTGCTTGCTGTCCCCCCCCCTCGCGCGACGACAGATTTTGTTTCTCTTTCCTTACCAGGCCGAATGACGGGTGACAATACCTACATGTCCGCGTAACCCCGGTGCTACTACCAGCACGACAGTTCAATTCCGTTACATGTCAGGTGTGGGCTAGGAGGGAGGACAGACGTACGAGCGCGCGAGCGAGCAGAAACAACGGAACCGCCGACCACGCGAGACTCGACGAAACCCCTTGTCTTACCGGCCTTGCCGTCTGGGTGTCCGGGTGCCTGTCTGCCTGCCTGCCTGCCTGCCTGCCTTACCTTGTTATCCGCCGTCGTCGGGACATAGGTAGCTAGCTACTTACACGCTATTGCCCGCAAACCGCGAGGGTCGAAGTTTGGAATGAAAATGAGTTGAGACTTGAGCAGCAAGGGCCTAACGATTCAGCACGTTGTTGCCGCGGAAAGGAAAGGAAAGGGGGGTCTTACTCACGCATATGCGTGCGCGGTAGGGAGGAAGACGGGGGGAGGGGGGTAAGGGCAAACGGGATGTGGTTTCGAGGGTTCGCGACGATCACTTCAAACCGGTGTNGGGGGGGGGCAGGCGACCCGAATCGTGCTTGGCAAGTTTCCCATTCAGACCTCATGGGGACGGCGCATCAACCCATTTGACGGACACAGGTGGGTTTTGTCCGTAACATGTAACATGCCTGTCCATTTCCAGCGACCTGCGCATTTGGGTAAAGATGTCGCCGCCGGGAGCGCCCTGTTAAGATAAGACGGGAATGGGATGCCAGGGCTGCTGCCCACACTTCTTTGCCGGCCCCCCCCACCTCCTGCCAGAACAATCCTACCTACCTCCAGTCCATATGCCTTTCTCGTGAAAATCGGTTACCTGCGGATAGCCGCCGCATACCCCCGCCGTACCTGCTGCCGGTTGCTCAATCGAATGGGTACATGGGTGTCATGCAGGTGCACAAGATCAAGTAGATTGCGAATCCGCGGGTTGGCCACGCAGGGTTGCGTCTGCGTCTGCGTCTGCGTCTGTGTCGTGCCCCCCCGAATAGGGAATCCCTCCCCTCGCGCACCCTGCAGCCGCGAGCCTCATGCAAGCAAGTCCCCAGGTCCCTAGGTAGGGGGCGCGGGAGTTCCCAGCGGCAAGGCGATTGGGCTCTCTGGAACAGCCGGGCCTATCATGGCTACCGCTGCGAAGAATGGCAAGCCGACGAGTCGGAAAGAAAGGTTAGATTTTATCAAGATCTGGGTTAGATAAGCGATGGAGAAAAAGGAGGAATGAAAGTGGCGGCTTGCTCTAATTAGCAAGTGATAACGCCACCCCTATTTCCGGGTTTTCTCTGGAAATGATCTAGTTAGGAAACTTCACGGACTATACGGTGCTATTGTTGTGACCGCAGTGGCAACGTCGTTTTGCGATACATAATAAAATAACTCCTGATAATATAAATAAACTTGCTAAGCTCGTTAAGGGTAGTTATCATTTACATCAAGTTCCGAGAGTCATTCATGTTGTCTTGCATAATGCGTTCCCTGTATTCATACATGTGTATCTGACCTCAACGGCTCGGTTGTTAGACACTGAAGATTATCTTAAACACTTACTCTTGCCTTTTCTATCTCGTTTACGTCGCATCCCTCACCATCATGAAATATGGATACGGGCCTGTTCTTCTTTGCCGTGCATCACAATCAATAAGCCCCTTAGGACTTTGCTCAGTTTAAGATTTAGTTAGTAGACAACAAGGCTTGAATGATGAAAAAGAGTATGGAGACATGACTTCGAGTGCCAACGTGGGGTTAGTCATAAATATCCCAAATGCTACCTCCCTACAATCACCTAGCCATTAAAGTGAGAAGCTGGGGTAACTCGATTATAAAACTGACAAAAGGCCACCAGGTGGCATGAGTTAGTTTCTGATTCAGAGCATAACAAGAACTCGTCGTTTGGAAGAAGATTGAGCTCGAAGAAAAAGATACATTGTTGAAGGGCTCAATAAGCCGAAACGAATATATGACATAGCACGCTTTCTTTCTTCATCACGTCTCTTATTATTTGGTCCCCAATGCTGAAATAGCTTTGATTCTGGATAAGCCTTGACAGCAATGCATTTGCAACCGTGACCTCAAATGCGCAAGTCTACGGGTTTGAACTACCTGGAGAACCCCTCGGGCAAATCAGACGAGGCGCGGACCGCGCAATGTATACTGATGACTTGTTAGCGACCGCCCTCCAAAAACAGCCGAAGGCGGATACCTTCTATAAAGCATTACCTATACAGCCATAGATCACATTACCTGAAAATGCGCCTGTAAGGTGAGTGAGGAGGGAAAATATAGTTGCATTATAAGTCTAAACGGTCGGTATACAACTATCCAGTCATTGATCGGAGCAGTGACAATAGAACAAACAAGCATCAACGACAACAGCCGACCTAGGTTATTACCAAGGTGGGTACGCCGGACTCCGTCCCGATGAATGCAGACAAGAACGACGAGAAACAGACCAATGCATCTAAAAACGAAACACACGCCGCCTGCCTGCAATGAATCGCATTTGAAGTGTGAGTGAGATGGGAAAGGACGAGGAAAAAGGAGGGGAGGTGAGGGGAGGGGCTGGCCTAATACCGCTCTTCTACTCATCATACCAGAAGTCTATAGGTTGACTAGTCGGACAGCGCAAGGCCATCAAGTCGACGACTGCATATATATAATGCAACAGGCCCGACACTACCACTGCCGCCCGTCGTGCTCGCGATGGGAATCCCGGGCATATGTATAAGAGGTACTCGGCAGGGAGGGGAGCAAAAGAAGGACCCGCGACGCGACGACGAAGGCTCACACACACACACACACTCTCTCTCTCTCTCTCTCTTATATATACTAATAGCCGAAGCTGTCGTGCTGGTGGACGGGGCAGCGACCCGGGTGGTCGACGAACCAGGCGGTGATGCAGGCGCGGTGGAAGCGGCACAGGCACTCGAGGCGGGCCATGGGCACGCCTGCCTCGAACTCCTCGAGGCAGATGGTGCACTCGGCCGAGTCGACGCAGTCCTTCTCCGTCGCCAGGTACGGGAACATGCCCGTGCGCCGGACCGTCCGGGGCGCCGACGGCGGCATGTTAGCGTGGTGATGGCCGTCTGGCCCGTCCCCGGCACCGGCCCCGCCTCCGCCCCCGCCACCACCCGCGGCGGGTCGGGGCCCGTACGTGCTGTGCGCCGTGATGCACGAGGCGATGTGCGATTCGCGGCGCGCCTCGAAGCTCGGCAGGTCCCGCGACGGCAGCTCGCGGTGGCAGATGGGGCACTCGTCCTCCTCCGGGATCTGCGGCGGGGGCGGGAGGGGGCGGTTCATGGCGGCGGCCGAGGAAGAGGACGGGCCGGGGCCGCCGGCGTCGACGAACGAAGAGCCGTGGAAGCGATGGGGCATGAAAGGCTGTCGGTATCCCGAATAGTGGTGCGGGTAGTACGTCGGGGGCGTCCCCGCCAAGATCCGGTTCTGCATCGGTGTGTAGGCGCTGCTCGGGGGTCGCGAGGGTCCCGCGCCGGAATTCTGCACTCTCATCAGTGTCCCCCTTGTGGAGCTCAGCCTTGGGAAACTAACCACAGTGACGCTTCTGTTTCTAGCATAAGGGTCACCTGGTGGATTCGGCGGTAGGAACGGTACGTAGCGGCCCTGGCTACCCTCCGAGTTGCCGAAGATGCTACTGGAGCTGCTTTGAGAGCGCTGGTGCGTCGATCTTGGCGAAAAGGGACTACTCGAATGCTGAGTCTGGGGCGGCGTCGTATTTGGGTCGGGAACACAGGGGTTGCAGAGTCTGACTTGCTCACCACCTCCCATGGTGCTGAAGTCGGCAATACCACCTTCGTCTCCTAGGAAGGAATACCGGTGGAAAGGCCGCTCGCCCGGCGGTCTTACAATGTACTGATGAGGTATAGTAATTTTATGTGGTGAACACTGGCTGCACACCACCCGGCCACATTTTCTACCCGGATCTTAGCCTTGGAGTCAACTACGTTTAACAGACTAATGGACTTACCGGCAATGATGTTTCCTAACAAAAAAGCTGAACTGAGTGTGGCATATTGGACAATAGGTCACTTCACTATCGGGCTGCCACCTCGGCAACGTGATCTCGGGAGGGGACCTTCTCTCCGGCCGTGGAGAGAAAGCAGGCGCATTCGGGTTCATACTTGAAGTTGGCCGAGCCAATGGCGATGCCGGCCCATTCTGGCTGGGGCTAGCCGGTAATGTTGATATATTATGAGAGCCAGGACGAGGCGATGCGTCGCTTCTCAAGGATAGATGATCTAAAGCCTCCATAAGAGTAAGTGGCCGCCCTAGCTCAAGGGGGCTCTGTTCGGCTTGAGACCCCGCTTGAGAAGCTGTTGAGGCAGTTTGCTGCAACGAGGGTCTCTCCTCGTCAGTATGTGGCGCTCTTCCGTCTGTAGCCGGGGCCGATTCGGGAACTGGTACGTCGGCTATGTTCTGATTCGAGCCCGCAACCTCTGCACTTTCTTCATGTCCCTCGGTGCCATCGGCCCTCACTGAGCTGCCGTCATTACTTGTGCCAGCGTCCTCATTGTCGTCGATAGTGCCATCCTCCACCGCAATCCTCTCGGTCAAGTGTGTCGGACAGTCGTGGAAGCGGGAGCATTCTTGGCCGAAGAACTCGGAGGTCTGATAGGGGCAGGCGGGCGTGTCTGGAGCAGCACTCCCGACGTACGAGCTCCCCGACTCCGTATCGCTCGTCCCACGGTCGTCATCGGGCGGTAAGTGGGCTGGCGTGGCCCCACCGTTAGTAGCAGACATACTGCTACATGGGTTTGTGAGGTCGCTTTGGGAGGTTCGGCGGATGTTTGGGAATCGTCGAGGGGAGGCGCAGGGAGCGCAGGGAGCGCAGAGCGTTCTGTAAGAGCCGTGTGGCTGGCTGAACTCAATGGACGGCGACTGCTGATGGAAGCGGGTGGTGTTAAGACTATGCGGAGGGAGATGGAGTTAGCGCTACTTTGGCCGGGACACCGTCCGGGTAGAAAGTCCGCTAGGGCGCAGAGGCTGAGGCTGCAACTTACGGGAACCGGAAGCCGATACGGGCTGGCTGCCGTATGCACTATTCTTGACTGTGACCTAGGTGAGATATCGGGATGTAGTGAAATATGGAGGAGGTGGTGAGTTTCCCGAGACACACGCGACTCCCCAAGTCTGGTTCCAGGCACGGTCAGATGCAGTATGGACGTGCTCGGGTTCCACGGTTGCCAAGCAATGCCGATGTCTTATCGGCTTTACAACGATAAGGTACATGACCTTCTACATGCATGGGAAATAGTGGGGAAGCTTGGTCCGCTATTGACGGGTGTTAGAGGGCCCGAGGGGTTCGGTACATGTATCTCAACCTACATGGGTTATGTCCATACCCGACTGACTCGGTTATTGATATAAGACAGTATGATGGTGAACGATGATCTATTGTCTCACCGGCAGCAAGGGACTGTATGAAGATAATTGATATTTATGAGGGGATTTCAATACATATGTACACATTCCCAAATGGAATACAATATAAGGATTATTCCTCTTCTTTTTCTTCTCTTAAATAAATACATTTCGAGCAGGCCTGAGAGCAGTACAACGTACTGAGGTCAAGCCGATAGGGCTACAGACTCTAGTATAGCAAGAGGGTTAGGTTAAACACTTAAGACACGTACAAGCTAGTTCAATTATATCTCATTTAAAACCCTGTGTGATTACTTTGTAATGATAGTCTTATCATATGGGGGTATAATATTTGCTTAAACCATGTATAATCCGACACTCCTTTCCATCCTATGTCATTGGTGCAATGCCAACCTCGTTCCAGTTGCTGCCGTCAAACCAGACCTCCTTGACACTCCCACCAGCCACTTGAAAAAAGCACCGGTTCATGTCCTGTTCTTGGGTAACAGGTATATTCATCGAGTCCTTCGACCCCGGTGTCAGGCAAGCGATGTCCGTTCCGTGGATGGCACCGCCCAACGCGTCGAAGGTCTGGGGCCCCTTCCAGCCGCTGTCGTCGTCCTGCCAGACGACCTGTATCGCGTCGTCCTCGTCCTGGTACAGTATGTACGTATTGATCTGGCTCGTGTTGTCGCCAGGCCGCCCGACGGCGAAGGCCGCGATCGAAGTGTCCGCCGGTATGTCCTTCGACAGCGTCCCCTTCTTCCACGCAAAGACAACATCCTCGTCTGTCTCCGATTCATCCCGTAGCTTTATCGACAGTTTGCCCTCGCTACTTCGATAGACCACGCCAGAATTCACGTATTTTTGCGCGGCGGGGAGAACCACCATGCCGGACGCTTTCGAGCCCGCGATGTTCAGGTCGGTGTCGTTGATCCACCACGGTGCCGTGAGATTGCTCGCGTTCAGGCCGCGCATCGACGTCCACCGCACGGCGTTGTCGTCGTCCTGCGAGACTATGTGCGGGAAGTAGGTAGAGATGCGCGAGCCCTCGGCAATGCGAAGAGGGTACCGGTTCATGCTTCCCTCCTTGCCCTTGGCCGGTATCGTTCCGTTCTCGAAGTTGAAGTTGAAGATCTGACTCCGGACGATGCTGTCCGAGGCTTCGTAGAAGAACTCGAGTTTATACTGGCTTGGTCAGTTGCGCACAGTACACCGTTGGCGGCAGCCAGTCACTTACCACTGGGCTATCCACCATATACGATCCAGCTGTTATCGTCCCGTTCACCTTCGGCAAATATGGGAGGGTGTCCAGGACTGTCGAGTCGGTCCAATCCTCATTGGCACCCTCTTTGTCCGAGAACCGTAGCTTGTTCTCGGGGTCCTGGTAGAAGAGGCGGTAGCTGAAGTCTGCCTTTTCCCTATAGGCAGTCACGGCTAGACGATAGCCAGTCACGGCTAAACGAGAACCGTTCCTGATAGACGTCAATGGGGGCAGGTTCGTATCCGAGTCCGAGGGCCCTTTGCTTCCATCGTTCGAGCTTGCCGATTCTGCTTGGCTTCCCACGACACCTCCGACAACAGCGCCGACGATGACCAATATCAACACGGCCGCCCCAATTGCCCACATCATCCAGCGTTTTCTGCCAGTATTTCCGTCTCCCGGTGCCCGCTGCCCATCTTTCACCCACGAGGAATCCGGGCCGCCGGGGAAACCGGGATTCGGTTGCTGGCTGCCAGCACCCCACGCTCCCGGTTGCAAATTGGAGTCGGGGTAGGCGGCAGCGTGGGAGGACGGTCCATAGTACTGATTCAGGGTCGGCCCCGACCACTGGGAATGCAACTGTGTTTGTGGTTGCGACTGGGCGAACGGATGCGGCTCCATGGCGGACACCACCTGCAAGCCTTGCGATGCCACTTCGTCGACTAGCACGGCCCCATCTGCCCTATATGGCGGCGCCCTGCTGCCTTGCAGGCCCCCTTTGCCGGCACTCGCAAACTTCTGTTCGTCCGGGATAGGCTGCAGTCCGGGCGTGCCTTGCTCGTCTCGCTCCGGGGTCACCTCCAGCCATGGTTGCTGCGGCTGCTGCCTGGAGAGCTCCAGTGCGCCAGGCGGGAAGTAGTACTTATTGGTGTCGAACATCTCATCTTGGCCGTTATTGCACTGCATACCTACTGCAGCAGACGGGGACGCATTACGCGTTACATGAGCGAGGCGCGCGCGATATCACACCAGCGGCAGCGTCGACTCGACATTCGAAAGACCCGTTTGTCGTGGAATCGGGATGGGGAAAACAGTCTCTGGGGAAAGGGAGAAGATTGCATGAACAGCGCGGCAATAGATAGTGTGGAACGGCGAACGGGTTCTGGGCGGGCGCACATCGTGCCCCTACGTTCTCCCCCGTTAGCTCTAGCACAGCAGCGCGGTCAGGGTTTCTGGGGTTTCCATGGTCTCCGTCCGAGCAAATGAAGCGCTGGTTCCTCGACCGAAGCCCAAGCGCTCTCGGCACAGGAGAATGGGGTCCTTGGGATCGTCAACCCTGCTTAGCTCGGAGACTAGCCCTCGGGGAGCCGCACAACCGTTGTGGTCCTATCTCAAGCTTAGTACGTTAGAGTAGAGTAGAACCGGCGAGCCAGCACCCGGAACGAGTCGAGTATGAGAAAAATGACATGTAAATCGCGTGGTGGGTTTTGCTGCTGGTCCAACCACCGTGGCCGTGATCGGCCAACTGTCTGCCCTACATACAAGAACCCCCGGCTGGTCACGCTCATCTGATGACATGTGAGAGGTCAGCCCTATCAGCCAAGCCAGTCAACGTCGATCCAGCTCCTCGGGCTGCGCTTACACCACGTGTATTCTGATGCATTGATCCAGTGTTCTTACCTAATATGCTTACTACAAAGGTTAGATGGCAGGATGGACAACTTAGCAGAGAGCACAATGCACTCGGCATTCTTACGAGATTTGACCAGGGGTGGCAACGGAAATCAATAGTTGTGCTAATGATTGCCCCATACTAGTGGCCATCCTTGTCTATAAACTTCACCGAGCTTACCTAGGCTTTGGGCCAATAGCAACGCTATTTTATAGGTACATGAAGCTACATTTTAGGTACACTGTTCCCTATACGCAACTCACTCATTCACATGGAAGTTTTCTAGCTCCTAGAGCCTTTGTTTAAGAAAGAGAATGAACCTTGACTTGGTATGATTACAGGTCTTCAACACCTGGTAGATTGGTAGTGATGTATGGAGGTAGATAGGAGAGGGGACAGGGGAAAGGTCGAGTGGTCTGTGTGGTAAGGTGGTGGGTCGAGCATCGCCGGGCATACCCACTCTGCCACTGTGCGGCGCTTGGTTTGATCTACTACCTTTTGCTAGGTATGTATATTCAGATGAACTAGTTATACGATAGATGCAGGCGAGCGAACTACTAAAATAGGGAAGACCACTAGCGCCGATGGGACTCAGATCTGAATAACTACATTGATAACTCGGGTAGGTACCTACTTGTGGAAACACACTGGCATGTTACTAAGCTGTCTCCTACGTACGCACATCCAGACAGCTTATGTACTCTCGTTTTGGGGTTGAGAGAACTATTGCACACTAATAAGTCGGATCAATTTACACATAAAAGGCAGCCGACTAACTAGATAGGTACTTCTTATGCTGGTCCCCATCATGTTTCATTCGACTTTGGATCCAGGTATAAGTATGGGAAAACAACATACTAGGTAGTACCCAGCAGATTCTATCAGACCTTCGCTACTGAAAAGAAAAAGAAGAAGAAGAAAAGGGATCTATTGTTAAGAAAGGGGGTGAGGGGCGTGTGTCTGTGGAACTGGACGCAGCAAGTCGCTCTGTAACAATTAGGTAAAAACGATACTAAAAGATACATTATATATTAATTAGTTTCCAGCTCAAGAAGTAGTGCGCTTTGCTTCTTTCATCGTCTGGCAAAGTGGAAGCTTGTTGTTTACCTATACAGCCCAAGGATGGCAAGTGACCGGATGATACGAAAATAGCTGGACTGCAGGGACCAGGAACCGCTGGGTATCATGACAAATATGTGATGAGGATAATCTCAAGAATTATCCTTGTTGTGTACAATATCAAGCGGCCTCTTTGTTTGGCGTGTGATACGCACTACATTACGTGTGTTATTTTCTAGAGAACAATGTCTGAATGCATGAATGTACAGCAGAGGACGCAAAAACGATTCCGTGGATATGAAAATGTCATTTTAGCTATCTGTGTAAAGCTATTGCAACTGGAACACAAAAGCACGGGTTGGCTTAGGTAATGGAGATTTCACCGACTCAAAGTAGTCTGCTAATAAGGTGAGGTTGACTGTGTCAACTCATGCCGACCACAGAGCATATCGGATTTAAAATATAGCGATGGCATTCGGTGGAGAGCCGACCAGGCCTGGTATATTCAGAGGCGCCGAACTCAACACTACACGTATAATGGAATTAGTATATACTATTCTTGTACATCCTGTTTTTCATG
This sequence comes from Xylaria sp. JS573, assembly GCA_000966885.1. Lineage (NCBI taxonomy): Eukaryota > Fungi > Ascomycota > Sordariomycetes > Xylariales > Xylariaceae > Xylaria > Xylaria sp. JS573. The sequence goes on from JWIU01000010.1 coordinate 813,295, forward strand.
ACTGTCTCAAAATTCTCAACTCCAAAGGTAGGTACGCAATAAGTATGAATCAACATATCCGTAAAGACGTTGAACTTGGGGGTAGGGGGCTCGGTAATACGTACTGAAGCTATACCGTCCCGACTTCTTGCAGTGCTCTGAGAGGGCTTTGAGATCCCACAACTCTCCGATTGGCATTCCAAACATTGAGAGAAGCCAGGGGTGGAGGAATATGTCGTCCGCACCACCCAGCGATCCATCCTCCTTCAGGGGCGGAATGGCCTCGAAACCCCAGGAATCGCCCGCCACAGCTGCAAAGTGTTTGTTCCACAGCCACTTCGCCGATTCGAGATTCCCGTTCACTGGAGTGCTTTCAGTCAGCAACCGCTCATTGGGGAGGGAACACAAAGGGAGAAATATCATCAGTTATCCCTGAGCTCGAGCTAAGTAACCTGAGGATGTAGCGACTGAAGGGCCAGTGGGGGATACTTATGACGGGTCGGCCGTTAAATCTACTTACTCCCTGAAATTTTGTTTCCCTGTAGCTTTGCGAGGTCCTCGGGGCGTCGCGCTTGAAGCACCTCGGTGAGTCCTGTGCGGATGATGAGGACATCGCCATGCTGGAACTCGACTCCTTGATCCTTCGCCACCGTCTCAACTTCCTCCACCGTAATGCGATGTCCCTCAAGGGGGTGAAAAAGCGCGTCTTCACCGGATTTGCCTTCGACTCTTGACTTCCTCTCCATCCATTCCTTGAAGTCGATGAGGACTCCTCGAGCGACTAACGCTCCAGCAGCATGCCAGTGATCCAAGGTTGGCATGTCATTGGCAGCTGTATCTGATGCAGACAGTGCCTCCTTAGTGACGGATATGCCGTTATAGGCTAGCCCAGACTGTAATATCCGTAGTTAGCACTCTGCCCTCCTAGCTGGCTCAGCTAGGATTCTGGTGCACTAGAATGTTATTCTGGTTTGCCTTCTGGTACTGTCTATACCCAGTCAAGGAGTTCACTTGAGTATGCCTATATATTAGGTATAATGGATGACTCCGGGTGTTACTCACAGGTTGATGCTGCCAGTGTACTTAATGCATAAGAACATGTAGTGTTAGCTTCTGTAGCCTCTCTCCAAAAAGTTCAGTCCTATTTCCCCGGATTATATGGGGAAAACAGGCCAAAATATAATTTCTTTATCTTATTTACTACTGAAAGTAAGCCGCTGCAAAAGAACTCGGGAGGTAGATGGATGAACAGAGGTCTCGGGTCCCTTTTTTGTATACATACCCCAGACTGTCCCATTGACTACTGACTTGTGTGTTGAAATTCAGTTCGTCATCCCAGCCGATCCCTTCGGATATACCCGTCTCACGCAATGTCATTTGCTTGTGCGTGGGTGGCTCTCTTCCCGGTAACGAGATCGCCATCGCGTTGAGTGGCCAGCTGGTCCGTGGTGTTCGTGGTGAGTGATGTGCTGGTCACCCGGCCCAGAAAGTTACTACTCACTTGAGTGAGATGGACACTCCATCTCGCGCTTCGGCACAGGCTCGTCTGATGACAGGCTGTGTCAGGAGGTTCAGGGTGCCCACTAGAAAAACGAAAGTCAGCATCCGTTAGACGACCGGATCCTTAGGGAGGCAGGAGTGTGCCTCCCGAGTCTCGGGAAATTGAGTTACCGCCATGTTCGGTTTATGAATCCGGCCTCCCACAACGGACAGAAAGGCTACCTATTGCTTACAGAGATCCTTCTTGCCATCTTTGTCAAAGACACCCCATGCACATCCCCTATACGTAGTCAGGAATCAGCAAAGACGGGACTCAGATAATTGATGAAGTGCTACTCAAGGAAAGCCCGCTACGTAGGCAGATGGAAGTCGAAAACTCCCACAAAAATCCATATATGAGGGGAAAGGATTCCACTTACTGCTCCATGCCGGGAACCGGGGGCAAGCTGTCAAAATCAGGCAGCTCTATTGCATCCATTTTCCTCAATAACTTTCTTGTAGGCAGCCGTCAATATTTTCTTATAGTTTGAGGGGATACGGTCGAAGGAAGCCTCAAATCCGGTTATAAAAGCTAAGAAGCGAGGTGTCGGGCGGAGAATAGGCATGGTAGGATCTCAATGAAGAATGATTTACAATTACCTAGTATATCCCAGCCGCGCCCAGCCCGACTTTCTTCCGACTCCCGTATCCAACTAATCTGTCTGCACATCATACTAACCTTAGCCAACGGTGTTCATAGCCAAGACCACATGACATGAAGCCTTCTCGTCTATTTGTAGCCAGGTGGCGGCCAGTTCTGTGATAGGTATCTGGGATTATGAGCGCATAGGTATATCTTTATAGCTTTCTCCTTATGTCGATATTTTTCTTGCTAGGGTCTTCATTATCTCATCATCATGGCGAGCTCATCACCACCACCTACTTATATACACATGTTAGGTATGTCCTATTGTGCTTATTAGTATATACAGTTGTAAGAATCCTATCCATGTACCTATGTAGTTTATATCGTCAAATGCTAGGGCGGGGTCGACATCTCGGGGCGGGACAGGAGGAGCCTGACGGAGAAGTGGGCAACGCGGGGGGGTGGCGACGCTGCACGGGATCGCGACCAACGGCTTCCCCAACCTCTTCTGGCCGGGCCCCACGCAGGCCGGGGTGGCCGCGAACCACCTGCAGACCCTCGACACCCAGTGCCGGCACATGGCCCACATAGTGGCGGCCGCGCACGCCAAGGCGGATGGCGGCGTCGCCAGCGAGAGCGGCATGGTGATGGTCATCGAGATCGAGGCCGCCGCCGAGGAGGCCTGGAGCATGAGGATGGCGCAGGGCGCCGCGCGGTTCGCTCCCCGTGGCGGTCTGCACGCCGGCCTGCCTCAACAACGAGGGGAAGGCCGTGGACCCGGATGCCAGCCCGGCGGACCAGTTGAAGGCTGCCCGGAAGTCCATTACAGCCAGGGTATCCTGAGGTTTACCGAGGAGCTGGAACGGTGGCGGCAGGGCGGAAATCTCGATGGCGTGCACGTCCGAGTCTACCCCGGCCCGGGAGACAGCCGGGAACGTCTAGTGGCTCGGACAAGCCTGGCTGAATGACTATCAAGGAGTGTCAGGCACCTTGAGCGACGTGCGAGTATGTCTCGTCGGTGATAGTCTGAGGTGGCTGCAGGCTGCAACGCAGTCGAATGGATTTACATGGGTCCGGGGTCTGGGGTCCGGGATCCTCCTAATAAGGTCAGTATGAACTGATGAAGTTGGACCGGGCTCATGGTAACAGCCTCTAGGATATGCACGTGTAGGACTAATATAGGTACCCAGTTTATGTGCCGCTCTTTCAGGGGTTCAACATAGCTGTCCGCTGTCTCAGCTCATGCGCGATCTCGCACTATGACTAACGACAAACTCATCTAGGTCGTCAGGTCGGTTAGAAAGCGAGGGGAAAAGATAGAGGGAAAGGATCAAGGAAGGAAAATAGCAAGAGTTTTTGAGATTACTGTCTTTTATAGGCTATATCTGTCTGCTAGTGTCGAACACAACATGGTGTTGTTAGGCTTGACCCTAGAAGATTTCCGAGGCTGTGGTTCTACGTAGAGATCCCTAGTTGAATGGAGCTGAAAACGCCCCAAGCCGTTTCATTGCGGTCATGTTGCAGTACCAGTAAGTTCTCGCAGAAATGCGCACAGATATATAAACAGGTATGCAAAAAAAGCATCGAAAGGGGTTGTTGAAGAAGTTGTACATTCTCCACAACCACGCCACAACCGAGTGGTTACCCAAGACTATCATGTTATAGAGCAAGCTATCTCCCGATAGAATAAGATGCATTGCGGAATCCATAAGATAAGAAAATACATAGACTATGACTCATTAAACGTCCCACACCGACAATTGTAGAGATGATTGCTAGTTCTATTTGGGAAACCCGAATACCAGGCAATGTCATCACCCTATAGGCCATCTAGATACTTTCACATGAAAATCTGCGTGCGGGAACTAGTGGGAATAAAGGCCTGTATTCCCTAGAGGAAGCTATCTGGTGTGTGCGAAGGCGATGGAGAAGCTACATGGTAGTGGTGTGTGGAGGAGAAGAGATACGCGTCATGTGACGTGGTAACCCAACACGCATCTCTGTGCTGCTGGGTAGACGATTCGTTGGTTTGCCGGTACGTAGGACTTGCCTGGCTATTCGCAATGGTTTATCGAGGCAGATATCCGTTCAGCCGTCTGTACAACTACCTAGCACGAGTACGACCCGATGATACTCATAGGGACAGTCAGACAGCCAGCCTATCTATCTTCTACCACAGGCCCACTCATATCTGACACTCCTAGGTAGGATGCCGGATTCCCACCAAGGATTAAGCTCATATGCACGGTGCTTTATTCGAACACCGTCATATCCACCACTACATTGCTTTAGCGAACTGGTTTGTCTACTGTGAGTTTCTGGGTGAGATGGCTCTTGAAATGGTTCCAAAGCTGTTCACCATGTTCAGTCGTATCTGGCCGGCTGTGCAATCTGTACTGCTATGGAAAAGCCACAAAATATTTCTGGTTTCTCATAGCAGCTTTAGCTTAGTTAACAGAAATACTAGGTAGGTAGGTATCGTCGTCTCATAAAGCGCATTGCCCGCTTAAGGTCATACCTCAGTCTAACTGAATAATGTACACATAGGCATACGTATGTAGGTCCCTTGCTAGTGTTGCAACACGTGCTTACATCCGGTGGCAGTAGGCTACCAGGTAGGTCCTGTGCCGCTCGGGTTGTATCTAGACTCCGACCCACCTCCTCGTCGAATTTCCCACGATCAGCATCGTTCAACGATGGGCTAGCCTAGGCTGCAACATACTCTAACAAGCCGTGGTGTATCACTGCAGCTATGATCTTCTTGATATCATGATAATTGTACCGAGTTGATCCCGCCTTGTCCGATGCCGAGTTCCACGGTTCCGTACAACAGTGACGGTCGCCATACAGGACAGTACCTAGTTGAACAGGAGCCAACCAGAAGACCACGATGGGAAACCTACCTGCCTACCTAGGTAGGTACCAGGATGGCACAGTAGTGTGGTTATACGAGCCGATCATGATTCTCTCCTGAATCGACAACTGTAGAAAATGCATAGGCAAGATTACGGTTGAACACAGCAGATGACAGCAGATGATGTTGCCGGAAATGCAATGCTTACGATGTCCCTAACTCGGGAGGCTTTCACGCATGACATTCCGGATATGCATTCCTCGCATATCATCTACCTACCTACTGGAATAATCAGCATGCGCGTTGAGATGCTGGTCTGCCGTCATCAACGGCCCGCCTCTTGCGTAATTTTATTGCCTACACGCTTCAGCTGCGAAATGTAGATACGCAATCTACAGATTACATAGTACCTACTTTGTGATGTGGTACATTGTGCGACTCCTGCATATCCAAAATGCGTGATATTGTTACCACCGTGGATGCTACCAAGAGCCCCAGAGTCTGGCCCGGTGGTTGAACCGAATACTCTGTATCTTCGGGACTCGCGGCCCCCCCTGCCCCCCTGCCCCCAGGCCACGCAAGTCACCGAGGGCTGCGAGGACCGACTGACTGCAAAGCAGGAACAAGGCAAAGGTGTTAGCTCCCGAATGCTAGGGTGACATCGCTGCGAATCCTGATTTCTGAGCGGCGTCAAAAGCAGCCAATCACAAGATCCAACACTTGCATAACTTACCTATCGTCCCGGGCGCGACACCGCGGCGCGGAGCGCAACTCGTCCCACGGCAGGCCACGGAACGGCAGTAAGCATCTAATCGTGACCGAAGAGATACTACGGTACACAGGCCTCAGCCTCATTTTGGGTAAGCTTACCGCAACTTCAAAAGGACCTGACCTTAAAAGACTTTTACCGAGTACTACCTGAGCTCTGCGACCTTCCTTCAACATATAACGGCAATGCAGGCAGCTACATAATATTGCAGATACAGCAATATCGCCCATGCTTCTATGACCCATACCCCCAGGCCTCAAGGGGTATGGCTGCTTGAGATCTGTACGACTCGTATATTCTAGAGTACGAAGTAGTATTCTTTTAGGGTGAAGCATCGTGCTCACCCCCGGTCTCAGCCAACACCGGGACCTTTTAGTGGTGGGTAAGGTCCCTTGTGGTCGCCCTGCCCTGCCCCTCACGCAGATAAACCAACAACAACCAGGTACCTATCTAGCAGCCCTAGCTACTACAGCGTCAGAACCTCTTTGAGGGCATACACTAATTTCCCATCTCATCAGCCTGAGGAGAGAAATATTTACCTAGTATACCATACATCTCGTTTATGCGCTTATGTTGTAGTGTCACTTCAATACATCATGTACATGTATGGTGATTATTGCGTATGGTATCAAGTCGAATTCAGGGCTCTTGGCCTTGAAAAAAAGTTTAATTGCGTAGGGGTAGGGGATCGCCCCGTCACGCTGGTACGGGCCTCTCCTTACCCACTATACCGGGACGCTATTGGAACCAAGCGTGAACCGGGCTCACAACTATCGCGCTGTCGATACAAGAGATCATCGCTTAACTTGGCGGCTTGGCTACTTTTAAGGAGGGGAAATTTTGTCTAAAGTCTAAAAGGATCCCTCCACCCTACCGAAGGATTGAAGGAGCCGCGCGAGCGGCTCTGGTCCCTCCTTAGGGCACGCGCCGTGAAGAGCTGTTCTGCCTTCGTCTGCTTTCCCAATGAATTGATGTCCTAGCCGCAATGACACCATATCCCACAATTCGAACCCGAGGGCGCACATGAGATTCAGACCGTACGTAGCCGTCAGCCCCGCCGGCGGCGTTAAGTACTATGTAGCAATGGCCGATCGCCTTACGAGGATGGAGCGAGCCATAATTCAAAATACAAAAGAAAGATAGGAATGATTTAGGAGAGGCTGAGGGTATCCAACGAAGGAGATGAGGCCAGTCCATACCCCAACTTATATAAGCGGATTGGGGGTAATTTATCCGTTACCTACCTAGGTAAACACCGACTGGAGGGGCCTCCGAACAGGAGCCCCCATATGGACACCAGCTCCGTGATAGCATTTCATACTCGTAATGGACATTGTATCTACCTAGCTCGACGTGCTTCCATACCAGCAATCCGACACATTGGATACGACCCTGTCCGTCTTACCAACAAGCACCCCCTGCGCGGTTGGCAGTAGCATTCGGCTAGAACGAACCGCAGATGGGAGCTTGCTAGACCTGGCTTTATTGGTCTATATCATTCAGGTGCTAGTTGATTCCAGTTACATTGCATTTGGCCACTCCTAACTCTGGCTTTGGCCGCCCGACTGGACGTATACTCCGCATGTCTGATATAGTTTTACGACCGCCCCCGACCAAGGCGGGGATCGATTCGACTCAGTATACTAACGCCATCACCACCCCCGGGGACGCCCCCCGGGGGGTTAGCGATGGCGTCCCTAGCCAACGCTAGTAGCCGACTTTCCTCGGTACTGTGTATACGTAAAGCTTTCATATTATTTTAACAGAGTTGACGACGAAGCATTATCGAACGTCCCAAACGGGCGTAGCAAGCTAGGATTAATCGATCGCTAATCGATCGCCGATCAGCCGCCGACCCTTATCATCACGTCGACTTTCCCGCAGAGCTCGTTATGACGGCGGGGTCACGACAGCGCGGGCAGGGGGTTCTGGTATAGCGTTACCAGAGGAGCAGGGAGCCAGGGGAAGCAGAAGCACTAGCGCTGTCAGGAATTGAGCCTAACCATTCCTACGGGTATAACGTCTGATGGACAGATGGTAGGATCGATAATGATAAAATCCCTGCAGGCAGCCCCCACAACCAGATTCCCATTCTCATAAACCCTTTACAGAGATATTATCACTTCGTATGCCGACGACGATGAAAAGGCCCCTGCGCGGTACATGACAGGGATGTTATTACCTGGTCTGCCACCACCCTGTAGGCGTAGCCCATCTCTAGCCAGCTGCTTGTCCACGAGGCCTTTAAGTGACGGTTGATAACGAAAAAGGAACGGCTCGTGAAATTGAGTTGATCAACTAGTTGATACATGCGTTGACCAACGGTAGATTAGCGTTAAGTCGATACCCGTCCTGCCCCTGGCAGGCTGCAGCTACATCACCCTATACAGCGATTAGGTCTAGACACACGCCACCTATACCTCCCGTAGATCGACTTATGTGCAACTATATGCGAACCTCTGATAGAAGCAAAGGTGCTGAGTGGGTGCCGAAAAGTCGACTAATGTAGTAGGTGCTCGAATTGTTGGCAAGTCCGGCGTAGATCTCAGCTGGACTTTATCTGCCTGTTACCTATACACCTTACCCATTCTCGGGCATATATAGCTTTCCCAGGGCGTCTAGTATCCCCTATTGTGACGGCGAACTTACTCTCTTCCCATTCATCTACTAGAAGCCTTATTGTCTTGAAAGACAGCCTACCTAATACTTGTTCATAATGGGGCATCAAAGTGCTCATCTTGCCCTAGTCCGTGAGACATGGGATCTCTTGCAGGATCGCATAGAAGCAGGGAACTACGTCCTAGATGGGAGGAATCTCCACGTTTCAGATGTCGTAGCTACTGCCCTGTACGTTGCCTAACCCCCTGTTCATATGTTTATGCTTACCGGAAGCCCAGCCACGGATGTACACCGCAGATTACCAAAGATCCTGAAATACTCAAAGATATCCAAGATAGTGTAGACGTTCTCTTTGACCACCTTGCGAAAGGGTGGTATGTCTATGGTACGTTGCCGGAGCCCATTACCTACCTACCCCCTCTACTAACCGGCTACAGGCGTCAACACAGGGTTTGGAGGGAGCGCAGACTCGCGGACAGATGAGGTTGTCAAGCTTCAATCGTCCCTGATGCAGCTTACCCAGGCGGGCATATTATCTCGCCACAAAGATGGATCAGTCCCCGGCCACGCGATGCCGTCGTCTTGGGTCCGGGCAGCGATCGTCGTGCGGTGCAACAGCACGCTTCGGGGCCACTCGGCCGTCTCCCTGCCCATCCTGGAGGCCATAACGGCCCTGCTCGAACACAACCTGACCCCCGTGGTGCCGCTGCGCGGCTCCGTCTCGAGCTCAGGGGACCTGATGCCGCTGTCCTACGTTGCCGGAAGCATCGAGGGAAACCCGGACATCCTCGTCGAGAAGGACGGCAAATGCCTGCCCGCGCCCCAGGCCCTGAAGGAGGCCGGGCTCCAGGCCATGAAGCTGGGCCCCAAGGAGGGGCTCGGGCTCGTCAACGGAACGTCGTCTTCGGCGGCGCTCGCGGCCATGGTCATCTCGGAGGCGCACCGCCTGGCCCTGCTGTCGCAGGCACTTACCGGCATGGCTGTTGAGGTGAGTCGGCTCCATACCCCCAGGTATATCGCAAGAACTCTAGTTAGGTAGGGGCTGACGCGGGTGTTCCATATAGGCGCTGCATGGCAGCAGAGAAAGCTTCAACCCCTTCATAGCGCAGATACGGCCACACCCAGGCCAGATCGAATGCGCGAGGAATATATATTACTTCATGCGCGACTCCCATCTCGCCCGCGACGTACTGGAGCCCAAGAAGTGAGCAAGACCCCTTATTCCTATTTTCCCCCCTCGTATTCCAGGAGCTGGCGTACGGCACGGTCCAGCCTCGCAAACTCCCGATTCCCTTCAAACGATTTGCACGCAAAGAATCATGTGCTGACTCCGGGATGGCACAGCCGCCGCTGCGAAGACCTAGTGCAGGACCGGTATTCCGTGCGGAGCGCCCCGCAGTGGATCGGGCCGCAGCTCGAGGACCTGCTGCTCGCGGACCAGCAGATCAGCATCGAGCTGAACTCGTCGTGCGACAACCCGCTGGTGGACGCGAGGGCGGGCGACATCCACTACGGGTGCAACTTCCAGGCGTCGTGCGTGACGACGGCGATGGAGAAGGCGCGCCTGTCGATGCAGATGTTCGGGCGCATGCTCTTCTCGCAGCTGACCGAGATGGTGGACCCGACGCTCAGCGGGGGCCTGCCCGCCAACCTGGCCGCCGACGACCCCAGCCTGTCCTTCACCATGAAGGGCGTCGAGATCAACATGGCCGCCTACATGGCCGAGCTCGCCTACTACGCCGCGCCCGTGAGCCCGCACGTCCAGGCCGCCGAGATGCACAACCAGTCCGTCAACTCGATGGCCCTCGCCTCCGCCCGCATGAGCGCCTCCGCCGCCGACATCCTCACCCTCATGACCGCCTGCCACCTGTTCGCCGTGTGCCAGGCGCTCGACCTGCGCGCGCTGCACACGGCCTTCGTGCGCAGGGCCGCCGACGTCCTTGCCTCAGTCACTGCCGAAGTCTTTGCCGACAGCCTCACGGCCGAGCAGCTGGTGGCGCTGGGCGACGCGCTGGCCGCGCACACGTTCCCGGCGTGGTCGTCGTCGAGCAAGAAGAACCTGGCGGAGCGGTGTTCCCTGCTCGCGAGCAGCGCGGTGCCGATCGTGGCGGCGCACCACCCCGACGGGGCCGTGGCGGACGTGCTGCGGTGGAAGGAGCGGGCGGCGGAGGCGCTGCTGGCGGCGTGGAACGAGACGTGGGAGGTGTTCCGGGCGGCGCCGCACACGCAGCCGCTGCTGGGGCGGGGGTCGCGGGCGCTGTACGGGTTCGTGCGGCGGGACCTGGGGGTGCCGTTCCACCAGGGCTTCGTCGAGCACCCGACGGCGGAGGAGGCGGAGCTCGACGGCCGGCCCAAGCGCACCATCGGCGGCTGGATCTCCATCATCCACGACGCCGTCAAGGACGGCTCCCTGTGCGCGCCCTTGATTGCTGTGGCGGCTGAGGGCCTGCTGGACGGCGAGGAGAACGGCGGGGTCGGTGCGGCGGCGACGAACGGACAGAACGGGCACGCGAACGGTAACGCGAACGGTAACGCGAACGGGCACACGAATGGCCACACGAACGGCTACTAATTAGGGGGGACTGGGATAGCTGAGCATCGGATCTGGCATAGGGCACACCTTTCTATGATGTCGTGCATCTTATCATTAAATTGAAGTCTGGGACAGGATATTTTCTTGGGAAACATTGAATTAGTAGGCATACCATCGTTCTTCAATACTGTACTTCGCCATGTTTTAATGCATCACTTGTTAGCTACATATCATGATACTATTATACAGTACCGAGATCTCTCTAATAGAGTACAGACGTTCTCTATGATGATATCTTCTGGTATTTAGGGTGTCTTTGCTTGACGCTCAAGAACTTAAGATAATAGAGAGTTACCGTAAGGTTTTCATTAGCGGCCTGCCACTCTGTCTCCCCTTTTACCCTAGCAAATAACTATACTCACAGTTGGCCCTTTATCCACTATATCTATTTCGATTCCAACCCGTTTTCAAGTTTATATTTAACACTATCTATGATCTTTCTGTAACATCTGGGTGCTATGTTCTTGCGGAGTTGAAGGCTTTTTTTCTGGACCTCATTCTGGCGGCTTCTAGTAGCACCCACTTAGACTTAAGCGAGTCCTTGGACTTGGCTTGAGGAAAGGTGTTTTTCGCGCTTTAGCACACCCCAGTCAACCCAACTAAGATGTCCCAATTAGGTAAATTGACAAGCTGAAGGGCGCGCGTCTTGTTGTGTTCGGCAAAGCCGATTACGACGAGGAAGGAGAGAAGAAAAAAAAAGGAGAAACACCATGACGCAGTCCGTCAGTCTTTAAGAGCTCAAGATATTATAATCAGTGCGGAATTCTTCTCTAGACAACCTGATCTGACACATTTACAATTAGTTGAGTTAAGAACCGAGGAGTTATTCCCGTGGTTTCTACGTCATTGGCCAATTGCATCTCATTGAACGTATCCTACCCACCACCTCTTACACATCGAATACAACTTAATACCAGCACAATGGCGTGCGCAGTCGCAACGGCTCTACCGTATACTAAGGAGACCCTCGACGTCACCATCAACAACGCGCTCGCCTCCGACGCCGCGGCCGTCGCCCTGATCGGCGCCAACACCTTCACGGCGACGTTCGGCTTCTCGGTGCCGGCGAGCGACCTGGCGGCCTACCTGGAGACGACGTTCACGGCGCGGGCCGTGGCGGCGGAGTTCCAGGACGCGCGGCTGACGACGTTCGTGGCGCGCGACGCCGAGGACGGCGCGGTGCTGGGCTTCGCGCAGCTCGTGCGGCGGGTCACCGAGCCCTGCGTGCCGGGCAGCGGGGAGGACCCGGCGGCGCACGCGGAGCTGCGGCGCCTGTACGTCGACACGGCGGCGCACGGGCGCGGGATCGGCAGCCGGCTGATCGCCGCCGTCGAGGCCCGCGCCCGCGCCGAGGGCTTCCGCAACCTGTGGCTGACCGTCTGGGAGGAGAACGCCGCCGCCCAGCGACTGTACCGGCGGCTCGGGTACGCGCGCGTCGGCGAGGTCGACTTCGCGACGGGCGGCTGCATACAGACGGACTGGGTGCTTGCGAAGGAGTTATGAGGAGCACTGTTTGGTTCTTTTTGCCCTTGGTAGACTACGGCACGGACGGCGTCGGGGATTCGGTACTAGATTTTCGTCTGTTAGATGTATACATAAAGACATAGAAGTTTGATTGTTATTCGATCATTATGTTCGTGGTCCGAGATTACGGAGACATAAGGAAAAAGCACTTACTACTGAAATTTCATAAGTTTCTATGTAGGCCGTAGTAATGACAGACCGTGCCTCCCCCTGTGATTCTCTTGACTGTTTTAATACATATAACTATACCTCCCAAATGAGGTACTGTCTACCTAGGTAGGTACCTACTTCCTGTTCAATGTACCTAATAAAGTGAACTCATTGATGCTTCCTATTTATTTATTTTTCCTCTTCGGTAGGTTCTATTTGTATTCACCTCATTATGACTTTCACTAACTATCGTGAGCTCAAGATCACTTTTAGCAATAGGAAGGGCTAAACCAACAAACGTAGTGAGGGTCTAACTGCTGCTGCAATCATGTTGCAGTTGGTCGAATTAACTAGGCATGACAAACAATCTGTGTTCCTATACTCATATTGAAAGATCAGGTTGTTTATACATATATACGCCACGGAAATAATAATCCAACAAATAAATGCGTGTAGGGAGGCAAAGGGCATCACGTGAAATCATCAAAGGAGCTTCCCCGCTAGGTAAGGGCAAACGTCGACGTTTCATCTAGAAGGTTAAATGGGCAGACATGAAACCACAATTGTGACTTTACCTTTCTTGAAGTTTGCCAAACTGCAGTACGCATGAGACCAACTCATAACAATTGAGACGAGAATCAACCCTCATAAAGACCGACCACACGCCAAAGAACCTTTGAAGGACTACGCGGGGATTCATCTGATCAATTCACCCCCACTCTTCGAGTTCGCCACCTTCGCGAACAAGAAACCTCTAGGCTTCAGTAGTTGAAGAAATGCCTTCGGGAGATTTGACGGGCGCTAGCATGGACGACCTGGGCGCTTGGGTGGAGGAAACGGCAGTGCCATTCCAATACGAGCCCCTTAAAGGCGACGCCATCCGGGTGCTAGAGCTCGAGCCGTCGCATTCGCCCGAGGACCCCGTCAGATGCAAGCTCGTTCATGTGCACCATAGCGAAAGCCCAGTGTACGAGATCCTCTCCTGCGACTGGCACGGCAGGGCGAAGATGGACACGGTGCCCATGTCGCTCAACGGCCAGACCTTCGACGCGCCGTCGGAGGTATGGGCGGCCCTGCGCGGCGTGCGGCTCGGTGATCGACTGCGATATCTCTGGATCGATGCCATCTGCATAAACCAGCACTTCGAGCAAGGCGATGGGATCACCAACGACGAGGAAGAGCGGAATCAGCAAGTTTCAAAGCTGCGGCACATCTACGACGGCGCCACCCAGCTCCTGATCTGGCTCGGCAGGGCCGGCGACGGCTCGGACCTCGTCTTCGAACACCTCGAGAAATGCAGCGCTCACGAGCACATCAACTGGTGCCGGTACCGGGGCGAGACGGAGCAGGCCTTTCTCCGGCTCTGCAAGAGGCCCTGGTTCTACCGCGTGTGGTCCGCCCAGGAACTCGCCTTGAGCAGGCAGGCCGTGGTCGTGTGCGGCCACCGCCGGAGCGAATGGCTGAACCTGATGAAGTGCTCCGCCTTCCTCTCGGCCGGCTCGTACTACCACCCGTTGGAGGGCCCCGACGGCCGATCGCACCTGCAGCATCTCCGCGAGGTCTCGCGCAGCCGCTGCGTGCAGCTGAGGAACGTCTTCCTGTGCAACCGACATTGCCGGGCGGACAATCCCAGGGACAACGTGTTCGGCGTCCTGGGTCTCGATATCGGTAGACAGCTCGGCCTCTCCGTCGATTACCGGGCGGATGTCGCCGACGTGTTTCGCATCTTCACGGAGAAGGTCATAGAAACCACCCAGGGCCTCGACGTGCTTCATTGGTTCGGCCCGGGGAAGCAGGTTGCCGGTCTTCCTTCTTGGGTCCCGGACTTCAGTATCTCCAATCCCGTGGGGACATTACCCAGGGTGTTCTCGGGCAGTGCGTCCTATTCAGTCCATTACCCGCTGAAGCTTCTGCCTGGTTTCAGTGTTAAGCCTGGTAATGGACTTACAATCCTTGGACGGCGTATCGAGAAGATTGCAGCCGTGGGCGACGAGTTAGAGGCAAAGAACACTGTTGTGCCCGGAAGCGAAGAGTTTCGCCATGTCTTAAAAGGATGGGAGCGTCTCGCCACGCAGTTGAAAAGCAAGAGGTTCCCCCAAGCCATCGCAGATGCTTTCTCCGACACTCTAGTCGGAAATGATGAGAATGACTTGACCGTCGAAGCGGACGAACCTCCATTTATCAGAAAGAAGAGGCCAGCAGTGTCCCATAAGGCCGACGATTTTGATCTATGGGACAGGAAGTACGGCACCGGGATACTCAGGAAGGCCGACGCCGACTATTTTAAGAAGACCAATACTCTTAGAGAATTCATGCACCCGAGCGAGGCAGCTTTAACCGAGAAACAGAAACAAGCATTGGAGGCGCAAAGAAGCTCGCGCTTGGGATCGTATGCTCGCCAGATGGAGATGGCCTGCTATGGCAGGAGGTTTTTCACCACGGACAAGGGCTCCATGGGCCTTGCTCCGTCCCAGTCAAGGGTAGGGGACGAGCTCGTGTTCTTCCCCGGCGGAAGGTATCCCTGGGCACTAAGAGCCAGGGACGGCGGCGGGACGTACGAGCTAGTCGGCGACTGCTTCCTCTACGACTTTGATGTTTTTGGGCTGTTCCTAGATGAAAACATCGAGACTCGGGAGTTTGTATTGACTTAAGAAGGAGTTCATAATAGCTAGTCCCCCTTAGTAAGCGAGATGAGTTCTACTTTTGAACGCGGCCAAAGACAGAAATACCACCAGATGGCTTTGACGGTGCCCATCACCTGTAATGGAGGTTGGGGGCGACATTATCGTCCTCGTGCAGATATTCCTACTCCCCAGCTTTCACTACCACACACACTCCCAAAGCAGAGATGGCCGAAGTGAGTTGCAACATGGCGTCGGGTGGCCTTCCGCTGCTCTACTTCGTACCCGTAACCGTCATCGTCGTCATCTTCGTCCGCATACCTACCACGCGAGGGCCAGTCCAGGCCGTCGAACAAACCGACGAGGAGCGACGCCGACGCCATGAGCAGCAGCACGCCCGCAGCCCTGGTGTACCTACTTCAGGTAGATAGAGACACCCCAGGATGGATGGAGGCGCACGACCATCGCGTGAAGGACAGATGTCGATAGGGTAACCCGAGGAGCCCGAGGAGTCCAAGGGTTGACGTTGTCGCGGTCATCGGGGAGGGCGAGAGAGCTTGGCGCTTAGCTACGGAGAATAGGTAGGTAGACGGGGCTCGGAGAGAGACGAATATGATTTTGAAGATGTTAAGTAATTTAACGAATTCCCGGGCGATGTGCTGTTGGTATACCTACTTGCTGGAGAGAGGTCTTGTTGTGCAGAGCTAGGCCTCAGCTGTTGCGTCGGTGGCTGAGACCCTCGGGGCGTATCCCGGACTGAGACTACAAGAGGCCTTGGTTCGTCACTGCCATCTAGGTATTTGGGATCACCCAGTCTGCCTCCAATTATCATGCGCGGCAGCATTGGAAACAGTCCTTAAGGGCAAAATGCATGTACTTCTATGTCCTATGGCAACTGGCTATGTTTGCCGATGCTAGCTGAGGCATCGATACGCAGCACCACCACTCCGTCATTTAGAGATGAATTAGGGTCCATAGTTAGTGTCCATTATTACCTTTTAATGCTGAGACACTAGCAACACTCGGGACGAAGAAAGCAACTGAGCCTTTCCTGTTTACGTACGGCCTGAGAGCCGTCTTTACAATTAATCGTGACCCCGACTTGATGCCACACCTGTGTGGCATGAGATAACGGCCCCTTTCTGGTTATAGACTATACTTCAATCTGGCTCTGCTGAGTACATCATGGCTATCTACCTCGTACCAACGAATACAATGTCTACTCGTGGACACACCGTCCTTTTCGCAACGCCTTTCACAGCTGGTGTCTAATTGGCAACTGCAGGATTTATTAAGGTAGAGCCTGGATAATCATCAGCGACGACCTATCAATCATAGCCTGTACTATCTGATTTACTTACCGCCATCCGGGTACAAGATCTGGCCGTTGTAGAACAGCCCCCCTTTCCCGGCCAAGAAGAGGATGGTCGCCGCCATGTCGGCGTCGGACCCGGGCCTGCCAGCGGGGTTGGTGGACTGGACATCGAGCTTGCTCTTGTTGTCCTCGCCCGACGAGCCCGCCGTCATCTCGCTGGGGAACAGCCCGGGCGCGATGACGTTGACGCGGACCTTGACGTCCTTGAACAGCGTAGCCAACATCCGGCTTTGGTGCGTTACTATAGCATCTAGAGTCAGTACCGCACACTGACTGCTCCTAACGTGGAACATAAAGAAGAAGAAAAGCTGCTTGGTTCTACTTACACGCCGCCTTGGATGTGGCATAGACTGGCTGGCCTACGCTGGACCCCTTCATAGCCCCTGAGATGGACGACACGTTGACGATCTGCGACGTGTAACCCGGCGTGGCATCGCGCCCCTTGGCCAGGAGGGGCAGGAACGCCATCGACATGTAGTACGCCCCCGAGACGTTGACCCTCAACGTCTCGGCCCACTGCTCCTCCTTGGTCTGCAGGAAGTGTTCCGAGACCGCCTTGGCGTCCTTCATGTCGGGCTGGCCCTGGGAGGCTGCACGCACATACACCATTAACCACAGCCAGTGCCCGTAGATAACGTAGAGAGAGCGCTTACAGAATTTCGTCTCGTCGTCGAGGGCGACGCCGGCGTTGTTGACGAGCAGGTGGACGTACTGCTCCCTGCCCTCCACCTCCTTGGCGAGCCGGATCGCCTCGTCCCTGCGGCTCACGTCCCCGGGCAAGGCGTGGATGCTCCCGGGTCCGGTGCCGTACAGTTTCGCGGTCTGCTCCAGGACGTCCTGCCTCCTGCCGGTGATGTACACCTTGGCGCCGTTGGACTGGAGGGCCTGGGTGATCATCAGGCCGATGCCGGTGCCGCCGCCCGTCACCACGGCCGTGAGGTGCGATGCCCCGAACAGCGCCTCGGCCCGCAGGTCCTTGTTGTCCGCTTTTCCTGTGAGCCACAGTCAGGTACGGCACCCCTAACGCTGGAAGACCGGCATTGTGCATACCCGTGGCCATGGTTGCTTTCGGTGTGGTTGAGATGGCGTGAGATGATGTAAGCTTGCTGAACACGCGAGTTGTGTTTTGTGAAAATACACGAAACATTGTTTGAAGGTATCTCTTGATGTGAAGTCGCCATCTACTTAATTGAGGGTGGCCCAGTCACTTGAACTTGGTCCAATGACCCCCTATACGTCAATGAAGCAGCATGGTGACGACACGACTGCGAGGTTACACGGGAACCGGATTAGTGCTACAGGCTGTAACATCAGATTACATTGTTAACATGGAAAGATTAACATTACCAATTACATTTTAATTTCCCTATCAGAGAATGAAACGGGACTGTGTGCGATAACTTCACGCAGCTTTCCCGTCGGTATTCCCCGAAAATATGTAATGTGTGAAGGTGTGACCAAATGCGACCAGTCAGCCCAGCGCATGTGTAGTTATTACGGGCCAAACATAGTTACATAGACCATGTCATCTATCAACCCGAAATTGGTATAGAGTCCAGTATAAACCATAGAGTTTCTCCTTGGGTTACGAGTCGAACGAATTATCGATATAAATTATAAGAGAGTTGAAAGACAAGCGTACTCTGTATATATGCATTTAACGGCCATTTCATCTTGAGAGCTGAGGATATGCTGATATGCCTCCAGCATTACCCCGCTATTTTACCCCAGACTTGGCGGGACGGGAGCTACATCTACCGAACGCCCCCGGGCTGCGACCGTCTGACGCACCGAGGCCACTCCCGCCGTCTACAAGATCATCACATACGTTCCAGAAAGCGCTATCTACTTACCCAGCAATGGACACGGCAGCAAACCCGACGTCCCCTCGGGAGACACCGTTAGACAGCCCGTCTCGCTACCACCAGCCAGCCGCCTCCTCCCCGGCCTCCCCGCTTCCTCGCCGCATGACCTTCGCGGACCTCCCGCTCGAGCTGCGCGAGATGATCTGGGAGCACGCGCTCCCGGGGCCGCGGACCATGAAGGTGGTCGTGTATGATTCGTTGTCGGTAAATTCAAACCTTTTTACCTAGCTACCTATTATGTTACGTACCATCTACCTATCTTTAAATTCACTATACCTACGCTCTCATGGCTAGATTAAATGCCGTATCCAAGTCTTCTTTCTAATGGTCTAGCGTAAAACAATAGCGACGCGGCGGCGGCTGGACCGCAGGGAGCCGCTCCCGCGGATGCCGCTAGCGCACGCGTGCTCCGAGTCGCGCCGGATCGTCCGGCGCGCGGGGTACGTGCTGGCATTCGGCAGCGGGGAAGATGCGCCGGGCGTGTGGTTCCATCCCGGCCGCGATGTCGTTGTCGAGAGGGAGATCCACGGACGTGGGCTTATCAGTTCTTACATGGCGCTCCTGCTTGCTGCTAGGCCGGCGCCTCAACATGAATAAACAGAGTACGATTTCTAGTTCGCATTGGCCCAGGGTTTTTTTCGATTAAGGCTACCTAGTTATATACTGGCATAACAAATTAATAAAAAGGAAGAAAGCAAGGCAGAAAACCCCCCAGTTTTGACGCTCACTTCCACTCGACCCAGGGAATCAAATGCAATAACAACGGGCACTTCGGCCCCAACCCTAACCTAGAGGTTCATCCCGCTCACTTGCACGGCGGCCGCCCCCCTGCCCTCCGCCCGGAGCTCGAGCTTCTCGTGGGGCCACAGCGTGACGTAGTTGTCGGACCAGAACGCCGGCAGGACGTCGCCGCCGTACGCGTCGACGAGGTTCAGCCGGACGAAGAAGGCGGGGACGGTTGAGTGGTTCTCGAGCACCACCGCCACGACGTCGGTCGCCGCAGCGCCCTTCTCCTCCCGCGACGGCGGCGGCGTCTTGACCACCGTCGTCGACACGTTGGCGCGTGCCAGGTGGTTCAGCGCGGTGTAGTTGGCGTATTTGGCCACGGGCGTGTAGAACCAGTCCGAGCCGTCCCAGTCCAGGGTGTCGGCCGTTCGCGCGAGCCAGTACACGTTGCGGCTGAGCGGGTCCCCCTCCTGGTCGCCGAAGAGGACGAGGCGCAGGAAGGCCACGTCCTGCACGGGGTTCAGCGCGGCGGCGAGGTCCAGCACGTCCTTGCTGGTGTTGGCCTCCGTGTCTACCGTCTTGTTGGCGTTGTAGATCGTCCTGCCGTTCAGGTCGATGGCCTGGACCGCGAGCGTCCGGGGCCCACTCCGGTCGATGGAATGGTTGATCAGGTATACGTGTTTGTCGTGATAGTTGTATGCCACGTGCTCGATCCTCGAGCCGACCTTGGCCCCGAAGTAGGATCCGGCCGGGTGCATGTAATAGTCGAACAGGTTCCAGTGCAGGCTCGGCCACGCGTTGTTCAGCATCCAGTATATGAGTCCCGTCGCCGGGCGACTGGCTGACCACATGGCCGAGAATCCTTCGAACTGCGCCCTGGTTGCTTCGTAATCCGTGATCTGCGCCTTCAGGAGGTAGTCCTCCAGCGAAGACGGGGCGCCATAGCGCTTCCAAAGCCCGTCGTTGTAGATCTTGCGGTCGAAGAAAGACGACACGTTCGTCGACATGTGATACAGTCCCTTTTTTGGCTGCTTCCAAAGATCGTCCATGTCAGGCTTGGACAGGAATTTCTTCAGGCTGCTTATCTCCGGCGTCCCGACGCCGGCACCGAGTTCGGAACCAAACCCGAAAGCAGCCCCTAGGCGGTCCTGTGACGGCCGAACATCATACCAGTAGTTTGGCGGCACCCAATCGTACGGCCCTTCCATCTTCAATCCGGACGGTCCGAGGATCTGGGGGAAACCCCTCTTCGAAGCGGACGCAATGATGGGCAACTGCCAATCTGCCGCTTTCAGTGAATAATAATACATCTGCGCCGCCTTGTCGTCGGGCCAGTAGTCACTGCCGACCAGATATGCCAGCATGCTCGGGTGCCCTTGTTGCATGAGGGCCTCGTGGTACATGCTCCTATTTGCGGTAGTGTAGTCGGAATCCGCCCATTCGGATTTAACAGGCAAGTCTTCGTTATACTTCCAGGCCTCCCATTTGTCGCAACATTCCCAGCCCGCCATGACCATCAATCCTAGCCGGTCCGTGATGTCGTAGAGCTCGGGATGTTCGTTTTTTCCTTCCAGCCGGACGGTGTTGTGCCCGAGATCCAGCATCAGCTTAGCTTGATCTGAGAATTTTGCATTGTCCCATCGCAGAAACATGTCTGCTGAGTAGCCGCTGCCGATAACCTGGAAAGGATAGCCGTTGACCGAAAATATAGTATCGTTGTGGGAGTTGACCTTCGAGGTCACCTGCCGAATGCCGAAGGTTCGCTCCGCGGTATCGGAAAGCGCTTCGCCAACCAAGATGGACATTTTACCCCTGTAGAGCGGCTGGTCCCCCCATTGCTTCGGCCACCAAATTCTGGGCTTTTCCAGCTTCGTCGACAAGACGAGCTCAGCGGTGGTCAAAGGGGGTATCTTGGTGGTCTCGTTCCACACATGGCTTTGGCCGCTGCCGTCGAGGGAGACGTTGCTCACCAATCTGATAGTGACCTCGCGGTCTGCCAGGTTCTGCGCTGTTGACTTGAGCGTCACAACGGCGCTCGATTGCTCAATCGGCAATGTAACGTCCGTGGTCACTCTCAACGGCCCCAGAGCCACCGGCCCAGTCTGCCTCAGCTCAATATTTCTCCAGACGCCCGAGCCGTTGTCGGGAGGGTACGGGTTCCAGTCCACAAACCCAAGCGCAAAGTTATAATTGTAGTCCGTCGGATGGACCTGGACCACTAGCGCATTCTTGCTTTTCGCTACCTTGGTGATGTCGTAGGTATGTCCAACGTAGGCGCCCGCCTGGAACATACTTGTCGCGATTTGTTGACCATTGACATATAAGTCCGCGCTAGAAGTGATACCATGAGTTACGAGGTGGTAGTATTGGCCTGATTCAGGGCTAAGATCAAATTCTTTCCGGTAGACCCAGGGCACCCTGAACAGGGTGGCGTTGAATGTCTTCAACGTTTCCGAATAGAACAGCTCTTCTTCGAGATAGGCACCCGCCTCTATGAGACAGCCCATAAGTGTGCACCGCGAGTTGTTGACGTGATGCCATGACGAAGTGTCGGCTCCGGGATTAGACAGCTCTTCTAGGTGAATGCCGGCCCTTTCAGTTGATTCGACATCCCAGGATGGTATGATAGCCGTATCCCCAGGCGCAGAGACTATAGACGCTGCGGTAACAGTCCTAATGATGCCCGGAAACAAGAAGCCCAACAGCTGCCCACACAGGTGCATGGTGGCGAATTCGTCAGCTAAAGAGAGATGAACAGATACAAACAGACAGACACACTTACACCACGGTGAACGAACGACCCTGTGGGATGATTATCTAGGTACGTCCCAGCGGGACTTAATTATTGACGAGCGGAAAGGCCGTTCGCCCAACTAGCTCAATCGGCAATCAGCCTCTTATGTAAGGGGCGTCCCATTGCCTGCAGCCTCCGTGACGCACCTGTTTGGATCCGTGGTTCCCCGCCCTTTAAAGCAGGCAGTCTATCGATCCGGGCAGCAACGATCCCGCAGCGGCTCGGTTCTAGATGCATTAAAGTAGATGGCCTACCTAAGGTTGCGAGGTAGCGTTGCTTTGGTTCGGTTAAAGGGCCGCCTCAATACCTAGATTGCCGAAAGCTTCGCCATGGCTAGCGGCTACGCGCATAGGTACAGCCAAGAGCTGTTCTTCTCATTTCCTGGTGTTTTAGCCACTATTGTCATGTTAACGTTGGGCAATCTGGGAATGTAGATGATACGTTGCTTCTTTCATGGGGATCGGTGTATCGGGATACCTTATATGAAGATAACACTTCGGACTGCGGTGATGATAAACAAACAAATCAAAACATGTATGTGTGTGTGTGTGTGTGTGTGTTAGAGCTTGATAGCTCGAACCGCCTATTTCGACCCTACCCACGGCTATTTTGACCTTGTATCGACTAATTCCAGCTATTACGAGCCCCTGAGGTTACTATTAGGCACGCGATATTCCCTTAGCATTGCTCCCAAGGAAGCGGGTAACTTAGAAGGACGAATTGGGCCTGTCATCGGCTCCTAGATTCAATGAGTGACAGGCCCCTCCTGATACACCTTTTCCCCCCCCACAACAAGAATCAATTCTTGTTCTTCGAACCCCTTACTGCCAGATACAAATTCTATCTTGCTCAGCAGCTCTAACAACAACGCGAGGCAGATGACTATAATGCTATACTATGTATCTATCCAGATGTCTTACTACTAGCCACGACTGATTGTATCTCCTTACTCCCGTATTAGTAACATCTGCACCTTACTCGATTCACCTCATTCTGGCCTAATTTGTATCGATGCTAGACACCTACTTGTAGCTCAGTGAACGCCGATATAGAGGGTAAGGCTATAGCCCTTAAGGTCTGCAGAGGTGCTTTATGGCAGGTAGGGAAATAGCTATGTTGATAGGAGAACACGGACAAGCTTGGAAGTACCTCTAGGTACTGTAGGGGTGTAATGGATGTTGTATTGATGATGGAGAGAGCTATGTCTGTCCGGTGCGATTACCACTCAAATAGTATGGCGCTTTGACCACTCCCACAGTACAGATCCGTAGTGTCACAAGATTGGCGGGGAAGAACATGGACCGTGCGTTCGGGCCAAAAGATTCGAGGGGCTCCAGGTTGGCCCGAGCTCTGTGAACTTTTCGACCCAGCGCCCGCCCACCCCAACCGACGTCAACCAGAGAGCTTCAAGTTACAAGCTAGCTACCTACGCTTGGTGACGACAAAAAAAAAAAAAACCTCTCCACTCTGAACCGCATCTTCAACCGATGCTCCCCCCCGTCGTAGTAGTGTCCGCAAACAGCGTCAGGTGAAAGAAAGAAAGCGACAATGCTGCTGACTCCCTCCACGACCGCGACGCGCCTCGGCATGACCAGCCGGGGACTCCAGCTCCAGGCTGCGTTCGCCCGAGGCGCAGCAGCTGGACCGGCCTGCCCGCACTCTTCGTTCGCGAATCTCATGCTGCCGCGCCAATGCGCCGCCGCCCAATCCGCCAAGTCTATGTCGACGACCAACGCCCTACCGATTGCCAGGAAGTCCTCCTCGGCCGTGCAGTGCCGATCCGCCTCCTCCTCCCCTCCCCGCCGATTCGCCTCCTCCTCCTCCTCCTCCTCCACCACCGCCGCGCCGGGATCCGCCTCGACCACGCCGACGCCGGCGCTGGACTGGAACGCCTTCTTCCAGCTGCGCAAGACGCGGCGCCGGTTCCAGGTGGCGAGCAGCATCGTGACGATGGCGGCGGGCGGGACGGCGGGCGCGGTGCTGCTGGTCAACATGGAGATGGACTGGCTGCTGGGCAAGGTGCCGATGGACCCGTTCTTCGCGCTCGGCATCATCACCATGAGCTGCGCCGGGCTCGGCTGGCTGGCCGGCCCCCCCGTGGGATCGACCCTGTTCTACGCCTTCAAGCGCGGCGTCAAGAGGCCCATGGCCGTCAAGGAGTCCGAGTTCTTCGCCCGCATCCGCAAGAACCGCGTCGACCCGAGCAATAGCTCGCTGAGCGGGAATGCTGGTGAGTGCCATCAAAGATGCGCCCTTGTTATGATTGCTTAGGGGAGTTTCTGTTGTCGTCGTTACTGTTTGTCTAACGTTTCAATCTCATAGTTCCCGATTTTTACGGCGAGAAGATCTCTAGCGTGGCCGGCTACAGGCAATGGTTGAAGGACCAAAGGGCATTCAACAAGAAGCGCACGAGCTTCGTTTGATGGGTAATGCAACGTGGGAAATCGGTAAATAAAAAAAAAAGCAACGAGGGAAACATGAGGCTTGGGTGATGCCTTCATGGGTCTACGAGTTTTATATGTGATTTTTCTTTCATCTTTTGCGATGATACACTAGGCCACATGACGGACTGGTTATTGCTGGGGCTGTGGCGTTCAGAGCCTCTCCCTCACATATGTACTAACAGCACTTGGAATTGGTACGGTACAGAATGTAACCCCTCTTCCCTACTGAGACTGGATCTTTTGGAATTGAGAGCTTCGTAGGTGGGGTGCTAGGTGAATGGCGTCGTCCTGTCCACTTCTTGTTTCCAGGCACGCATGCCCCCTTTAATGTCTCCTATAAACCGTTCCCCGTTTCCATCCAACCCCATTTGTTTCAGTCTTTGTGTCACCAATTGTGAGTCGTTCCCCACTCGGCAGACGACATATATCGCAGCATTTGAAGGCAGTGACTCTGGTATGTATTCTAGCCTAGGGCCCTTGCCCTCAGTAGCAGTCTTGCCGCGGGCCTGGAAAGTTGAGAAAGGCACATTGAGAGCGCCTGGTATGCTGGCAATTTCAAAGTGTTCCTTTTCACGGACGTCTAGTAGCAGATGCTTCTTATCAGGTCGCTCTGCCAATACCTGATTGTAGCCTGAAGCAGAGATCCGCTCATCGGGCTTCAGCACGTTAACTGGGGTGGTCACGCCGCAGAACTGCACATAGTCCATCGATCCCGATCTTAGCTCCTTCAGAGTCAATGTTGACTCCGATGAACATGCGAAGCACTTGACCCTTCTGGCTCTCATCCTTATCGACCTGAATGGCGTAGAAGAAGTAGCAGAGAACAGCAGGAGACTTGGGGCAGCTGGCTCCTTTGGCACCGAGTCATGATCACCCCCCGTCCCAGCGGTGATGAGTTTGATGGCTTCCAGTGCCTGTAACACACCCATGACGCCTACTACCGGACCTAGGATCCCGCCTTCGCCGCAACTCACCACACTCTCCGCAGGAGGTGGTTTAGGAAATACGCAACGGTAGCAGGGGCCACCATCCGTAGAGCCTTGAGGTGCGGGTGGGCTGTTTAGCACGATCAACTGGCCGTCCGTCCGCAGAGCAGATGCGGAAACCAGTGGCTTCCGCAGCAAGACGCAGATGTCCGATATCAGATACCGGGAAGTCGGATGATCTGTACAGTCGAGCACGAGATCGTACCCGGACACGATGCCCTCGGCATTCTGCGGCGTCAGGTGCTCCCTGTGACAGACGTAGCTCACCTCCGGGTTGAGCCCCTGACAGTAAGCCACCAGGCTGTCCACCTTCGTCATGCCGACCCTGGCAGTGCAGTGCGCTATCTGCCGGTGCAGGTTCGACGTCTCCACGACGTCGCCGTCGACGAAGCCCAGCGTGCCCGCCCCGGCACCGGCCAGGTACGCGGCCGCCGGACACCCCAGGCCCCCTGCACCGACTATAAGCACGGCGGTGGACTTGAGCCGGAGCTGGCCCCGGATCCCGACGGTGGGTAGGATGAGCTGGCGCCCGTAGCGAGCGTACTCGTCCTCGCTTAGCGGCCATTTCCACTCTGCTGGATTTTCCTCCGGCCCCTCGGAGGCTAAAGCTTGACTTATTGCCTCAGCCTCCGCTAGTTGCTTTCTTAGGCCTTGAAGCTCCTTCTCGGTTTGCGAGATCTGCTCTCGCAGCTTGGCCGCTTTGTCTGTTGCTGCTTCCATTTTCTAGGTCACAGGAGAAATAATTCGCGCCTGTGTTTTGAAGTTTGAGGAGGATCGATGTTCATGTAGAAGGTGATATGAAGCCTAATAAACGAGGCGAGATATGAAAAATACTAATTACGGATATTGCATAAACGAATTCATACAGTTATCCGACAATCAACCCACGTACAGCTCCACCTCCACTCCATCTATCCCGTAGGGCAGAGGGCAGAACCTCTGGTAAATTGCCAAAGCTTTAAACTTGTAGAGTCTTCGGAGTCTTCATTACATAAGATACCAGCCCGTATCTAAGTTACCTAATCGTCTCCTTGCGCTGAAGATATTTCCCGAGGCTCTGGGTCCCGTCAGCCGTGTGAATTCGCTAGATAGCGGTTACCTCAGCCACACAGTCATGAACGCACATGATAGGTAATCATACGGTAATAAGAGACTATGCCTGCTACTATCTACGGATCTGGATGTACCTATGGATCGTAAGTTAAATACCTAGGTGGGAGGTATTAGTATGTAGACCTAGGTCGTAGGTCCCAACATCTTGCTTACGAATGCTCCCACCGGGACTCGCTCCGAAGCTCACGCCGACGCTCATCTCTAAAGGGGCAAGCCGGCGAAGGGGGAGGGGCGAGAGGGGCATTCTGGCAATTAATCAATCCCTCTTCCCCATCCTGCCACTTATACGGGTGGCAGACCGCCACGAACCCCCCACCAATGCACCACCACTGCTGAATTCCCTTAAGTACGTGTATGTAGGTATGCGCTCGGCGCCGGCGCCTCGTTTCTTGGGAGCTGAGCAGCTGATAAGAAGCGGATTCGAAGGATAGCGGGAAAGGCCAATCTCAATGACTATATCCCTAGTGTACTACGAGGCTGTTCCTTTCAGCATATCCCATCATTGGCATCAACACGTTACGAACTTAAAGGAGACTGGGAATGCGGGGAGGTCCCCAGGTACACGTTCCTTATCAGTGCTACACGAGGTAGGTAGGTAGGTAAGGTCAACAGCCCGTTAAAGCGTGTATAACCCACGCAGAGTCGGGTAGGGTCCCCCCCAGGATTCAACCGACTGGATCCCGATTCTTTTACGTACTCTTACTTGGGGGTTCTGGCCAAGCGGCCGAACGAGTGGATTTCGGAGGGCCTAGATGCAATTTTTTTTCTCATGGATTTTGCGCTATCCCGCCCAAGCACACACCGAGCCTTTTATTAAATTATGTCAAAGTCAACCTCCTATACGGCGGGGTTTGCTTGTTGCTTGCTGTGAGTTGCTGCGTATAGTCCCCGGGGAGTGGTTCCTTCACCCCAGACTGGTTGTATGGACATGTACTGCTCCATGTCTTACTCGATCCGTGACGGCGCCTCTGATGCTGATTACATGGCAGCTGAAGTGCGTATGTAGTGGGAAATGGGAAATGTCTCCCGGGCCACACTCTATTCCGTCATACTGGGTATTAGGTCAGAATACTAGATTGCTGTATACCCTAACCTAGCAGCCTAGGTACCTCTCGCTGCACTTAGCATGCATCCCGTCCCTACGTTCAACCTACAGATCTGTAGCACGGAAATAGTTGTGCATGAGTCTGGCCCGTGTAGCAAGGCACCCCCTGCGAGCCTGTGGTCGCTGGCCGGTTATGGATGTGTTAGATGCATAGGTATGCAGCCCCCTGCGAGCGCTGAGGCCGTCACCTGGCCGTTGTCAAAGACAAACTCAATTACCTTTTAAGGTACATGCCATGAGGTACCTACCTACCTGCCTACGGCGCACCAACCACATGCTGTTCACCACCCCTGCGGTTGTGGCTGACCAGTTAAAACACTGCAACCCTCTCCCCCACTATCAGTCGCATAACCCTCGCCTTCTCTGGAGTCACCTGGCCTTGCAATCCGTTGCACCCCGACATTTTTGATGGAAGCCTCTAGGAATTGGACGACTTTGGCTCATTCGCCTGAGTCCAGGTAGACGGGAAATCTGCCTAATTGTTCACATGTATTAAGCTCTGACGCTTTTGCTTCTCGATGATGCGATAACTAGAGTCCCCGATCCGTCCAAGATTGCGCGACCGCAGCATCGTCCATGCATCCTGGCAATACCGACGCTTGAGTCGTAGAACGAGCAAACTTTGTCGCAGCAAAGAAACAAACACGGCCTGTCTGACTCGCTATTCGCTGCGAGGCACTGCGTCCTCCCGACATCCAGGCCGGCAGCAAATCATCAAACCTCTCAGTAGAGACGGCTTGATAGTCAACACTGAGCATGGCCATGATGGATTCAGGTGCTTGGAATGGGCAAGACCAGTCGGTGCCTTCAAACGGCGACGATGAGTTCTCCTTTATCGATATGGGGGACATTTCGAACATGGGGGACGGGATACACTTTGACTTCCATGGCTTCAACCCCACGAACTCTGCCTCGATGATACACGAACCACATCGTGATACCATAGACACTCCGATGAGCAACGCGAACATGCCACCAATCCCCTCGACTGCCGCTATGGGGGTTCAAAGCCAGATCTCGCCGATGACGACCGCTCCAAGCCACCCGACGATCCAGTCTCACATGATGTCGCCGCATCCGGGTTCTGGCGGCCCGAGTATCCTGGAAATAGACGCACAGATCCAGTTTCTGCAGAGCCAGAGACTGCAACAGCAACAGAGGCAGCTTGAGGAAGATCAACGGCAATTTCAGGAACAAGCCGCGTTCTATGCGCAACAACACCGAAGTATGGTGCCTCCGACACCCCAAAGCCTCGAGATGCATGCCGCGAGCCGGTTCTTCCCTCGCCATGACCAAGCACGTCCTTCCGACATGTTTGAAGGCTACCAACATCTGAAAGAGCAGCAAGACGCATGTCGTTCCGCCCCTATTCTATCTAAGTATTGCTGGCTGACCATCCGGTAGATGGCCTTCACTCCGTTAGTGTCTCCCGCGGTAACGCCGCTGGATTCACACTTCCCCGTCGACAACCAGTTTGCCGTCCCCGGGCCCTACTTCAGCCCCTTGACTTCTCCAGCGTTACACGCACAGAACGATGCTGTGTCAATGTTCGATCAAGGCCACTCCGGCCAAACCGCGAACTCCCCAGCTGAGATGGAGGTTGAACTTCCGCCAGCATCGGTTAGCATATCAAATTTGTCGAAAAAGGTTCGCAAGAACAACGCGACAAAAGCGAGGAAACCAAGCATCCGGCAGTCTCCGATTGTAAAGCCTCAGAAGAAGAAGACCACTACAACCCCTATTATGAATGCCCAGGTTCTAAATGAGCTGGCCGAATCTGCAGTTGAGGGCTCGGAACGGCCGCCGAAGCGCAAGTCGGTTTCAGCAACCTCGACTGAAGAGTCGGACTTTGCTTCGGTCTCCCCTGAGGCGTCTTCCGAGATGCCACCTCCGCCACTCCCACCACCGCGCTCTGCCAAGCAGTCTCCGCATATACAACCACAGGCTAATGGCAACGCAGTGCCTTTGCCTCTGCCGGCATCTCTTAATGGGAAACCATCGCCCGCGACACCGGCTTCACTCCTCAGATTTTCACCGAAGAGCAAGTCGGATGATCCAAACAATCCCGAGCAAAGTGGTCCGGATAACATTGAGAACTTTGAGCTTCCCGAGTCTATCAACTTCTCCACGTCAGACCCCCCGGCGCTCGACACGCAGCAGCCAGTGCAACCCTCGTCCGAAGTGGAGACTGCAAAGTCTGCCACGTTTCAGAGCCTGCCATCTCCTGGTCTCCCCAAGCCTGCGCACTCGACCACGGCGTCTGTGTCAGCATCAGGAAGCCAGAGCCCTCAGGTTACCCCGAAGTCGACCACTCCGAACCCCAGAAAGACGCCTCTATTAGCCCCAAGGGGTGGGAAGAAGAGAGCCAGCGTCAGCTCTATTTCACCCGCGCTGCGGCCTCGGATATCGCCAAATATCAAACCATTGCTTCCGGGGACGCCAGGGATGTCTGCGGAGGATTCCGCGTCGAGGCTGTTGACCTCGAAATCGAACTACCAGAATATCCTCGAAGGGAATAACTTACCTGGCCTCTCGTACCCGAGCGAACTATCGACCAATTTGACCTCGAAACGCACATCACATAAGATTGCCGAGCAAGGCCGTCGGAACCGAATTAATACGGCACTCCAAGAAATTGCAGAACTACTACCGAGACATGTGATTAGAGAATCGAGCGAGGGTGATGGCGACAGCGGAGACAAGAAAGACGGCAAGCAATCCAGCACACAAGGAAGCAAAGCCAAAACCGTGGAATCGGCCATCGAGTATATCAAGCTGTTGCAACAAGAGGTGGCAGCGGCGAACGAAAGAGCAGAGGCAGCCGAGAAGAAACTCGAGGAGAAAGGGGCAAGCTGACAATAACAAGATCAGGTCGCGACGCGACGCGACCCGAGGCTATGAGTTCCCAAGGGGCGGGGCCAGCTGGAGATGGTCTCGGCCCTCTGGTCACATTGGCTGTTTATGTTGGCTTAAGGTGCCCTTCAAAAAAGATTACGACGAGAACAGCGGAAGGATGGAATAAGCGAGAGCTCGGGTGTTCCCGACGTTTTTGGGAAGTGCTCTACATATAGAAGTTTTGATACGAAATTACGCCTGGCTGCAGGTAGTCTTAATGCAACAATTGTCAAGTATGCGTACATACACAATAGCGCGTACAGTCGTGGGATTGAGTCTTTGGGAGAACAAAAGTCCTTGTATTATACTTATGTA
Organism: Xylaria sp. JS573; assembly: GCA_000966885.1. Classification (NCBI taxonomy): domain Eukaryota; kingdom Fungi; phylum Ascomycota; class Sordariomycetes; order Xylariales; family Xylariaceae; genus Xylaria; species Xylaria sp. JS573. The sequence goes on from JWIU01000010.1 coordinate 844,147, forward strand.
CTATTACCCGTGTACCATCACGCTTACGTGTGTACGCGTAGAGCGTTCTGTTCAGTTTAAACATAGAGACGTGGAAACCCGATGACAACGTGTACTATAGAAGACGTGATCCCAGCGCGCCGTACCCACCAATGGCGTTTGGAATCTATAGTATATACACGTATCTACATGTAGCCGCTGAGGCCAAGTACAGCAAAGGTAGCTGCGCAATTTGGGCGAGATTGGAATGTTAATACAATAGGTAGTTAATTGATAACTAAGGCTTCTGTCGTTAACCTTAGACATGAGGTTAGGTACTTAGGTAAACAGGCGTCATAATCACATGTAAGGAGGCCTCTGTGTTGCTTTTACTGCGGCGAAAATGGCAGGAGTTATGATGGCCAATAGGAGACATGTGCCAGTGAGAGTCGCGTTAGTCTAATGATAGGTAGAGAGGAGTATAGGTATTTACCCATCACTCTTGATAGAGAAGACTTGAGTAATTCGAAATCCGTGTCGGTGATTGGTTCCATATGTGTATCATATAATTACGGGGCAAAGGCAAAGTTCCAAGTTACCTCAGCTCATCGCGGTACGAAATACACGTGGGAATTTCTCAGCATCACGTACACACGTCACATACACGTGTGTACCGTTGAAGAAAGGTCCGTGCACGCCCCTGTCTCGCTCTTCAGCCACAATGCAGTACAACTAAACTAACCTAAGGTCCTTCCCCTGTTGCCACTGCAACCAAAAGTTTCCACCTGCCCAACTCTTTCAACAACAATCTCCACCCAGGGTTTCAGTCATCAACGGTACTTCCTACTGTAGCTTGATCTTTCTCAGCCCTTCCAACTACCTATTGCCACATCTGCTGCCAGCAGCGCCACGGTCCAGGTCTCAAAGTCTGTCCCGAACCCAATTATAATATAGTTGCCACACCCTTTTGTATTTTCATAACTCGCGTGCCTCTTTATTTTTGGTCGACGTCATCGAGACGAAATCGCCAGTGCTCATCGACGTGAATCACGGCCTCGAGGCACCAGGCCTTTCTCTGCTTTGCGCACGCCTTAACATCTACCCCTTGAAGGATCTCGCGATTCTCTTCGCTTGTTCACATACATAATGTCCGACGCGGACAGCCTCGATTACCTGGAGCCGGGCTTCGACCCGAGAACCCTGACCATCCCGCGGCTGCGATCCATCCTCGTCTACCACAACATCCCGTACACGTCGAGCGCGAAGAAGGCGCAGCTGGTCGACATCTTCAACCAGCAGGTCGTGCCCCAGGCGAGGAAGATACTGGACGCCCGCGCGAGGGCTAAGCGCTCCAGCAGGGGCATATTCGACGCGGATTCTCAGAGCAGCAGCAACAACAACCCCTTCGAGGATCGCGAAGAACTGCTGCCGCCGCCGCCGCCGCCGTCTGCTGCTGCGCGAAGCACCCGCAGGTCCAGATCGCCCAGGAAGGCCTCGGCCAGGATCAAGTCGGAGGAGCCCGACTACGACCAGCAGCCGCTGCCGCCGCCTCTCCCGAGCCCCTCGAAGCGGAAATCCCGAGCGTCCAGCCGCCCGGTCCAGGCTTCCGACACCGATACCGCGCCGGAAACGGACAGCGGCAGGACGCTGAGGAGGGCACGGCGAACCGACGGCCCAGCTAAGGTCAAGTCCGAGGAGTCGGACGAAGGCTTCTTCCGACGGACCTCGGACGTCTTCACCAGCGACAACCCCTTCCAGAGCGGAAGCTCCCCGTCGGCCATGGAAAGAACACCTAGCCAGCGCAGAAGGACAGGCGGAGTGGACAAGTCACGAAGCACGAGTGGCGAAGCGCGACGCCGTACAGGGGGTCCCTCTATCCCTGTGGACGATTACTCCGCCGTGTCCAGGAAATTCGAGACGCCCAAGGCCCAGGTATTCCAGCCCAGGACGCCCGAGCCGACTACGTTTGACGAGCCTGGAGAGGAATTTACGCTCGAAGAGCAGCTTGAGCTAGACGCCGCGGAAGCCGAGGGCGACACCGAAGTAGCCGTTGCCAGACGACCCCAACAGCCTAAGAAGTCCGGCTGGAGTACGCCGTTGTCCATCCTATTGGTTACCCTACTAAGCATCTACGGCGGATGGTACCGACAAGAGAAGATCGCCGTGGGTTATTGTGGCGTCGGCCAGCAAGACAGTTCCATCCCCAGCGAAATCGACGTGCCCGAATGGGCGCACTCCTTCCTCCCGCCGCAGGTGACGGTTCCGCAGGCGGTCATCGACGCCCTGGAGCCCGAGTGCGAGCCGTGCCCCCCGCACGCCTACTGCTACGCCGACTTCTCGGTGCGCTGCGAGCAGGACTACATCCTGAAGCCGCACCCGCTCTCGCTGGGCGGCCTCGTGCCCCTGCCGCCGACCTGCGAGCCCGACGGCGAGAAGGTGCGCCGGGTGCAGGCGGTCGCGGACCGCGCGGTCGAGGAGCTGCGCGAGCGCAACGCGCGGTACGAGTGCGGCACCCCCGTCGACGGGGAGGGCACGCGGGCCGAGACGCCGAGGATCGAGGAGCAGGACCTCAAGCGCATCATCGACCGGAAGAGGAGCAGGAAGATGAACAACAGAGAGTTCGAGGACCTCTGGGCCTCCGCGCTCGGCGAGGTCAAGGCCAGGGACGAGGTCGAGGTCGAGGTCGAGACGAAACAGTGAGTTCTATTTTATGAATGCTCGTCCGATGTCATCACGCAATAATGCCCTTTGCTTGCACTCCTTTTCTCGCGAACCATCCGTAACCATACATACCATACATACCATACATACCATACAAGTTCTGACCCATTCTCTTTGACTAACCAGAGCCCGCCCCGCCGCCACAGAGTATCCGATCCCGCCGCCGTTCCAAACACCTACCTCGCGTCCACCTCTCTCGCTCGCCTTCCCGTCGCCTGCGCGGTCCGGCGCTCGGTCCGGCTCGGGCTGGCGCGACATCGCGGCCGGATTGGCGGCGTGATCGCCGACGGCGGCGGCGGCGACGGCGACGGCGACGGCGACTACCGGTAGGAACGGCAGGGACGTCGGCCGGAGGCGCGCCGGGGGCGGACGCGGACCTAGACGCACGCCGGAGGATGTAGACGGGGATGAGGAGGACGAGAACGAGGAGAAGTCGTACCTGCATCAGAAGTGGGAGGAGTCGAGACCGATTTATTAAAGGCGTGGTGGAAGGGGGGGGAATTTGTTAGCTGTCTGATTCGGCTGTCTGGTTTGTCGCGCGCGCGCGCGTGTGATATGTATGTATGGTACAGGGTGAGGGAGCGAGGGAGCGAGGGAGCGAGGGAGGGAAGAGGGTCTCTCTGAGGAAGTAGGGGGGGGCGGCGTTCCGGACAGAGACGGTTTTTTCTATCACGCCGCGAGGCTTTTTTACCTACCTTGCCTACTTACCTACTTACCTACCTACCTAGGCTAGGTATCGATGGGGTGGAAAGTTTGTTTGTTTGTTTGCGCCAATTCATTATGTACATTTTTCTTCTTTTCATCTGTTCCACGGTAAATTAACTGTATTAGATGAATTCATCGTGTTGGGCACACTGGCCTTTCTCTTTTCCATTCTTTCCCGGTCTCGGGTTCGTTGCCTGATATTTGGGTTATGGGGTGTGGTCAGGGGATAGTTGGGATCGAGGTGGCAGCCTTTTCTTTTTTCTCTTTTCCGCGCCCCGGAGGTCTGGTTTCGATCGGTGGTGGATGGGCGGATGGATGGATGGATGGACGGGGTAGCTGTCTCGCGTCGCTTGCTACGTGTATACGTACTTCTTCATAAGTACATAGCTATTTACATATGCTGTCGGGGAACATGAGAATGGATAAAAACCGTGTTTCAGGCCGGTTCTAATAACAACGTATACGTGCTTCCATACGTGCTGTACGATCGTCGTAGAAACTATCTCAAACTTCATGCAACATATCATAGTGCTAGTATACGAAACCATCCACGTGGATCAGCCTCCTGCCGCATATCCAGGTTGATTGGTTTGCCAATTCTACGAGGTTACAACCATCCCATAACCGACGAATTCGTTGTGAAAGATGACATAGGTCACAAGGGTTGGATGCAGTAGGTGTGGGCGTAGGTATTTGATGATAGTATTTGAATATAGATAATTAGGTTCCCCTTCCCTCCACATTGTATATACAGACATGTAAGCACTCTTCACACGACATTGCGAACTCACTCACACCACGAGCAGTTTCAGGTGTTGGAGATATAAATATCGGTAGCGTAGATATCTACAATGCCGCGGAGCATAGATACAGAAACCCGAGCTGCTACTCTATCTCTCTTCCTTTCCTTTGATCTCTTTCCCTTCTCTTCCCCCACATGACGCTTTCTCTTCCTTCAGGTGGTGTGATTAGATCGCTGATCTTATTACAACTAGAATTCCTCCTTCCTTTCCATCCCTTCCATCCTTCTCTTCCCTTCTACACCTCCAAGTAAAAAAAAGCTACGCTTCTTAAAATAATACTTCATTATAAAGTAAAAAAAAAGTGACAAACAAGCCAAACATGAAAACATTCGTCGTCGCTCCGGGACGGTCTTTTTGGTGGTATCATGCAGCAGAGAGCGTTGATATATATGTAACGGGAAAGCCGGCAGCCGGAAACCGATCGGTTGTGGGACGCGATGATGACGAGAAGGCACGGTGTATGAATAAATGACAATAAAATAAGAAGAAAAAAGGGGGATTGGGCGGGGGGGACTGAACCGGCCTCGCGCCGGAACGGGTCCGCCCAAGAGATCTAGCAATGTACACGGAACGGTGCCGATTGAAAAGCCGCGCGTACGGAATGACGAGATTTGGTATATAAATATGCCCGGGACCGAAATGACGGCTGCGCCTTTCCAATGCAAATGAAGGTACGGGATATGTGCGTTCTGGTAGGTAAAGTGTATGTAAACAGTGGTGGGCTGCACCGGAGGCAGCGCGCGTGACGAAGTGTATGCAATCCAAGAGAATGTGGTCTCGATCGACTAGTACCTCTCTTTTCTCTCGCCGTCCGCGCGGTGATGACTCTAACTCGGTGCGTGGCCCATGGGATGCGAAACCAGATCTCTCCCCTTGGCGAACATGGGTGGGTATAAGCGATGGACATCAAAATGGACTCGTAACAGGATCGTAAAAACAGGCAGAATGTAAAGCAAAGCAATATTGGACTCTGAGCAGCAACCGTCAAGTTTACAGCTGGCGGTTTTTGTCTCCCAAATTCAGCCAGCTCATGTCTGACGACTTGGATGCTAAAGCCAGCTGGGGTTGCGTCGAAACGCCAGTAGGAGCCCGATTGGCAGTGGGTGCGCCGAGAGCAGTTGGGTGGTCGTTCGCACCGTGTGTGCTGCTTGGTTCTCGTGAGTCTCCCCAAGGCTTGACCATTGTCGGATCCCATGTGTCACGAACGCTGGGCGGGATGCCACTAGAATACCCAGATGAAGATGTGGCCGATACTGGCCGCTCGATTGTCCCCGACTGTTCCTTGATCCTCGGGTCGTACTGAGAAATCGTCGGGCTGCCCGAGTTGACTCGATTCATTGAAGGGCGTCCATCGATATACAGTGGCGGTACCGTAGCTGAGTCCTGCGTGGTTCTGTTGTTCGGGACAGAATAGTGTGAGCCGCTTTGATCCGAGCTGGTAGTTTCACGACGAGAATTATTGCCACTTTGGCCGAAACCAAGGATTCCGAAAGCACTTCCACTAGACCAATAACGGTTCCAGCCGGAGCTTCTTCTGGTTTCGTCGTTCTGGTTCGCTGGCGGTGTAGGGCGTAGCTTTGCCTGGGCTGTGTCGGCTGTAAAGGATACGCCCTTTTCCATCAAGTGATAGTCCGGCGGAGGGTCAGATTCGGGCTGCGGCTGTGGCCTGCCTATGGTCCTCTTGAACTGGGTGTTTAGTATACTGCTGACGGAGCTGCGTTTGGTGTCGTGGCTGGTCTTCCGTTGTATAGCTGGCTTCTGAGCTTTGCCCATCAAGATAGCCATTGACGAGAACGACCCTGCCGAGGCTTGAGGAACATGGCCCCGGAAGTGGCCACCCGAAGCCTTCGCTATATCCTGAGGGAAATCACTCTTTTCGTCCGGTATACCACTGTCCTTTCGCGCATGCCCCATTTCTGGGGATGGGTGTGGTGTACGGGACCGTTTCCTTTTGATCATGAACAGTATTATGAGCAGTAAAATAGCTACTCCGAAGACAGTACCTAGCACAACTCCAAGTAGGGTTGTGGGCGGCAGTCCATTTTCCGAATTGTCAGAAGCTGCTGCTGCTGCCGGAGTCGGGTCCTCGCTAGTGGCGGGCGAAGTAGGGCTAGCCGTGGGTGATGATGTCGATGTCGACGACGACGATGGAGAAGATTCAATAGAGAGGGTATCCTGCTGTCCAAACATGGCGGCTGTGTCTTGCCAACTATTTTCCTTTGCATTGAACATGGATAGTAATTCCTTGTCGTTTCCACCAGACATGACCACCAAGCCATTTGGATCAGTTGCCAGGGAGTAAGTGTCTCGAATGCTCTGCGGGACCAGGGACGAGTTGTATTTCGGCCAGTTATCCACAGTTAATTCACGTTTCCTGACATCCATCTCCTCGTCCCCGGTGGCGTCACGGCCGGCCACGATAGTCTTAACAGGAGCGGAATTGGCCTGGGGGGCGCCATTGGCACCAAGCAATACCGTTCTATTAACAGTGTTAGGTGATACGCTGGCATCAAATGTGTAAAGATGTTTGCTGCCGTCATCACCGGGGATTATGGCGCCTTTCACCAGAGTCGTGTTCTTTGGCAATGGCTCGGCCAGCGTCACGCCCGAGTCGGACCATGACGCCGTCGAATCGAAAAGCATCACCTTCGTGTTAGTAGGATTACCTCCGATCAAAGCTGCTTGCGTTTCCGACCACGGCAGAAGGAGTGGCGCGATACCTGGCGGTGAGATGGTAGATTGGAAGGCCAGGACCGTGTATGGCTCTGATGCTTTAACCGTGAAGGTCTGCGAAGACAGATTGGGATTTCCGTCTGTCGTTCCCGAGTATATCATAATCGAGTCGCTGCCGTTGATATACGTTGCGCTATGATATGTCCGGTTCTGCGTCACGAGGACCTCCGGAGTCAAAGTCTCCCATTTCCCCGTCGCGTACGTGAATTTCTGGAGGCCCGTATAATCGGGCGAACTTGACTTGCCACCGACGATAAACAACCCGGCTTTTGAGGCATCTTTGGGTGTTGATCCAACACAAACACCACCTTCAACTGATTGGCCACCCGGCAGCGTTTTCCATTCCGCACCCTCCTCTAAAGCTATCGATTCGAATCCCTTGGCCGAAAACGAATAGAGGGTGTTATCGGAGATGACGCTACAACCACCCGTCAGGGAGACTGGTGGTTTAGGAAGCGACATGATGGAGATGTCTTAAAATCCGAACCCTGATGACCGCTCGTAGATAGGCAATAGTAACACCGGACAAGATAACCTCCAGAACACTGCTGCCTACTACAATAGCATGGTCAATTAGCAACGAAAGCAAGACGATGTCGATAACGTCCCGAGTTGTTTATTCGTCAATATCGAGTCGCGAATTCGACGCGCGATCCGTGCCCCGCAAAAATAGTCGTGGCCGATATAAAGCACCGATATAAAACACGACGATTCCTCCAAGAGCAAGCTGCCGTCTCAATCTATTAAAAAGATCGAAAAGGAATATTGACGACTTGCTGAAGGCGCCTATTTTCGGAAAGTAAATGATCCCAATCGAGTCAGCTCGGGGTGTAAGTCCGTAGCGAGTAGCAAATCTACTATGTTCTCGAGGCTGGAGGACCGGCCCAAGTCAGACCAGATGATCTACAGATCTGAGTTTCCAGAATTCTTTTCTTGAGGGGGAATTGTTTCCGTCCGTACCTTGATATCCAGCTCTGGGAAGCAGGAGAAGAAACGCCGGTTCTCTCTGAAGTACGCGGTGTCGCAGGTTTGGGGAGGGCAAAGCGGATCAGTACGACTCTAGTAGGGTTGCTGCTTTGCCGGAAACGCTGGTCTACCCCTTGCAAATGGATGTATATCTGGACGCGCAGCACAATCAAGACGCGGAGCAGAGCCGGTAGTTGATGGCACCACCCGGAACGAAGAAGAGGCTCAACACGACAGATTCCCGGAGGTGATGACGTCCTGGCGACCAGCGGTTGGGGGAAACGCTGTCGGCGGGAGAGAGGAGCTGGTAAAAGTGAAGGACGAGGAAGGGCAAGGGCAAATTTGGTGGTAGGTAGCAATGACGGGGTATGGGGGCCGAATGGGAATAACGAGCGAAGAGGAGATACAGCTGCAAGCGAGAGGGCAAGCTGGTACAACGTATTGGATGGCACCTAGGCTAGGCGACGGCTTAGGAGAGAGGCAAGGATTCGCGCAGAAAGAAGGAGGAGAGAGGCAAGAGAGGATGCGCGAGCACAAAGAACATGTTCAGGCGAAGCAGCAGCAGCAAAGCACGACCGGGGTTCGTTCACACACAAGGACCAGGACCACAACCACGACGACGCTTGCAACGCTTGCAACGCTTGCACGATTGCACGACCGACTGGCCCGTTCGAAGAGAGACACGAGCAAGAAGAGCGGGAAGACGACATGGGGCATCGACCGGGGTCCTTGGCCGGTTGGTGGGCCGGGTGATTGGTTTCAGGCGAATGAGGGGGCGGATATATTCAGGGACATGCGATAGGTAGAGACGTACATTAGCCTTGACAGGCTAGCGTCAGGTACCTTTCGCGAACGTGATACGGATGGCCATGCGCAGCCCCGCTACGCGCCGTCGGGTACCCCAATGGGTTTGGTGTACATCGCATGTAGTAGGTCATGTAGGCGGGAGGGTTGCAGAAAAAGGGGCAGGGCGAACAGGTACCTGATGAGGAGTGGGTATGGTATCTAGAGGTTGTTTCCTCGAGCATTTACGCAGTATGTACATATGATCACGGTAATTTCAGAGAACACTGCGCGGTACCCATCAGCAAACTCCATCCATCCCATGTGCGCCCAAGCGGCCGGCTCACTAATCCCTAGGTAGAGAGGTCTCTCGATGTTTAGGTAAGCATGTAGGCAGGTCCACTAGCTTGTTTGCGAAAAGCGCTCTCGGGCAACACAAACTGGACGAGTTCGTTTCGACTATGATCCGAGTAGCGCGTTGCATAGGTAGTATAATCAACTAGGTAGTATACGATACGATACGATACGATACGATACGATACGATACGAACAGCCTCTACTACGACCTACTTGGTAGGGAGGTATGTAGCAAGGACGCAGCACTTTGGATGAATTGTCGTTGCCTACCGGGGAGTGACAGGTACTAGGTTAGGTAGGTTAGGTAGTGCTGATAACGTCCTTTTCGGGGGGCACATTTTAGTTTGGCACCCGCGCAAAAGAGCGTTGACCTTAAAAAAGTGACAAGCAAGAGGATTGGCCAATGGAGCCCTGGGATAGCGTGATTTCTTTGGTTACATATGGACTCGTAGTAGATTTTTCGCTGCCCACCCTGCCACCACCTGACGGAACCACGGCGCTTAACCCGTTCCGGCCCTGGATGCAACGGCCGCTAAGCCCGCCTGGGAAGAAGACATGGTGAAACACTAGACCCCCCAGGGTTACAACGACGAGTACAGACACGAACACACGAACCAGCCTGCCAGCCAGCCAGCTCCTGGCTGGACTTGCGCCATATCCTAGGTCGTGCCCGTTGCTACCCTGCCCACACCGTACTTGGTAGGTACCCGCGTAGGTTCAATGCTCGTCGGGACACTTTCTGGTCGATCGTTATCGTTTGCTTGCTCATCCATCGAGATCACGGGGCCGGGCCCAGCAAGCCAGCAGCAGCAGCAGATTGACGAAAAAACGCAAACTCGACATCGATGGGGGTGGGCAGGCAGTGAGGCAGGAACAGGAAGTCGATAGACACGCCGAGGCTGCGAGGATGCCCTCTCTGTCTGTCTGTCAATCTGTGAAGGAAGGGAGATGGACACCGACAGACTGACACGACCGAGATGATGATGATCTGGTGCCATGTGGAATCGGATACCTAATGATGAACCCCCCCCCTCCCGATCTTCCCTCAGCATGAAGCTACTGCATTCTTCTACAGTCGGTACTACCTATATGGATATGTGTATGTGTACCTACCTACATGTAGGTACGAGTCGGTGCGTTCGGAACTGGGCACAGCAGCTACCTCCTCAGTATGTTAGGTATGATTGTTTGCGGCACGCCGACATGGTATCACGGTTGGCCGTCGAAACGTTTCGTCGTTTCGTAGGCCTGTGAGCTGGAATGGATAACCACAACGCCTCCTAGATCGCATGCTTGCGAGTCGATAATCTGTGAAGCTTTGCCGATGACGATACGTCACCCAAGTCCATCGCCTCGGTGCCGCAACATCATGCCCCAACCTACAGAACGTCGTCAAACGTCGTCGCTTCATGAAGACAGGCCCTCAGCATCTGCCGACCTCGCGAACGAGCCTATCATCCGCTACCCTACAGTTACAGTTGCAGTATTCCTTTGGGCGTGCAGCTATTCCCAGCCCACGTGCGTTAGCTCAGCCAAAGTCCGCTTGCATGTACATACTCATGCTTCGTCCTACATTAGGTACCCTAGGTAGGCAGCCTGCTAACGGAATAGGTGCTAAACCGATTGCCCTGGGTTGCCCTGATTGTGCTACATGCAATCAAGTTATCACAAAAAATACCACATTCCAACATCTACCACTTTATCTAAAAACAGCAGATTACAGGTCGCAAGTATATAAAGTGCCCAGGTTGCGCACAGCCGTGCCCTGGACCAACATAAAAATCGTAGTAAGCGGCCCAAAGCCCCCGAGTCCTCCACAGCTTATTTCACAGAAGGGGGGGCCGATGGGGGCGGGCAAGGGGGGTTAGTTGTAGGTTATCTTTTGCGCTGTCCACCGCGCATAAACAATCCCGTAGTTCTGGAAGATTGCAGGCCCTCTCGAGAAATTTCGCCGCGTGTGTCGTCATCCCGTCCGTCTGGTCTCTCCCCCCACCCGCATAAGAGATCTGTGCCCCGGGGAGGGAATCTGCGAGATGAGAAGCGGCCAGTCCGTCGGCCAGCCAGCCTGTCTGCCGGAGGCCACGGTAGTGGGCTCTCTCTCTCTCCCTCGCGTAACCCGCAATTTTATTACCATGTACATACGAAAACCAGTTGTTGATAAGCGCCGAGCTGTCAGTAAAGATTCGTTCAGTGTACGTATGTGTGTATGTGTGTGTGTCCACCCGCGGCTGTTGTGTGGTGTGTGTGTGTGCTCAGCTGCAATTGCCGACGAGTCACATCACGAGTCGGTCGCACTCCACAAAGCGCGCGGCATCCAACCATCCCGCCGAACAGCTCGACGACGGCAAATGGTCTCTATCATTGGCTCCGTTGCCGCTGTAGCAATGCGCTCCGCCGTCATCTGCCGTTGCAGATTGGCCCGCTACAGGTTATACCTAGTGGTCGCATCTCGGCATCTCAACTCAATCTGGGTTAGGTATTCGTTCGTTCGAACCGCCGTGGACCATCATCCATGTCACTGACATCAGTAGCTATCACTTATCTAGATTGAACAAGAAACCAAATCATTTTGTGTGTATGAAGAATGTTCACTTCATATTTTAATTCATGGTCTCTCCACGAAGCCTTCTTTCGGCTTTGGGTAGCTGGTGTCTATGTTGACAATGAAACCCGAGAGCTTCACATCCTCCCATAATCCCCTGCCAAGTTGGCAGCACTGCTTTCCAGGTCTCGAATGCCTCCACCGAGGCCATTCTCTAGACCTGACACTTTGCCATATATAGTTACAAGTAATCCTAAGCCCTCAGGCTTCTTCTTCGTGATCTCCGAAAAATCATTCGCTAATCCCCTTCCGTATAATCAGAAACCGTAAACTCCGTCACCAATGCAGTGTTTGTCTGAACCGACCTTACAAACGCCCTGGCCGTGTAAATCGTGTTGTGTTTTATACCGGCGCGGTGGCAAAGGCTGCGGCCGGTAATTGGGCCTGTCAACTCTGTTAGCGATTGTCTTACGAAGCAATACCGAATTTGTACTTACTCTCTTCTCATTGAATGAGACCATAGCTTGCTCGAAGTTCCAATTCGCCCCCTCCAGGCAGAACTTGGAGTATTCCGGTGTCATTCCCGTCTGCTTGCAAATCTCGATCACCATCTGTTGTTTTTGCGCTTCTTCGCCTGGCTGCGCAGCGGGTCCCGGAGCTGAAGTGGGCAATGGATTGAAAATCTTGAGAGACAGCATGTCGCTGATGACACGAATGGGGTGTCTGCCAGGTGCGCCAGGTCCAAGGATAAAGGTGCGAGAGAAACTGCGCTGGGCTGTCTTCATGGTGCCCGGTTCTTGATCTTCGAACTCTCCATGAAGCGTGATGATGATTCCATCGACGCCCGCCGGGCTTTGGCCAGTTGGATCGACAAGGCCATGCACTGGATGGCAGTCGATAATGTATTTGTCGAACTGCGTAGCCAGATCAGGGTGTCGAGTAGGAGGTAGTTGCTGCCAGATACTCTGGATGAGGCTCATTCCGGTGAACAAGCGCTGCTGCCGGGCCGGTGTTGTTGTAATCTTGACATGGTTGCGCGAGAATTTGATGTACGCACCCCATGTGGGTAGTTGGACATCTGCTCGGTGTGGCGAATGGGAGTTAACTGCGACGGAGAAGTTGCTTTGTTCATCGTAGTACTTGGCTGCTAAGCTGTGTCGGTCCGCGTCGTACCCTGGCATGAACTCTCTAATGAAGCCTTCGGCCACACCGTTAATGTCCCGGAAATCGGCTCCGTTCTGGGGGATCGGGGTAGGTCTTGATGCGGCTTCCTCGGCAGCTACTTGCTCTGGAGTTCTGACCTGGACGCCGCTGAGATTCTGCAGCTTCGGAAACCAGCTCACCAGCTCTGCTTGGTAGTTGGGATTCATCGTCTCGATGGGGTTATCGTTGAGCAGAAGCGTCTGAACATTACGAAGGCGGTGCCGCCATTTCTGGAGATCCTTGATGTCCTTGAACTGATTTCGACTTAAATCCAGGTTGACCAAGTCGGGAAAGGTGTCGGTCAAAGACATGATCTGAAGCACATCATCGATGTTGTTGCCCGCAAGGCTGATGCTGACGACCGCGTCGCGTTTTTCCTGGGGCGTCTTGAATAATCCCTCGCAAACAGCCATCAGGGCACGGAAAAGCTTCTCTGCTGTGCTTTCGGCGCTGAAGAACCCCATTTGGTTGAGGCCCGGGTCTTCGCCAAGTGTGGACAAATTCAGAAGCTTTGCCTCGACGTCATATCGGGAGCTGAGGACCAGACGAAGCCGATCCTTGATCTCGCGAGCATCCGAAGATATGCTGTCATGGCTGTCCTCGGTAATCTTTAGGACGGTTCCGGCCCACGAGAAGTTGTTGAGTTTGATGATCTCATCACCATCCTCCTTGCTTGTAGTGATGTAGACAAAGTCACCTTTCAGTTGTGACTGCTAGACGTTAGCAAGGTGGTGAAACCTTGATAATGTTCTAGGATTCCGGGATAGGTATGCGGCTCGGTTTAGAATTATCTGTCTCCTCGTTTTGCGAGCTATACGGCATAACAACGAATGCGGAGAATCTGCGTCGCTCCATAACCTCCCAGTTCCTCGGGTGGGATACTAACACATACCTTCTTAATCCTGATGGGTCGGGTAGTCTTGCCAACGCTTTGGGCTTTTCGTTCCAGGAAGGTCAGTAGTTCCTTGAGTCCACCACCCTCATTCGCGGCAGCCCTGCTCGATTTCAAGCCTTCGACCCTTAGGGTTGTGGTATGGGCTGCATTGACTTTATGGGCGCCAGGGTGGCTTGAGATACGGGAGGAAAGGCCACCGCCCCCACCAGTGATAGCTCGTTGTATAATTTGTTGTGCCTTCGCTGTCGGTTTCGGTGGGCGGCGCGCAGAGCCGGCAGATCGGGGTCCAGTAGGTGCTGATCCAGTGGAAGCGCCGCGGTTGCTAGTGCGCTTCGCGTTGGCGGCCGCCGGTCCGCCCATCTCGAGATCGCCATCTCGATCGATCCTTGCAGCGGCGTTCCCGCGACGCTTCGTGATGCCGCCCTGAGTAGTCTTTTTGCCATTTGCCGTAGAGGATCGGGTACTTCGCGTGCCTGTGCCAAAAGAGGAGGCTGCTTTGCGGGGAACCGGAGGTGCCATTGCGATGAGCGGGCGTACAATGAGCGGGCGTACAGACTGGCGAGCGAAAGTAGGAAGAGAGGACACGAAAGAGTCGTCAAAGGGGATAACGGCGATTTTCGGAAAACGGGCGATGACAGAGAAGGTCAGCAGACCGAGTGTTGTTTGCCTGTTCTGGAAAAAGGACTGGGTGCGATGATGAGGATTGCCGTCAAACGAGGCCGACGATCATCCAGTAGAAAAAGGCAACCATTCATATGCGGAACTCAGCGAGAGCGTGCGCAAAGAGTTGTTGTGATGTAGGAGTGAAGTCAGTCGAGAGGAGTCGCAGATACCAAGGAAAAGAAGGAAGTTCTCGTCTCGAAACTGGGGAGGAAAATGGCGGGCAGGTGATGCCTTTCTCAGGAAAGAGAAATAATTGAAGAGAGGCGTGACGTCGGAACAAAGGCTGCAGTGGTGAATAACATTAGAGAGGTAGGTGAGAGAAAATCAAAGCACAGGCCAACTTGTTTGGTTTTCTGCAGCAAGTGACTCAGCCGCTTTCTCCACCTTTCTAGCCGCCTTATGTAATATTACACCTCACTACAGCGGCCTTACCTACCTACCTAGGTAGCCTAGGCCCCTAGGCTTCCAGGGCGCTGCAGGGCTGCTAGGCACACCTAGGCAGCTGCTAGGCAGTATTGGCAGTGGCTGAGACTCTGACCGTGGCTGAGAGACTACGGCAGGTGGCTGGGTGGATACATACCTACCTGTGTTTCTTGCGCTGGCACATGATCACGCGACGCCCGGGACACCAGGACGCCGTCCCAATTACATAACAACCTTCAAGACCAGCCAAATAGGTACGGTACCTAACTCACGATCGACGCGTTCAATGTTGGAGGGACGACATCGGTCATGAGAATAGCACAACAGCATAAGCCATGGATTCGGATGAATTCGACGACGACATCGCCGACGAGGACCTGATCAATGCAGCCAGCCAGGCCCAGGCTCCGAGTCCTGTACCAAGGCGTGTCCAACCTACTGCCAAGATCAATCAAGGACGATTTCAGCCCCACGTTCAACGCACTCCTGTCCAGAAAACTAGTATCAATGCACTTCATGCAGCTCTGCCGGTATGGATAAATCTCTTTATATAAAAATACGAATGCCTTCTCTCCATCATACATCGTCACCTAGTCCCTAGTTCTATGAGACAACAGCTATTTGAAAGCCCGTATACATAGTTGATGTGAGGTTATACTTGAAAGCGCCACGCTAATATAGCACCAGCGTCACGTGCAGTCTGCCGGTCCATCATTCATTGACCTTGAGGATTTGCCTTCAGATGCCTTCTCGAGCTCACCAGCAAACGCACTAAATGGCGGCCAAGCTCTGTCTCGGGGACCTTCTGCCGCAGGTTTTAGGCAAGCACCTCGAGTTGGCGACCCGGTCACCACCTACCGGCAGACCACCTTATTCGGCCAAACAGTACAGCCGGAGACGGACTCTGAACCTGCCCAGCCCAGTAAAAATCGTGTCTTCCGCGCAGATCTGCCGCCGGAACCGCCAACACATCATGAACTCAACTCGGAAGCTCTGAAGACATGGGTTTATCCCACAAACTTGGGGCCTACTCGTGAATATCAGTTCAGCATAGTCAAGAACGGGCTGTTCAACAATACTCTCGTCGCCCTACCCACCGGCTTGGGAAAGACTTTCATAGCGGCCACTGTTATGCTGAACTACTTCCGCTGGATGAAAACGGCCAAGATCATCTTTGTAGCACCTACCAAGCCGCTGGTCTCGCAACAGGTCGACGCCTGTTTTAATATCGCTGGTATTCCGAGGTCACAGACAACTCTCTTGACCGGTGAGATCCCGCCAGCCCTCCGAGCCAAAGAATGGGCATCGAGGAGGGTCTTCTTCATGACCCCGCAGACGTTGGAGAATGACTTATCTTCCGGGTTTGCCGATCCCAAGTCGATTGGCTTACTTGTAGTCGACGAAGCCCATAGGGCTACTGGAAATTACTCATACGTAAAGGTGGTTAATTTCATCAGACGTTTCTCGAGCAGCTTTCGTATCCTTGCTCTTACCGCCACCCCGGGTTCGAACGTCGAGGCAGTGCAGGAGGTGATCGACGGTCTAGGCATCTCACATGTAGAAATTCGCACCGAAGAGTCCATCGACCTTCGCCAGTATGTCCACCAAAGAGATGAAGATATCGTACTAATAGACCCTTCTGATGAAATGAACTTCGTCAAGGATCTGTTCTCGAAAGCGTTGAAGCCGCTTGTAGAGAAGCTGAGCCAGCAAAACATTTATTACGGCCGCGACCCGATGGCCCTCACTACTTATGGTCTCCTCAAGGCAAGACAGGACTGGTTTGCTCGTGCGGGGCAACGTGCCAACCCAGGAGTAAAATTTATGATGATGGGAATTTTCTCTATATTGGGAAGCTTAGCGCATGGGATCAAGCTGCTTAATTTCCATGGCATCAAACCCTTCTACGATACTTTGGCCCAGTTCAGAGAGGAGGCCGAGGCAAAGGGAGAGAAAGGATCCAAGTACAAGAAGCAGATTATCGAATCACCCAGTTTCCAAGAAATGATGGACAAGATAGCGGGTTGGTTGAAGAAAGATGACTTTATCAGCCATCCAAAGCTTACATATTTAACCGACACCATTCTAAATCACTTTATGGATGCAGGCGAGGGTCGTGAAGGAGGTGGATCTTCTAATACCAGGGTCATCGTCTTCAGCGAATACCGCGATAGTGCCGAAGAGATCGTGCGAGCTCTCAATAAGCACAACCCGCTTATCCGCGCGGCTGTTTTCGTCGGACAAGCAGATTCGAAGAGGTCGGAAGGCATGAAACAAGCCCAGCAGATCGAGAGGATCAAGAAGTTCAAAAGCGGCGAAATCAACGTGCTCGTAGCGACTTCTATCGGCGAGGAGGGTCTTGATATCGGCCAGGTCGACCTCATTTTGTGCTACGATGCGTCCGCTTCACCTATTCGAATGCTCCAGAGGATGGGAAGGACAGGGAGAAAGCGGGCCGGGCGCGTGGGTCTGCTGCTAATGAAGGGGAAGGAAGAGGAGAATTACACCAAGTCCAAGGACGGCTACCAAAAGATGCAGTCCATGATATGTGAGGGAAGTCGTTTCAACTTTCGCCACGACTTGTCTGCGAGAATAGTACCAAGAGATACTCGACCCGAGGTCGATATGAGGGCGGTAGAAATCCCTCTAGAAAATACCCAGGTCGAGGGCCTGCCAGAGCCCAAGAAAGGGAGGGCACGGAAGAAGAAACCACCGAAGAAGTTTCACATGCCTGACGGAGTGGAAACGGGCTTCACGACTGTTTCTTCGATGTTCGGCAAGAAGTCTGAACCCGTCAAAGCAAAAGAACCCCGAAAACTGGTTGAGGAAGACGAAACGGTAGAGGTACCAGACCTCGACCAAGTCTTGCTTGATGATAACCAGCTGGACGAGCTCAACAGGGTATACAAATTTCTGCCGTACCAGCGGCATGACGAGCTAGAGGACATAGAGCAGGTAGATCTGACAACTCATCCTGTTGCTCAAAGATCACTGCGGAAGACCGTGCATCTGAAGCATGGCGCATACACAAAGCGGTGTGTAAGGCTGTTCAAGACCTTGGGAAAATCGCAGTCCGAGGCGGACCGCTTCGATAGACCGTACGGCGACTTGGACAGGAGTCGGTACAATCAGCTACCGTTGGTAGATTATGGCCCTGATACGGATGGCGACGTTCCCGAACCGGCTCCTGCACGGAAGAAGCGGAAGGTAGCGTCCGCGCCAGAGAACAGCGATGGGCCAGAGTTGTTGCATGCCGGGCCCTCTCGTGCTTTACCGCAGTCGAAGACAGCTCCCAAGAACAGGAAGCAAAAACCCCACGTCGAAGCTGAAATCCTAGAGATAGAAGACGACGGGGACGACTACGATTCAGCGGAATCCTTACCGCAAGAGCCCTGGCAGGTAATGGCCGCCTCTAACCCGATGAAAACGACAGCAGAAGAACCTTTCGCGCCAAAGCGAGGACGCGGCCGGCCCAGGAAAAAGCAGGCCCAGGCGGTCTACGACGAGAGCGCCGACGAGGGCGACGACTGCCGCCGCACAAGCGACCTGGAGCTCACGCAGGACTCGGACAGCGGGGGCGACCTCGAGGGCTTCGTGGTGGGCGACGACGCGGCGACGTCGAGCCACGTCTTCACCTCGAGCATACCACAGCAGCAGTCGAAGGCGGGGTTCACGTCGCCAACGTTGCCGTCCACGTCCTCCCTTCCTCCCATCAGGAGTCGGCCGGTGACCTCGAACCCGCGAGAGCAACAACCGCGGCAGAAGCAGAAGCCGTACTACGAGCCCGCGCGGCTCGACGCCACGCTGGACAGCGACGACGACGACGACGACGACGACGAGGTGCCGTCCATGAGCCAGCTTGTCAGGAGCAAGCGGGCAGCATCGGAGAGGGCCGCCGCCGCCGTTCAGGCGTCGTCGTCATCAGAGGAGGAAGGTGGCCCAATACAGAGGGGGCGGACGGCGGCCCGGGAAAAAAAGAAGAGGAGAGTCGTGCTCGATGAAGATGATGAAGACAGTGATGAATGAATGCCACAAGATAAGGATGACCTTCTATGTACCCGTATATACCCTGGCTGCCGCGAGACGCGCGGCTGGGACTATTTGGTAATGAATCAAAGTAGTGTGATGTGGGCTTGTCCAGTGAAAATCGCGACTTCAGATGCGGGCTTGTGGGCACGCCTAACTTCTGTATCAAACATTGTATCTGTCCCTCGGATCCAACCTCGATTCAGGCGTCCAAGGCTACCCCCTATGTCTTGGGAGCATTCAGTTTCCACAGACGTAGGCCAGCTATCTGTGATGTCGCGTCGACCGGCTCCGAGCGACTGGAATGGGAGAAAGAGGTCTACGCAGATGTACGCACCTAATCTGATCGCAAACTAGGTGGAGGAGGAAGACGTACAGGCTATTATTCCCCAACACGCTGTGGGATCCCGCTATAGACGGGGCATGGGAAAAAGAAAAGAGCCATTAGATGAGGTTTCACGTATCTGTAATACTACCGAATTAGGGGAGTTTACAGGACGACATCACAAAAGGGCATTCATTGCCTACCACACACGATTCTAACGACTCCTACCTCTTACCGTAGTTGAATTCGCCATGTTACATCAAAGGGTCTCTCTACTACAAGGTTATCCATTCCAGAGTGTCATGTAATATATTAAACTCTCCTCAGGTCCGTTGGTTCATCGAACTCGTAACCTTTCTCTATAGTAAGCGTAGGAGGGGGGATGTCATGCTATATCTATACGACTCTACCAGTTTTTTTTGCAGAGTTTACCCGAATTACGTGTACTTGAGATATTTCATGACTGTTCTCGTGTATACCCAAATCAACAAAGGGAAGATTGTAATGAAGTACCTATAGCATTATTGACGTCTATACTTAGGAGCTAGTTTTATACCACATGGAGGTAGGCAAGTAAAACATCGTGAAGTTAGCCACTTGTTATAATTCCAAGTTTTAGGGAGCTTCACTTGCACATATGACTAAGTTGAGGTTGTTGTATAAGTATTTCAGATGCCTCGGTAGCCTTAAGATGTTCGTAGTATACCAACACCCACCAACCCATTCATTCCGAGACCGAGTGTACTTCCGACTAATCCCCATGTCTTACCTAAACATACTGCTTCTCCCACTCCCACACCCTTGAAACAATCTCTACAGCCTAGGTATCACTCTCAGCCCGTACTACTCAGTAAATATCCGTTACCACCACCAACACACGTTCAATGATTCAATATAAATTTCCGATTTCGATTAAACTACCTAAGCTCCCTTAAACGCTCCCTAACCCATGTAAACTACCTTCAGCCTAGCATAAACAAATGGGATGGATAGGCAGACAGTAGGCAATGATACCCCGAGTTGTCTGCCTGATGGTTAGATCTCTCTCTCCTCTACAGATAACCCCCCTTCCGCCATGGCTGTTCCATCTGCGGGCACACCACACACCACACACCACCACAGCATACATATACATACATGTATATAAATAAATATAACCACCTCTCAGGCTGAACCAAATCGATCCGAGGCACATCGAGCCTAATCGAGTCGATCCGAGCCAAGCTGAGCTGATAACCGTCATCAAGATAACAGCCAACAACAACAACAACAAGAAAAACAAAACATCCAGCCTGAACGCCCCGCCGCGTATGATATTACGCTGCCAATAACCAACCGGGCTAGCCACGTGATGTCTCGTTCTGGTGGTGGCGGTTGCCTGCCTGACTGACTGACCGGACTCTTTCCGGCCCTCTCAAGAAAGAAGTAGTAGTTTGAAGGTGAAGAAAAAAACAAAAAGCAAGTAGCGGTTCCTAAAAGGTATAATATATGTCTGTAATCTTTCTCTCTCCAAGCAGCAGCAGCAGCAGCAGCAGCAGCAGCCTATTCCAAAATCAAGCTTGTTGTTGTTGGCCCCCGCAAATGTGACTGACTGACCAAAGGCGCGTGTGCCCGGCGTAGGTGGGTATATATCACGCATGTCCTTAGCTAAACCCGTACATCATCGATTCGTGACACGTTCGCTTGAATGCTTTGCTTGCTTGCCGGCTCAATCGCTCGCTGGCCTGGTCACTCACTCACCCACTTCTCCCATCTTCCTCAACCGTGCCACTCACCACCACTCAGCCCCAACCAAGCCCTTCTGTATACCCGCTGGAGGTTACGGAAGGACTTGTAGTATTATGCATGTTTGTAAATTTGAAGCGTTTCCACGACCCACGCCACGTCTCTCAGGCCATGACGCTCTTCCCCAGCCCGGCGCCCCAGCGGAACCGCCTAAGCGTTCCCCCGGAACTACGAATCACCTCGCGGCCGCAGCTACCGCCCTCGGTCGCGGCGGCGGCGGCGGTGCTCGCGTTGCCCGCGACGCCGAGGCCGTTGAGCGTCTCCTGGCGGCCGACCTCGCGGCCGATGACGTAGCCGGCGCCAAAGCCGACGACGGAGACCAGGACGACGACGCCGGCGCTCACGACCCAGGTGAGGACGGTGGGGCTGATGAAGGCCTCGTCGGCATTCGCCGCGGTCCTCTTCTTCTTGGCTGCGCGCAGCGGTTTCGTTGTTGTGCCCGATGTCGGCGTCGCGGTCCGCTTGACCTTCTCGCCCGAGGCCTCGCGCGATGGGGCGGCGGGCGACGAGCTTGCTGCTGCCGCCCTAGGGGACTGGGTGGTGGTGGGTCTTCGCGTCTGCGGTGGAGGCGGTGGTGGGGCCCCGCCCATCAACTCGCTCTCGGGCACGAGGCGGAGCTCGACGGGCTGGCTGCCACCAGCAGCCGGGCTCTCGCGTTCGCCCGCCTCTTTCTCGCCGTCTTTCGACCGACCTCTTGCCGCGGCGGCGCAGCTCAGCAGCGTTGTCAGACTAGCACGCAAGGCGGCATCGTTATCAGCCTGGTGGTTCGGCGACATGAGGTTAGGTGTGCGGCGGTCGACACGGGTTTGGGACCGCTGGTTAAAAGAGGGCCGGTGGGGGTTTTCGGGGACGGCCGAACTCGTGGAGCGACGAGATAGGTGGGAAGGGGGATGAGAGAAGGCATTTGGCTGTGGCTGGAAAGGCTCGGCCGGCCGTCTTCCCAGTGCGGTAGCATTCTCGTCATCGTCACTTGAGTCAGCGTCGACGAGTTGGGCTTGGGAGACTTGTCCTGAAGGGGAGTTTTGAGTATTCTGAGGCGAGGCAATGTTCTCAGTTGAGCTAGTCAGAACATGATCCTCTTCACTTTCGCTTTCATCGTACTCTTCCTGGCTACTACTGGTGCCAGCCTGGGTGGCCGGAGCGGTGGCCGGAACGGGTTGTTGGCCCCTTAGATGAGTGTAGTATTGGGGGTGTAGACGTCGACGGCGCCGAGGATCGTAAGACGAGACTACCTGTAGACCCGTAGTAACGATTTCATCGCCGATGGAAGATACCGACGAAGACGATGGCTGTGACGAGACCTCAACCCAGGAATCTGAATGTGTGAGATGCTGCTCATTATCTCTGAATCTACAATAGAACTGACCGTCATTCCGCTGGCGCTGTTGGCCCTGAGCACCGGCCGTGGACCGCGTTGCAGCGGAATCAGCAAAACGGTTGGTGGCGTTGCGACTTTGCCAACTCTGGCCCGACATCTTGCCCGAAGTGGTATCGTTATGCAGAAAAGAGGGGAAGATAAGTACACCGTAAACGGGGACAGAAGAAGGACGAATACCGAGGACGGGAGAGCGGTCGGGCGGCGAGTTGGATCGATATATCGACGCCGGTCGGGTGGTGTTGTTGACAGGTAGCAGCGATTGCGTCTGCCCTCCGACAAGTTGCGTCCCTAATAACAAAGCAAAGGGAGAAAGGGATCCCCCGCTGATCTGCAGTGCGTTGGGCGTGAGTGGAAAGTAGTACGGGTTGGGCAATGCCGAAGTCGACGATGGAAAAAGACGAGTACGAGTTATTAGTGAAAGGATAATAGACGGAACAGGTGGTGGAAGTAGTCCTGAGTCGTCCAAACGAATGTTGGAGGCGGGTACCTCTAAACCATACGTAGCCGGGTACAACGTAGAGGAGGTCGAACGAGGCACAGGCACATGGAGGCGCTAGAACAGTGGAAGCGCAGCCCACCCCGTAATTGATCTGGGTTGGGTGTTGGGGGGGATGGGGGGGCCTCTAGCAGTTCTAGGTAGTCGAGGTCACACGCGAGGTATGAGCAGGTGGGGGGGCGTGTTCGGATTTGTTGAACGGGAAGACGACGGGCTTTGTTTGTCTTTTGTTACCTACCTAAGGTAGGTAGACCGTCAGCTGAACCGCCTCTTCCAGCTAGCAACCTATAACCTGCTAACCTCCTAGTGCTGAGACAGGCGGGCGTGTGACAGGACAGAGGGGGCTATGGATGGATGGATGGATGGATGAGCAATGAGAGGCAGGACATCAGGTCTGGAATGATGCTGAGGTATACATCAGTACGTGGGTACAGATCTGTACCATACTTAAATTCACTTTATGCATGTACATGTATAGATTCCTCTTAAGTAGGTAGGTAAGTACATACGTAGTAATGATAAGGCGCCGTATCGGCAATACCTACAACTAGCTACAACTACAGGTGAGAGACTTCCAACAATTGATTCCCAGCAGATACCCTCCGATGACGATATACAAGACTACCTACCCATTAAGCACCCCATCCGAAAAGTGGCCGTCGATTTGGAACGGCGCCATGGACTCGGCCCTTGTCGGATCTTACTGTTGGTAGTGGTAGCGTGCTTGCGTGCCGAACGGTTGCATGTCTCTCTGAAACACAGCGGGGTCGTGAACTGCCACCACCTAGGCACTCGTACTATATGTGCGTTTGTACTATAGTATGGGATAAATTTACCATCTGCAGATTTACACGCGTTATCGATTGAGCCTTAAACTCAACATTACCCTCTCTTCATGTTGTCAGGCCACATCTGGAAACAACAGCCTGTATTTCGTTGGCAACTGGCCAGATTCAAAAGCGCGGTAAGCGTTCTCAGCAAATATATCGATCCATCCATCGTTCTATCTATCCATCCATCTGCTCATCCATCTATACGCGGTTGCCGCGTACTATGATATTACATCGGTGGAAGTACCTAGAGGTAGGTATATCATAGATAGTACCTACATAGTGTAGTATGGACTCCGCCGTGATAGATGATAGGGCGACGTCATAAACTAAAGTGAGACGGGACAAGGTTCAGCACGACACTATTTGCTGAGCTTATTACATGGCGCCCACCACTGCCCACCTATCCACTGCCCCAGCGAAGGTTCAGAGAGAGTGTGAGCACGTATCGAATCTAAAAAAGGGCTGCTGGTGGCTGTCGACCTAGCGGGGTGGGCATCTGGCATCTGGGGGGAGCGTGTGCCCTCACGCGCGGGCAGGGCAGGTCATGGCCTGTCTACCTACTGCACACCTTTGATCAAGTCCAGTTCTGTCATTGGATCATGAGGGCTGAGCGTGTGTGCATGCCAATACCTACCTAACGAAGCCACCTGGGAGACATGGTCATTCCAAGGAATAGGTACCTAGCATAGTCACCCCCGGGCCACTCAAACTACCTCTATACGATCTACTATGTAAGTACTTAGGTATGTAGGTACGTACGTAAGTAGCATAGTGGGGCAGCCCAGGCCCGTTCGTCGTCGTCGCAAGCAACATTCGACGAAACATGCGACAGCCCTGACAGCTCGGCCGGCCGTCTTTCGATGTACAACTATGGAGGTTCACCAGGGCCACAGACACTACTGCAAGGCAGATGATCGACTACGCACGCAGGGGAGACCTAGTGCATCTTTATGCGTAGTCCTGGATCGGAAGAATAGGTCAGGCATGCATCAAGACCAACACGGAAACGTGTCAGGGGACCAGCTGACTAAATAGACATTCGGAATCAACTCGCACACACACACACACACTTATTTATAGAACAGTCGATATCGTAAGTCAAGGCGAGAATCGCATTACGGGATCGCAGAGTATCTATGGATCTATGGGGGATGGATATATGCAAAGTACACAGGGCGTGGTATACTCACCTGGATCAGGTTG
Organism: Xylaria sp. JS573; assembly: GCA_000966885.1. Taxonomy (NCBI): domain Eukaryota; kingdom Fungi; phylum Ascomycota; class Sordariomycetes; order Xylariales; family Xylariaceae; genus Xylaria; species Xylaria sp. JS573. Next base: position 868,945 of record JWIU01000010.1, read on the forward strand.
TCCTGTCCATTGGACCGTATTAAAGTATCTGCGAGGAAAGAGAGGTAGCGGCCGATCAATAGATCGGCTGCGTGACTTTTCAACGCCCACGAACGCCATCATAAGCCCTCAGAGTGCTGAAGCTTGGTCCGCTTCGAGATGCTCAGGACGAGCATAGGAAGTTTCTTCCCAACTTCGTTGACTAGAAGCCCACAGAAAGCCCACAGAGGAAAAGCCGGCATTGGTGAAATATGTATACGAAGAGAAGCGTCTTTGCAGGCCCACAGACGGCTGTGCTCTCGTGTCAAGCCCTCAGATCTCAATAACCCACGTAGGGAGGTTGCCCTCCAGTCAAGCCCTCAGGTGAATCACAGCTTCGGTACGAAGCTTAGCCCTCAAACCCCACAACCCCGGAGGAGTTTATAGTTTTGGGAAGCCGACAACCCACAAAGCCAACCGTCATGTGTCAATGAGCCCTCAGGATGGTCCGTCATGTGCGGCTATGTCACTTTAGAAAGTGATCTTCTTGCCCTCGAACTTTTGCATTCCTCCCCGAGCCGAAGCGCCGAAGCCTCCACGGCCACCCCCACGGCCACCTCCACGGCCGCCGCCACGTCCGCCGAAGCCGCCGCCGCCACGTCCGCCGAAACCGCCGCCGCCACGTCCACCGAAACCACCCCGGCCGCCTCCACGACCACCACCTCGGCCGCCGAAACCGCCAGAGTTACCGTCACGGGGCGGCCTCTGGCTCGCAAAGTCAAGACGGACAGGGCGTCCCGAGCGGCCCTCGCCAATGTAGGCACCATTTTGTGTGTTGAACACCGTCTTAGCGTCCTCAACGGAGTTGAAGGTCACGTAGCCAAAGCCCTTCCGGTTCCCAGACTCCCTATTTTCATCATTAGCGAAAGGATCATAGATGATAGAAGCAAATAACTTACGGGTCAGTAGGGAGTCGAATGCTCTTGACTTCACCCGCGCCGCCGAAGAATTCCGACACCACTTCTTCATCGGCGTCGAAGGGTAGGTTACCAACAAAGAGAGTGTCGCTCTCAGGGCTGACTGTATCTCCGTGCTGTTTAGCCCTGTCGCTAGCTCGGGCGTTGGGGTTAGAGTCGTCAGGGCGGGGCTTAGAGGGGTCGAGTCTCAAGGGGCGACCCTCGAGTTCGAAGCCATTCATAGCTTCAAATGCAGCCTGCGCATTCTCGGCTGTCTCGAAGTCGACGTATCCGAAGCCGCGAGAGCGTTGAAGGTTCTTGTCAGTGACAACCCGGGCACTGGCTAGACCAGCACACTCCTTGAAAGCCTCGTATAGTCCATCATCGTCGATACCCCAGCCAAGGTTTCCGACGAAAAGAGTAGTGCTCTGTTCCTCAGCATCATCGGTCTTGGACTTCTTGTTGTTGGCAGACGGCATCGACACTTCATCATCCGCCTTGCGCTTCTTAGATGGCTCAGGCTTCTCGGTCTCAGCTTCAGCCTCACTGGAATCGTCCGAGTCGTCTGAGTCGTCAGAGTCTCCTTCGGATTTGTCCGAGTCATCCGAGTCATCGTCAGATGACTAGCAGGTAGAATTAGTACATGCGACGAATCAATCGAGCTTTGGGTAACATACCTCTGCTTTGGCCTTCGCGGCAATGGCAGCAGCGGGCTTGGCGGAGGCAACCGCGTCCTTCTTTGCGCTAGCGCCACCCTCCTCGCTGTCGTCACTGTCACTGTCGCTGTCGCTGTCCTCTTCCTCTTCTTCGGAGTCAGAAGAATCGGATGAGTCAGGTGTGACAACCTTAGCCTTACCATTGGTGGCAGGCTTAGCGACCTTCTCAGTTGCCTTGGCCTTGGCGGCAGGCTTCTTCTCCTCTTCCGACTCGGAAGAATCAGAGTCGTCAGAGTCCTCATCAGAGTCGTCGGAAGCATCCTTCGACTCAGCCTTGGAGTCATCAGAAGCATCCGAATCAGACTCCGAATCGTCGCTATCGGACTCGGATTCAGACTCGACCTTCTTCTTCTTCTTCAGGTCCTTGCTCTTTCCATTCACAGCCTTGCTGGCCTTGGTCGCAACGTCCTTAGCCAGTTGCTTAGACTTTGCCTTGGGGGAGTCAGCCGCCTTGGTGACGCCGGCGTTCTTAACGGCAGAGAGGGGTCCGGCACCCTTGGTGGCCTTTCCGTTTGCCTGCTTAACCTTGCCCATTGTGACGAGTGAGTGATGCGATTATGCAAGTAATAGTATGGACCAAGATCTTAGAAAGAACGGTATGGGTGATCAAAGAGTGAGGTAGATGGGAAGATGTGAGGAGCACAGAGACTGAGGGATCATGTATTTATGCCTGCTGAGAAAAAGCGTGGCTAGCAGCTCCCCGAAAATTTTAGGACCCTTTTGGAGGAAAAAAAAAAAAAAAAAAAAGATTTGCCGGTGGGGTTTATCGCGGGCGGTGAAAACTAGAGCGCGATTAGCGCCTCTGTGATAGCACGGACCATATTCTAAGTTCGTGCACAGATGTGCACAGTACGTACCGAGGTACAATAAATGCAAGCCTCAGGCAGAGATTCGAAATTCGAAGGTTCTAACTTGGGTGTGGAGATGGAAGGAGACAAGCACGTGATATGTAATCCAATCGTTGCATTGCTTGGTTACAACTACTCGTAGGTAGTTGAAGCCTCACTACGACATCCACGAACCCGGCTTACGATACAATAGCTCACGAGAACCTCCCCTCACCGAGAACTGAGGCCCAACTGATACCTTAGTTCAGGACTCGATTGGCCCCATTGAGTTTCCTTCCGTCGCCATGCCGACTCCCGAATCCGAGGCCTTCCTGGCCAAGAAACCGACCGTCCCTCCCACCTTCGACGGCGTCGACTACGACGACAACAAGCAGCTGAAGAAGGCGCAGGATGCCATCATCAGGGAGCAGTGGGTGCAACTCATGATGGGCCGGCTGGTTCGGGAGGAGCTGAGCAAATGCTACTACCGCGAGGGTGTCAACCACCTCGAGAAGTGCGGAACTCTCCGAGGTTAGTCAAGCCACGGCATCTCGCGAATTCTATTATCGTTGGTACATGGTTATGGGCTACGGAACTCTTTGTGCCACCATTTCTAGAAAAAGGTATCATTGGTAGTGCCAGACGTACTGACGTGCCGATAGAAAAATACCTACAGATGCTCAAGACCCACGGGGTACGGGGCTACCTATTCGAACAACATAACTACATCAATAAATAGAGGGCGAAACGGATATCTAGTGAAGCTGAGGAATGGCAAGGGCGGATTCAATGGCATCACAATCGGGAGGATCAAGTGCGCTAGTACATGTGTGAGGACTGTTAGAGAGCTTCCCCCTCGTCACCCACATCCCGCGGCGCAGTGAAGTGCTTAGAAGAAGCGCTTCATATCTGTATTGTACATAACCAAGAATTCAACCAGTCACGAACTTGAAGTTCCGTATTCTAGATTCGTCTACATAGTGATACCAGACATAATTCCGTAGGTGACCTCACTGATAGCTTAGTAAAGGACCCGGAGCTCCAGTTAGATATCCGGGCTGTGGATACATGTAAGATCCATTGTCGGCAAATCCGCGCTCCCAAGCTCCGACCCCCGGTTACAAAATTTCTGGAGCTGTACATGTATGTAGTGTCGCATTTGACAATACCATCCTTTGAGACACCAATTGCCAATTGCCAGTCCCAGCTTGCGGCCATATACACGATCTGTTGTAGCGTCCGGCCTCACAAATAACTCTGCCAGCTAAAGAAAAAAAAAAAAAAACTCTCTCTCTCTCTCTCTCCATACATCTTACTATGACCCAAGCGCTATGCCCCCCAAGTGGTAATCACCCCCCTCGCTGACTCTTTCGCCCCAGCGAAATCGAAGAAGCAGCGCCGTCTGGCGATGAAGCGGCAGCGCGCGGCCGAGGCGAAGCTGCTCGCGGAGGGCAACCTCGAGGCCCTGGCGCCCAAGATCCCGCTCCAGCATCAGAGCATCAACCTGCCCGGCAACGACGAGGGGACGGTCGAGGGCGCCCTCGCCGCGCAGGAGGCCCGCGAGGAGCTGAGGAAGGCCCTGCGGAAGGAGAGGAAGGCCAAGATCAAGGAGAGCAACTACCTCAAGAGCATGTGATCGTGAACGGGTAGGGAGAGGTAGGGGGACCACGGTGGTGATGTCGGCTCGCGAGCGGCGCTTAGCACCCTCCCTGCATGTAGCAAGAAATAGCGGCATAGTTGTTGAGGTGCCGGCAATGGGTTACTGCCCGTGTTGTATCATATGACTTGACCTGTACACAAAGCTGAATATTACATCACTCGACCAAGGTTATTAGAGACCGCAAAATCTCACGTTTTATTAAGCCTGGTGGGATTAAAATCCATTGGCGTTGTGATTATATTGGCTACCAGCCAAATACATCTCAGAGGGTATCATGTCCATCCCAGTTTCCACCAAATCCGGCCCACCCCCAAATCTCAGGGTGTAAACATACCGGAAACAATACAAGGGTACCGAAGTCTGAGAGAAGTAACTAGTTCCCTTCCATCCGCTTCCTGACCTAAGTTCCATGTGGAACAAACCCTTTGGAATAAGCAGCAGTTTGTAACATCTCAAACGGCCGCCGGCCCGGTCTCCTGAGAGGCACTGCCAGAAGCCTCAGCTTCGTTACCGTTCGCGTCGATTGACCCACTGCCCGGCTCTCTACACGGGGGGATACGCCCCTCGACTTCGTAAAGCTCCTAGTCTTCGTCAGTCAAGCCAAGGGCGCCCTTCTTAACGGCGATTTCCTTCTTGATGTTTTCGATCGTGGTTAGAAGTCGCTTCTTGAGCATTGGCATAGAGACGCCGGACAGTTGACGCTCGTTGTCCTCGAGCGATTTCTTGAGGTCGGCGATAGCGTCGAGTTTCTCCTTGCGCTCTCTCTCAGCAGCCAACGCCTCGTCGTCCATTTCGTCTCCATCCTCCATATCGTCGTCGTCAGACTCGTCTTCGTCTTCTTCCGATACGGGCTCTTCTTGGAAGGCCGCTGGCGTGTTCGCTTCGACCGTCATTGGGGTCGACGCCTCCATTTGCGTAGCCGATGTGGCATCATTGTGATGTAGCTCTTCATGCCCTTCGTCCTCATCGGCTAGCTCGGCTTCTATCGCGGCTAGCAGGTCGGCGTCGTCGGCATCTTCATCAGCATCTTCCTTCTGGGCGCTGGGCTGTTCTCCGAAGTACTCCTGCTCAACTTCGCCCTCGGCATCCTCAGAATCGTAATCGTCCATGTCGCCCTCCTCGTCGTTCAAGAACTCGATACGGGATTCTAATGCGTTGTTATCATCCTCAATCAGCTTGGCGACCTGGGCGGCACTGCTCTGCCATTGCTTCTCCGACAATGTTTTCCTAAATCTCCGATTGACGGCATCATGCATTGGCGGAGTAATACCGTGAGGCCACTTCCACTCGTTCTTTGTCACCATAGATGGGAGAGGGATGGTTCTAGCCTCGGCTTCGTTTCTGACTCTGTCGAAACATAAAAGCATCTCCGTAACGTCGGAATTCTTCATCATGTTTTTCCGATCCCAGGTCTTCATAGCTTCGGTGATGGTGGGGAGTTGAACGAGCACAGCAGCATAGTTGATACCATCGACAGTCACCATAGCTCTGCGTTGTTTCGCGTCGACGAACTGGACGTTGAAATCTGCGCCGCCGTTCTGTCTAGGTAGGCCAATGGTCCCTTCCGCTATCGCTTTCTTCAAGTAGTCTGTAGCTTCACCAGGCATGGTGCGGAGTATGAAAGTAGACTCTCGAATAGGATCGTCCTCTCGGTCGCTAGCCTCGGAGTCGTAGGCATCGCCGGGACGGTGTTCGACTGGCTCCCCCTTCAACTTAAACTTGATGCTACTAACAGGAGTAGCTGCGCCGTTGGTTAAAGCCGAGGTCGGCTTGGAAACCGAGGGCCTTATCTTGATCATTTTGTTCGGACGGTTCGACTCCTGGCGAGAGGCAGCTAGCGGCCGATCCTCGTCACTGTCATAACCCCGCTTCTTGGACTCGGTCAATTTAGCGGTTGGCTTGGAGGTTCTACCGGCTTTGGTCTTAGTCGTGTTAGGGGACGGGCCGACCGTAAGGGCGGCAGGGGTGCTCGGTTGGCTGTTGAGTTTGATCTTGATTTTTCGATTCTCTCCGGATGGGGTAGGCGTGGCACCGTCGCCGCTAAATGAGGGTTGTCGTGATGTGGTGTTAAGCTTGAGGATTGGCCGAGGATTCTCGGGGTTGGATGGAGGTGGCATCTGCTGGCCAGTCTCAATTTTGAGAGTTGGCTTCGCATTGATCGACGCCATCGTGGCCCTGGAATCAGTATCAAATTTTCTATCTATATGGTAGGAGTGGAACGTCGAGGGTTAGGAGCGTCGAAGGTTAAGATATCGAGAACAATGAGTATCGCATGGAGATAGTGTAGCGAACACCTAGATTGTGGTTGGAGATCCACCACTAGAGGCGGCAACAACAAATGCGCAGAGCACCGGCGATATTGTGAGATTATAGGTAGATAGTCTATTGGTTGTGGTCGCAGGTTAAGAATCGCTTCTGGGCCCAGATGGGCGTATTTGCTTGCTGAAGGCTCGAAAATAAATGTTCGTACGTTGCGATCATACTCAGGAACTACACATACAGCTCAGAGAAGTCGGCAGTCGGTGTTTAGACGCGCCCAGCGCGGCACACATACAAGGGTACCAAGGGGGGCTAACCGATTGAAGCATAATTGTAAGTACCTAGGTACAGATGTACTTTTGGATCCAGACGGCTAGGTACTTACATGTAGCAGTGCGGGATTGGCCTCATGAAGGTACCTATATCAGAATCATGGCTCTACTCTCTTGTATCCCAATTATAAAAAGACCAATAAACAATAGCTATCATCTAAATATAGAAGGAATGCGTAGATGTGCCTACTCAGTGAAGAGATACCGAGGTGTACAGCTGTATTGCGGTACATGCACTTGTACCTGGTCAGGCCGATTAACGACATGCGGGTGAGGTCCTTATCAACGAAGGTAGGTACCCTAGGTAGTGTAGGTATGTGCCTGCATCCACGTAGGTGGAGCTCTGGAATCATGAGCCTCAGCTTTCTCACCTGGGCTTCATTCACTCGACGTGTAGTGACATCCAGCTCCCACCCCGTCGACAGCTGTTGCCTCTCCCAACCGTGTGCCATATAGCAAAGAGATATGGAGCTCCCTAGCAACTGATTGCTAGGTCAGGACGTAGCTGTTGCCCTCCAAATCGTCAATGAGAAACGTTAATCTGCTCGAGCATAGCTCCCTGCATACCTAGTTGACGGCTTAGCTGTCCACGACCTCGACGTCCCCAGCTCGGATACGTCCTACTTGTCCAAATAATCGACCGACCGATCTTCCTCCACATTCTTCCTTTCGAGACTTCCGAATCTCGTCAAAGGTGCTACAGCCACACCTTCCTTTCGTTAAACCACCCGGGTGATTGACCACCCACCCCCACCAGACCTACGTACATAAACACATCCCTACTAGCACCTACCAAAAGGATGGCATCGCAGCAGCCAACACAAGCGAAGCACCAGCCGACGGCGTCGGAGATCCACCACGCGCTGCTGCGGCCGGCGGTCCTGCAGATCCTGCGGGCGCAGGGGTACTACGCGTCGACCGCCGGGACAGTGGACGCGCTAACGGAGCTGGCGGGGGCGTACCTGGGGGCGATCGCGCGGCGGACGGCGTCGCATGCGGCGGCCAACAACCGGGCCGCGCTGGCGCCCGACCTCGTCGACGTGCGCCGCGCCCTCGAGGACTGCGGCGCCCTCTGGCCCGAGCGCGAGCTCGTCTCCCAGGAGCTCGCTGGCGAGGACGACACCCGCGGCGTCGACGACTTCGTCCGCTGGGCCACCGGCCGGAAGAACCTGCGCATCCGCAAGGTCGCCGCCCTCGACAAGCCGAGCGATGCCGCCGCTGCCGCTGTCACCGCTGAGGAGGGCGGCGAGGAGGAGGCGAGGGAGACGGATTACTTGAATGGTGAGTCGGCGGCACCTTCCCCACCCGTGCATTATCTCTTAGCGAGATCAGCTCAGTGTAGAGACGAGAGAAGGCGCACGCGAGAGAGAAAGAGAGACACCAGCTGACGAGAAAGCACAGCCCTGAAACGCAAGCACAACAAGTCGGACCAAGACTCCAAGTATGCCGGGACGATCTTGGGCCGCGGCATCGACCACGGCGAGGTGATGGTGGAGGGGGGCAACGAGAACAGCATCCAGGCCTGGGCGCGCAAGATGCGCGAGGCGTCCCAGCGGCCGCCCGAGCCCGAGGCCGCCAAGTCGCCGAGCAGGCCCCCCAGTTCGGGCCTCAGCTCGCTCTCGGACGGCGACGTTGACATGATCGACTTCGACTGAGGAGGAAAACAAAGAAATACCCTGATGTCGAGTGTGTGTGTGTGTGTGTGCACGTTAAAAAAACGTGTGAGCGTGTGTATACCCTTGTTATGACGCAAACGATTATGGACTCGACAGACGTGTGTATGCGTAGGCAGTCTTCATTGATCACGAGAAAGGCTCTGAATCTATCAAGCCTCGGTGGCATACGTACGCCTCGCAAATGGGAAGTGGCAGTCGGGATGGACTTCTCTAGTCTGCAGAGCCAAGGCCATACAAGGGGTTAGTTAATCATGCCGATTTTTCACCCCTTCGCATGCCCACTGGCGCTAACCCTAATAACTGATAAAGGCGACGCGGAGGGGACAACGGCAGCATCAAAGACCCTATCTCGCCATTCACGTCGTTACTGCTATTATGATACACAGGTCGGCAGCATAGCTACAGCATTGGCGTTTTGGGGAGAAAAAGGCCGTGATCAGTCTGGTGTCAAGACTATGGCCAGTGGATGCTCGCCGCGTTGTTTTGGTTGGGCCTTGGCTTGACCTGGTTCAGACTATGTTCCGAGTCTTTGGGAGCACGCATTGTGGTAGTGACGGCCTTCAATGCTAGACGGACCCCTCAATACGTCCTACCTATCTATCAGGGTCTAGACGCCATGACTAGATGGCTTGGTTTCTTGTATACAATGTTCACCAGGAATCGTTGTCTGTAGATTGTTCACATAAATAGCACTATTCCCCAAATATCTCGAGTATGTTTTGGTGATCATCAACATAAGAGTATAGCTAACGATCGATAAAGAGCCATCCTTTTTTTTAATATCCAAAAGAAGAACACTTGGTATCCTATAACACATATAGATAATACGCCTGCAAAAGCCAAAAAGCCCCTCCCCCCTGATAGGTAGCGAGTGTATGCACGTAACTGAATAACTGAATACCGATGATATATATGCCAAGCCGGAGGTCTGAACGAAACAAGGAAAAATCCGCCCCTCGGTCAACGCAGAATCCCAAAACTCACCCCCCCCCCCCCCCTTCTTTCCCGTCATAGTATCCAACTTTGTTATGTGCCAAGGTTCGTAGATGAAAATATAAACCTGAAACTTCAGTGGTGAAATAGCCTTGTTTAGTAGTCCGTCCAATCCAGTCCTAAATATGCGGACAACGCCGTTGGTTGCCCCCCCCCCCCCCCCCCAAAAAAAAAAAAANAATAGTACAACAGCACGGGCTTACTCTCCATGCGCAGATATCTCTATCGTCTTTTCTCACATGACCACACACTTCTTCTCTTTCGCCTGGCTTCGTGGGGCGCCGACGGCACAGGTAACGTCCGTCCAGCCCGCAATGCTGGCGCCGTCGGTGTCCTTATTCTTCTTGTTGTTATTGTTGTTTTTCTTCCGTCCCGTCCACCCACGCAGTCTGGCGTCCTGTATGTTTTTCAGAGCCCCCCTTCTCGCACGGCTCTGGCGGCGGTTCAGGCTGGTATGGTGCCGTAGCGAGGTCGAGGTGAGCGGTCCCGGCGAGGCGGCCATGACGCCGCGGTTACGCGAATCTCTACCGTTCGAGCCGGCGCTGGATATGGTCTCGAGGCGCTCGGCAGCGGGGCGCAGTAGATGCGCTCCTGGCATCGGCCGGGGATGCTGGGGTATCGGGGCATGTAACACCGGTTCTACCGGATTTCCGTACGAGTCCCGACGGCCAGGGGCGTCGAAGGCGCCCGTCACACCAGTTGGCGTACTAATTATCAGGGGCTGCTCTGGATCTACCTCCGGCGGCCTTATTTCAGGAATTCCACTGTATCGTCTAGATCCATAAGCCTGGCTGCTGCGATTACCTGTGTACAGATGAGACGATTGGAAACTACCTGATGCAGGCCGAGGAGCACCGGAACTAGCCTGCCTCCTATGCAGACGCTCAAGTTGATCTGCTCTTGGTGCCGGAGGTAGCGCCGCTTCCAACATATCACCGTTGTTCATGTCTAGCGCGGGCGCAGAACGAGGATATCCCCCAGTAAGCGCAGCTAACGAACCTGGGTCTGACGACGGAGGTGCCCTTGGCCAGGTGTGAGCATTTGGCAAGCTGGGGACGGCTGAATGTACGCCGGGTTGCCTTTCCCTCTGTGGAGGAGCATTGACAGGGAATGGTGGGACGGTGGGATCGATTACGTACGGATTAGCTGAACCCGGACGAGATCCAACTGTTGTCTGGTACGACCTAGAGGACGCCGGTGTAAACTGCGTAGTAAATGAACGTGTACCAGCGGATTCGTGGTATAGACTGGGTCGATCCGGAGTCATGGTGGGCAAGGGCCGGCTCTCCGGTCTATACGAACCTGTAATTTCAGGTGACCCAACTGGCGATACATCATAAAGGTCATCATCATCCTCCTGGCTGACCTGTTCCTGGCTGACCTGTTCCTGGCTGACCTGTTCATTTTGTGGGAGCGGAGGGCTTGATACAGGCCTCTGTGACCGCCTTCCAGAGTGGCCGGCGGCCGCAAAGAGACTTACGACTGAGCGACGTCGGGAACCAAGGGGGTTCCAGGTCATGCGAGATATCCCTTCCCCCGAAGTGGAAGTCCGAAGGCGAGGCAATTCCGGCCGACCTAAATTGGGCGCGGACGCTCCTGGTGGTAAAGGCGGGACAGGCGGGATGGGTGGGACAGGCGGAACGGCTTGGTTGTCGGTCAGTGCGACCCCTACACCCGGGACGACATGTAACGAATGGCGAAGAAACGCGGGGAGATCGCCGGGATCTTCCTTGCTGTAGGGCGGAGGAGGAGGCACCCAGTTATCTGCATCGCTCTCGTGTGGGTGCTCTGCTCTGCCATCAGCTCGCCTATATTCCACTGGCCCAGCCACGGCCGGCTGAGGATTTCGCTGACGGCTAACAGCAGCTGCGGTTGCGGCACGGCGTAGGGTGGTCCCAGACCGTGGGCTGGCGTGCGCATAGGGGGCATCGAGAGCCTCCTGGGCTTCCTCTAGAGAGACATCTTCGGGCTCCTCTGGAACCATCACGCGAGAACTAGACCGTGCTGTTGGCATAGGCCGTGGTACCAGAGGGTCCTCTGGATCCTCTGGTTCCTCGTGACGGTGGGAAGTGGGTGGTCGAAGTAGCGCATCAGCCTCACGAGCTGCACTGGTCGCAGCACGCATTACACCACCCCGGTTTCCCCTTCGCTGCGCTACAGTTCTTCGCCTGACGATAGCAACTTCCGTATCCATGTCCCGGCGCTCCTCCTCCAAAACCTCGGGTTCTTGCGTGCCGACATCGATGGTTATCTCCTGCTGTTTCCCATCCTCCGAGCTGTAGTTGAAGTCGAGGATCGTAATCCTTCCCCCGTCAACAAAGTCGATGCCGTCTTCCTCCGTGATCGGTTTAGGGGGCAAGACACCTCGAGCAGCGATGATTAAACGCTCCTCTAGAGACGTGTTCCCAATGCCGGAAACCCACTTCACGGTACTGGCACCAGGCAACTGGCAAACCCGGCGTCCACCCACAAATGTATTGCGGAATTTATCGCAAAGTATCTGCCACTGGGAGACCCTACCGCCGTTGGTCTCCTGAGCGCGTGATGGCGAGCGCACAGAGATCCCACTACCTCTACGATGCAACGAGGGCGGCACGTTTGAATCGGGTAGTCCGTGACCAGCTTCCGGGACAGCCTCTAGATCTTCCGGTATGCCATACAACCAAATGTCTTTGCCCTCAAACCCTGCAGCGACAAGCTCGCCCCCGTAGTTAGCAGCCGGAAGGGTGCACGGCAATAAAGGTCCCATGCAAGACGCAGGGGGGATCGGGCCCGTGAAATAAGTCGTCCCATTGCGGAGGTCATCGATCCGCACAGCACGGAACGTCTCAAAGCTCCTGTCATAAGTGAACGTCCAGGTTGCCTCAACGGAGCTTGATTCCTGTAGAAGTATGGCATGGCTGCAATCCCGACTCGTGTTAGGAAATAGGATCGAAGTGGTCCACAAAGCACTGATGTTATCATCGGACATCTGATTCCCCGGGTCATAATACGGAGCAGTTAAAATAACGGTATTGGGAGTCTGCGAAGCAGTTGTCGTCCCCAACAGCTGGGTTCCATCAAACGAGAAGGCAAGGGCATCGACGCCGTCACACTTAACAGACCTCCGGTCAGTTGGCAGAGCCCCGGGGCTAATGGAAGACACCTCGATACCACCTTCGTATGCGGCTGCGAGAACACTGCCACAAGGGGACAGAGCCATGGCGCGAGGAGCATGGTCAAGGATGAGCGACTGTTTCCGGCGCGGCGGGACACTGCCCAGGTCATAGAGGTCGATTTGCATATCAGTTGACAAAACTGCGAGGAGGCTGCCATCATCTAGAATACACGCCGATACCGGGCGGCGAAGGATTTTAAGCTCCCGCTTGACAGCCAGCTCAGGACCTCTGACGTCCAAAACGTATATGCGCGACGAGTTATAGGCGAGAATATGATGGCCCCGGGGAGAGGGACTGAATTGCATGCCCTCGCCGCCCGGGGCAGATGACGAACTGATGCAGTTAGAAACCAACTTGATCGTAGTCGTCTTCGGCCGCAGGTATGCCTCGAAGAGATTTCTCTTGACTTCGCAGGCGAACAGGCGCCGTAATTCGGGTAGGTTATCGCTATTCGCGGGCGGGACGGGCACGACATTGTGGCTCGCCGCATACGACTCGCATCGGGACAGATGATATGCGTAGAGTTGGGCTTGCTGAGAGACGCGCCTCCATTTGGTATTCAGCAAAACGAGCGATGCGAACGAGTTAGGATCGGTCAGTCGAAGTATACTGCAATAACACCTGGTCAATCATCATACTTCGGGGCCGTGTTAGGTAGGCATGGGAATTGGGCTGTTTCGACACGTACTGCTCAATAATCTCGTTGGGGAGTCTCTCGAACGCTGACGGCGGATCCTGGCTTATGGACATGGCACTATGTCCATCCGCAACCGCGTCCATGTCCTCCTTGACGTCCCCCTTGATATCTTGCTTGATGTCGGCATTGGACGGAGAGGCTGTAGCCATGGCTAATAGTCGTCTCGGGCCAGTGGAAAGGTAGTGTAGTAGCCTCGCGTTTTCTCCAAACAGTGGCTATGCCATATTTTCGAGGTAAGGCCCGGACAATCGTGACGACCCGTATCCTTTAGCGATCGGGCAGGGCGGTCGCTCTCCACCTCGTCAGCGGGTATTTGTTACGCTGCTGTCTTTGAAGCGGGCAGCCAATGAAGAGGCAAGAACAATGCGACAAAGAGATGGAAGGCGAAGACGATACGGCAAATTTCCCACTGCCCTCAACGTGAAGATTCAGAATGGGACAGGAGAGGGTAGGACGATTGGAGCCGAGTAAGCATGGGCTGGCCGGATTGGCTCATGCAAAGGTTCCCAAGATCCAAGCCCCGTTGGACGATTCCAGGTTAGATGTGACGATTTATTTGCTGATGGTTTATTGGTGAGGGTCGCGGTGTACTATGCAAGCAAGTACCTACATGGAATAGGTAGCGGTCCAGTACATGTACATAGCAGTAGCCTATCCGGCTAGACCATGCCTTGCCTTGCCTTGCCTGGTTGCTACCCCGTTCTGCCCGTCGTCTGCTGCCATGAAATCGTCTGCTGCTGGGGTTTCTGGTTCTCGGGGTCTGGGCCCCTATGCATGCTTATGTTTAGTTCTTCTTGTGATCCATGCGGCGCGATACCAATGCCGCCAGAAGTCCTACTTTGTCTACCTAACTTATCTATGATTGGTGCCTATATACCTGTACATACGACAAGTAGTAGGTAGATAGCAGCTATTGTATTGTTACATTAGGTAGCCAAGCACCAGTCTTAGACACATACTCGAAAAATGCAGGGATGAGAAGAGAGGTTATGTGCTACGAATACACAGTTGTATGCATACAACCCGTAGGAAGAAATTATCTGTGTCCAGCGAATCTTGACCAAAATAGTTGTTCAGAGGGTCCTAAGATCTATGGGAGTTGCTTAGCGGGCACGCTTACGCACAAATACGTACGATGGGGGGGGGGCTTGACATTTCCATCCATACCATGTGTGTACCTGGGTGTAGCCTGTAACGATGTCATTAAGTGGCCCCGCTCCGCAACAGCAATACGGGATTGAATTGAATTGGGTGCCTACGGTGTTCCTCCAGCGGTTCGCTTCAGGGGAGTTGGGGAGGTCGGATAGCAGGCAGACAAATAATTGTATGTACATGTTGTACATATCCATATTCAATGCACGTACACGGGCAGTTTCCAATCGAGTCTATTGGATGAATTGGGCTAAATACATACATAGTAGTATTACATGTATAGTATCATAGGTACCTAAATACCCTTGGCACCCGTCAATCAACCGCCTCCCGAGGCCGACGAAGACAAGTCGACAAGCCCCGACTCTCTTTGAAACAAGGACGCATCTCGTACAACACTTATCAGATCAGCATTGTGTATCAAGTTTTTTCAGTACTTAGTGTTGATGCCATAATCCTGAATAACACCTACTGCCCCCCCATAGCCGTTCCATCGGCCGGATGCACACACATCACGGCCTTGGGGCGCGCCGCGAATCAGTTGGATACACGGTAAAGTAGCTCTGCCGATCCCATGGACAGCACCTCAGATCATCAGCCACCGCCGCCCAATTAATTCTGTGTTCTATTTTTAGTCCAGGCTAGCGGCGCGTCTCCAGATGCCAAAACCATCAGAAGCAGCATTCGTCAGGTGTGAGCTGAAGATCTCACTCTTGCGCCGTAAGCAGCGGCTATGCCACCCTTTTCCTACGTTCGATGATGTTGTCGAAGGCTTTTCGTTATAGGTGAACCCTCAACTAGAGTATTGGGTATTATCACGTGAATGTTCTCTTCCCTGCTGTCAGCCTTTCTTCGGAACTATCCATTGAAAATGAAACCTTAAAGGGGCTGTCGGAACCCATGATCCTGGCGAGTCGGCTAACATCTCAGTTTTTGAAACACAATGTGGCCATGGTGCTCGGCCTTGCTCCAGATAAGCTGGGGGGTCGCTGGATCCAGTTCAGATGACGTATAGCACAGTTTGCCCATAAGAGCTTCATGCAGACTTGTTTCCCACTCAAGTATTGAATGATCACCCATCGCTATCGCGATGAACCAACTTAGGCTCAGCGCATGGCGAGCTTCTGAGTTGGGCGACCTTTCCAGTTTGGGTCACAAGAGATAATGGAGGCGGACAGTGCCAGAAAACACTGCGATGTAGCTCCGTTCACTTCGCCCAAGTTTAGGAAATGTGTTGATATGGACACAAAGTCTTCAGGATACTGGTTAAGGTATACGCTTCCTTAATTATGGTGCCAAAACTACACCGCAACTTTACATCTCTGTACGGACTACATAAAACGTCTACTACCTACGTATGGGCAGATCTAGGTATAGGCAATAATCTGTCCCACAACGGATATGGGGCTTAGCAAACTCTTCCCGAGTTTCGATCGACAGTCAGCACTTTCCGGAGTCGGGAGTGACCAACTCGGGCTGCTCAGGTTGCCGTGATAGCGAAGCAGGGGCCCCTGGAAGCCTGGGCAAAAGTGAATTTCACCTGTCAAAAACATGAGCATATGGATGCATTGTCAGCCTCTGGTAGCACTGGGTATGATGCCTGGGCATTAGCATATGTATGTATGTGCAAAGCATACATGGCATTTAACGATCTAGCTCCGATATCCTCGCTCTGCCTCGCTCTGGTCTATATCTATTGTCTGAGATTTGCCCGTAAATATCACCTTCCGTAGCTTGGTGAAGAGAATACTACCTAAGCCCCAGTGACATGCTCTCACATTTGTATGCCTAAATAAATGGAGAGCCAAGTGACGAAATTGACGAGAATCCGCGGTATGCAACATTAAGCGTGAATCGTGCCCCAATATTACAGTAGCAATATCAGTGTTTCCAGGACCCTGAGGCATGCTGGGCATCACCAAGTATTTATAGGCATGCCGGGTGCCCCTTATTTTTCTCCCTCGAGATAAAACCTTCAGGACGCCGCTCAAAGAATGGTAGATGATAGGATAGTATACATGACCACTGCCTAATACCGAAAATATACAGAGAGCGATAGAGGACTCTATTCTTCAAACAATACTGAATGAAACATGAAACCATCCCGCTCACTCGAGTGTTCGTCTTTTAAGTTGACAGCGGATGTTCTTTCCATCCATATCTCTCGTTGGTGCCCAGCGCACAACCCCTTTATGTTGGCTCGCACGCAAGCTACAACACAACAAGAGGTAACTACCTACATACGCATGCCATGAAAGACTCCAATATAACGAATGTCCATCTGCGGAGTTCGTGATGAGAGATGATATTGTATGCTATCCCTAAGGTATCGAGTGTTCAAGCCATCTATGCATACTTCTTCTCCACGCAGGTCCCGGGGGGAATACAAATCAAAAACGCCCATATATCTAACCCCAGAGAGCCAGCCCGTGGAATATGCCTGGGGGAGGTTTACCATAACCAACCAGGACTTCGCTATATCTACCTAATAATGCCAATGGGTATGCAACAGGTCGACCGTCGTGCCTATGTCAGGGCTATACAGACGATCTTGCGTCTTGAGACAAGCACAAAAGAGGTATTTCCACCACAAGCAATTCTCAACCCTCTTTCTCAAGGGATCCAGCGATCCCCGGGTCAACGCTTCAACTGCTCCTCGCTACCACGTATAGTATCCTCTTTATCAGCATCCGTGGCCTCGTCTCCGCGGTCACCGTCATCGTCTCCGCCATCATCGTTGTCATCGTCATCGTAATCATCATCGTCATCGTCATCATCATCATCGTCATCGTCATCAGCATGATCGTCATCAGCGCCGTCATCGGCGCCGTCCCCAGCGATGAGCTCGTCCAGGTCGCGCATGCGGTAGTCGCGGACGGGGGTGACCCAGTCGTCCTCGACGAGGGCGTAGGTCTCGGGGGCGCGGTCGCGGGGCTTGCGGGGGTTGAGGGCCCAGTAGCCGAAGTCGGCGTCGAGGCGCTTGAGGTAGCGCAGCAGGTTGCGCCAGTAGTTGCGGTCGCCGGCGCCCGGGTCGCGCGGGGCCCCGAACTCGCCCACCCAGACCGGCGCCTCCCCGCCCTCCACCAGGTACGCCCAGTTGCGCCGCATGGCCTGCGCGAACGACGCGTAGCTGCGCCCCGCGTACCGCCCCTCGCGGCTGCCCCACCCCGACCACACGTACACGTGCGCCGAGTAGACGACCCGGTCGGCGACGTCGAGCCGCACGGGGCGCGCCCGCACCCCGCGCAGGTCGTTGCCCGACTCGGTGCCGCCGACGATGATGAACCAGTCGCGGTTCATGCGCAGCAGGCGGTTGCCGCAGCGCTCGGCGGCCGACGCCCAGCGGTCCCAGGTCATGGTGCCCCAGACGCCGCGGACCTCGTTGCGCAGGTCGGCGCCGATGACGCGGGGGTTGCCGGCGAAGCGGGCCATGACCGTCTCCCAGTGGCGGATCCAGTCGTCCTCGGACTGCGAGACGCGGCACAGGGGGCCGAGGTGGTCGTTGGCCCAGCCGGCGTCGCAGGGGTCGGCGCCGCAGCACCAGGTGGCGGTGGTGATGTGGTTGTTGACGATGACGGCGACGCCGGCGTCGGTCAGGGCCTCGGCGACGGCCTGGTAGACGTCCAGCGCGCGCAGGCCGACGAGGTCCGGGTTCGCCGTGAGCAGGTGGGGCAGGATGTGTGGGTTGAGCATGACCATCTCGTCCGAGTAGGGCAGGCGCACGCTGTTGAAGCCGAGGCGGCGGATGGTGGCGGCGATGACGGAGCGGTGCTGGACGTCGAGGCCCCCCGGGATGAACTGCTCGTCGCTGGCGCCGTACCAGTTGACGCTGGCGAGCTTGTAGCGGCGGCCGGTGGCGTCGACGACGTCGCGGCCGCGGGTGCGCAGCGGCAGCGCGTAGGTCTCTATGCTCGAGTTTTCTTCCTTGGAGGGCGGCAGCGGTTGCTGGCTAAAGAGGTGGGCGCCGGCGTCCGGGACCCATGGCTCGTGGAGGGCGGCGGCCTCGGCTTTCCACAGGGAGTGGTCGTAGCCTCCCAGGACGACGAGGAGGCTACCGAGGAGCCCGGGTATCATGTTCAATGTTAAATCGCTTGGTAGGTATACGGACGGACAGACGGCACCTGGCCGCTAAGATGGAGTTCAGTACTGATCAAAAGCAAACTCCGGTATTTGATAACAACACGCGAGCCTAGGCAACGGTGACAAAGGGCCCATTGTAGCCGGGAGACTCTGCCACCATCAATCGAGGCCAAGGAGGACGGAAAGGCTGTCGCGAGGGGTAGGTAATTGATGGTGATGCTAAATGTTGGTGTGGATTGTTGATACGGGGCTAAGGTCGCAGGAAGGGAACCTTAAGCTGCCGGCTGCTACACGACATGGGGGATGATGCGGCCCCTCTAACGAGGTCCTCATCCCGTCTTATGCAATGTGGGCTCTCTGGCGTACAATACCTACCTAGCTTATTACAAAGGTAGGTAAGGTTAAGGACATCGAGGAATGACGTGCCCAGTACATGTGGAAGCATTCGGCCATGCAGTCCCCCCTCCCAGATTCAGGGTATTGCATACACGAGCAGGAATTACATGTACGAAGTACATTAGGTATAGCCGAGGAAAGGGGACGCAGCCAATCGAATTTACTTCGGCGTTATAGCTACCTATGTACTATGTAGGTAGGCACCTAGGCAAGGGGTAGCTGGAGCTTATTGGTTACTCAATCACCTAGATACATGGATATGTACGAGTCAGTTACTCAAGTTATGCAATGTCTAACCCGATGTCTTCAATGGCTGACCAACTTTAGCGTCACCGGGGGGTCCGGGAAATGGTAGGATACTTGCCGTATTTTTGCCGTTACGACCACTACCTCTCCCAAAAGTGACTGGCTACCTAAGTAACCTTTGCCCTTATGTTTGGCAACTGCAATTGTTTGACTCTTTCTAAGCGAGCGAGTGAAATATATAAGAGAATTGAATTATTTACATGTATAGACTGAGTTCCTTTTAAACAAAACATTTGCGGCAAGTTTACAACAACCTAGTATACTACTCCAACGCGCCGAGCGCTTCCGTAAGGGGAAACGTTGCCATTCTCAGAAACCACCTGCATCATGTGGCGGTAAGGAACCTAAGGTTGTGTTGGTGTGTTAAGTTAGTACCTATGTGGCTTAAGTACCTAGCTTAGTGAGCAACTAATTCGGTGTTTTCCGTGTCTATGCGCAGTATGTAATTATGCAGATCTGTATGTCAGATAGAATAAGGCACAATACCTTACCAAATACCTACCTAGGTAGGTAACGAGGCAATGAGACGCAGGTCTCTCTGAATCTTAAGCAGCTGTGAGTTATGCAACATATAAAAGATATAAATTTGACGATGTTGGTATATGCATATCAAGTGACTGAAGCACCTATGGAGCCCGTAGGCAAGCGAGGCCGGCCGTCTACACTCAATCGCAGTGACGTCGGGCCCAGCCTTCCATGACTTCGTGGGTTTATTCTCTCTCTCCCTCTCTCTCCACCCACACCGTTTCTTGTTGTCTTTTCCCAGCGACGGAACAGCAAACTGCATATGAGCAAGCCGAGCCTCACCCCCTTCCCCTTTCCGAAGCTGGTATTCGCATTAGGAATACTTCGTAGTGATAATAATAATCATCTTTCCATCCTTTCCCCCGGATAACACATGCATCCATCCATTCTTTCCGTCGTCCAAAGCCTAGGTTCCACCGAGTCCTCCATCCACCCTTCCCTATAAGCTGCATCATGTTGGTCCAACAACGCGATCGATCGAATATAACAACTGCACCTCTTTCTGCTCAGAGAGACGGTGTGTGTGTGAGAGTGTGGCTCTATAGAAACGAAAATCGTGAAAAAAATATCCCCGAGACGCCGCGCTTTTAAAGCTCGAAAATAGGTGGTATATATAAAGTAGGCATATGTTCAGGGCACCAGAACCACCTTGGGACTCCCTAACCTGATACAGCGATAGTACAAGGGTACAGTGTCGGCGGATGACGCTGGCGGGTATAACCTTTTCTTTTTCTTTCTTCTGTCTTTTGTTTTTTCCTTTCAAATGAAAACTTGGTCGCGGGAGAACTGGGGTGATCTTGTCGTGCTCGTCGTGTTGAACTGTGACCTTGTAGTGGAGGCCGGGGTTTGCGCCTCTTCGTCTTTGTCGATCCTGTTCATGCCCAAGGGGTTCATGCCGTTAAAGTCGTACGCGGTAGCTGGCGAGTAAGGGGCTGCTGCCGGGTAAGGGGCTGCCGCCGGCATGGGCGGCTGCGGGTACCCCTGTTGTGGGTACCCCTGCATCGTGTCCCAGTTCAGGTGCTGCGGCGGCCGGGGCGAGGAGAAGGACCGCGTGTGGGGCTGGTATCGCACCGCCTGGCCGAAGTAATCGGGGGTCTGCCGTCCGCCCTGGGGCGAGGTCGGAGACATGGTCGCGCTAATTGGCGTCAGCACGGTTTCGGGCTTTCCGGAGTCGCGAGACAACATTTCATAAGACCGGGGGTCCTGCTTGATATCCATTCGCGCGTCCACGGACACGAACTCCTTCTTGTTGCGGGTTCCGCTCGCAACGGCGAAGAGCTCCAACCAGCCGGTGACCATCGACCACCGGCCGAGGAGCAAGAGAAGCCAAATACCGTTCATCTAGGGCCTCGAGTTAGCTGATGAAGCATCCGAGTCCCGTACCCCAAATATCACTTACAGCAAGAAGTATCAGGACTGAAGTTACGGTTGGCAAGTTGACAACCAGACCCTTGGCCATGTCCAAGCACTTGTTCTTGTCGCCGCCGGAACTCACGAGACACGCAGCCCACGGCAACGCCCCTGTCGGATCTTCTTTGATCTGTTCAACGGTATTATCCAGAAATACAAAGATGACAGCGAAGTAGATGACGTCGGTAATGATGATCAACACGATGACAATTCCGCGCCATTGGAGTTGGATAACGCGTCGGACTCGTCGGTACGCCTGACGAGGCGACATGGTGCGGATGCTGTTGGAGTATGAAGGCATACCAGAATTCTCCGTCGTGGCACTGTTGTCGTTCAGGGATGCGAGGTAGACCCGGATACAGTACCCAAAGGTCGCGAACTGGATGATGACTGTGAGACCGGCGAAGACCAGGAGCGGGATCCAGAAGTCGGCCAAGCTGTTCTCGTGGTTGATGTGGCAAGTCGCACCGAAACGGAACGAAAGACCGCTGAACACCAGGAGGACGACCAATCCCACAATGGGAATGCCCCAGCCGAGAATCTGCGAGAACCACATGTAGTTTCGACCGACGACCAGTTGCCAGCAGATCTGGAGATGCAGAGACAACGCCCTCAAGAATATCCACATAATGCCGGCCCATCCACCTGCGAGTAGGAACGCCCCGGAGACCGCACACGTCGAGTTAGAGTCCATGTCATGGGGAGTGATCTCATTATAACACTGATCCGGCTTTGCTGCCAACGGGACGATGAAACCCAACTGTATGTCTTGTTAGCTCAAGCTGTCGCCGGTTCCGCAGCTTGCCATCGCTGGCCAAAACTCAACTCACGTTCATTAGGACAACAGCACAAGTCAGACTGATACTTAGATAATGGCGGTGCGTCTTTTCCACGGGCAGTACAATCCACGAGATCAGCAGAAACCCACAGCAAATCATGCCAACAACGTTGATCCAGTTCGCCGCCCCCGTGGATGCGTCGAAGTTGTCCGGGTATGCCCAGGCCGTCATCGGGCAGGGCAGACAACAACTCTTAACCCCGAGAGGCGCACAAAATCGGCCATCGATATCTATGATACGATTAGGAAAAGCGCAAAGGAATTGGGTTTTTTGTTTCTAGGAAAACTTACGCCCCCCTTCTACAGGGAACGACAATTCGTTGAAGAACGGAGCCGGGCACCCGCCTCGTAAGGCCTCGATCGTTGTGTTTGCCATGGTGAGGTTATGAATTCGCCAAAGCTGATCCACCTATTTATATCTCTGGGAAAGCGTCGTAGAGATCTCCGGTCCTCACTACGTCCCACACGGCCCAGTACCCCCAAGACAACAGTAAGTGTGCCCCAATACCAGAACTCAACAGAACACAGTCGTTCAGGATCGGGACCGTATCATACAGAATCGGCCAAGGCGAAGTTGCGTAGAGCTGGGCGAAGGGGAGAAAGTATCGTAAGCGCGTTCACTACCGGAAATTTTTGGTTCGTTCGTAACTCAGTCGTATATTTTATTTTAAGGATCGTGGTTTTTTTTCCAGTATATTGACTTATATGCCTTGCTTTCGAGGGCAATGGGCAACAGCAAAGGCAAACCAGCGCGCGATTAGGTCAAGCCCGCAACCAGGGTAAAGGCCGAAGCGAACGGCAAGTTATTTTGTTGGCTGGGTGAGTTTTAGGTAGTAGTATTATTCATGGCTCTGGATCTTTACCTATTGTGCGGAGACGAGGTAACCTCTCTACTCCTCTACACAGGGATCAGAGACCAAGTAAGTGGAAGGCAAGGAGGAAAAAGGAAAAAAAAAGAGTCTCGCGAAGAGAAAATCAAGAGAGGACCAGAGGTGGTGTGTATCAATGCAGAGGCGCGAGGAAGGAAGTAGACATATGTAGGTAGGTTAGGTACATGCATCCTGGTGGACGGACGGGCCTCGATTTAGGTAGGTCGACCAATGGTCGTTATGGGCCAGGGCTGGGGAAAAGCGGACACTCGATCGATCAAGAGAGGCCTGCTGCAGAAGCACATTCCTCCTCCTCCAACTGCGTAGGTAGTATGTTGGAGCTACTCTGCTACTACGACTAGAACGGTTATGTGGTGTACATTGTTGGAATAAAACCCCTGAAACCTCTTGACGGGTGGTGGTATTACTATCTGTTAGCGTGTGTTCCGGTAGCTTGACGTATCCCCGCCCCTCCCTCCGCTTCTTCTTCTTCTTTATGTAAGTCCATGTAGGTCCATGAGTGGCAGAATGCGTGTGGTGCCCAGTGGAGCTCGGTGACCCTTGGGTAAGGCCGGCTCTGTCCAGTCTCGCGTGCAGATAGAGGGTTGCCAAGAACGGAAAGGAATCGCGCAAGGTTGCGGTCGTCGTCCAGATAGGTACCCGACTCCCCTGTTGGCCGTCCAGGGTCTGTTCTCCCCTCGAGCGTTCGAGCGACAGACGGCCCTGACGGGCCATCATTTTTTGTGTGCTCGTTTCGCGAACATGAGAGACCCCACTAGGATTGAAACGACACAAGATTAGCTCTTACATAGTAAGTTTATCTCCCTCGTCGAGGGCAATGATTCTCAGTCAGTCCAGCGTGGCCCGGCCGGACCGGCGGTTGTTTATTTATGGCGACGATGTTCTAGTTCTACCCAATACCCGCAATCGCCTGTGCGACGCACGTAGGCAGTAGGTAAAGCTTGGTAAGTTGTTTGGTAGCGGCAGCCCATGCGGCGACGACCTCAAATTACACAGTCGGTCGACGATACCGAGAGACTGGTGTGGGTGCGGCAACCCGTCCTACGCATATACATACTATGTACAGACTACGTACCCATTGGCGTGGCTCGCGTGGTGTGACCAGTGTGCCCACTGCCCGTCGAGAAGGCCGTCGAGAGATACATAGAGAGAGAGAGCCCTGACTTGATGAGAGAGCAGAGGCCATCTAGCCCATCCCACTGGTTCGGCCTGTTCGACTATGTAGGCCCCTGCTTTTCTGTCTTTTTTATGCCGGGATAAGCCCTGCGAGAAGCCCTGCGAGAACAGTGGGATTGCGCAAGTCTTTCGACGTCCGGGATACCTGCCGTGCATACCAACGAGCCGGAGGACCTACCGCTCTAGTACAAGTGTGATAAACGGACCTACGACTTGATTCAATTGGTCCTCTTGGCTGGAGAATACCTACTGCCTTGCTACCAGACAGCCAGACGGCGAGACTACCTACGCAAGTCTGCATACGTTACGTACGTAGTGCATTATCTAAGTATGGCAGCCGTTCCAGTCGGTATCGCATTGCGAAAAGGATGAACTATTTCTATGCATAGAAAGTCTTAAGTTATTCCTACGACACGGGTTTTCTCACTATTTATATAATAGTTACCAGAACTATCGACTACCTTAACTGTGGTAGTCTTCGGAAAATAGATGACATGACCTACGCACGGGAGCAGCCCAGACAGGCTACCGGGTCCAAGTTCAAGGCCCCCCAAATCGCCCACTATGGACCTACGGTTGTATGCCACTGCACACACATAGGCTGTACGTAGTATGCCCGTCCGCATACGGAGTATAGCTTGCGAAAATCCTTGCGTGCTATGTACTGCAAATTATCCGGTCGCCGGTTTTGCAGCTTATGCTGTTTCCGATGGATTTGATCTTATCTAGACGTATGTAGCTCCTCA
Source organism: Xylaria sp. JS573 (assembly GCA_000966885.1). NCBI lineage: Eukaryota > Fungi > Ascomycota > Sordariomycetes > Xylariales > Xylariaceae > Xylaria > Xylaria sp. JS573. The sequence continues at coordinate 893,696 of JWIU01000010.1, forward strand.
ACAATTTTCTAGCTCTCGCGAGACTGTGCGCATACCTAGTACAAGAGCACGAGTACCGACCGGGAAACAAAAGGCCATGCTTCTGCAGGTACGCGGGCACGGCATGGCATGGCATGGCATGGCATGGGACATGGAGGCGGCCCAAGATGCAGTCATCATCATTGCGAACTTGCCTATATCCATGGTACTGCAGGTATCGGATATCCAGCACAGTCAGGCCGTCCCTTGCATATGCGTCCCGTACCTGAGCTGCTAAGGTAGGAGATAGGGGGAGGGCATTTTAGCCACTGCTTCAGCCAAAGGAAAAAATCACTCGCACAGCATATCATGAAGCGAGCTGAAGACGCTCTACCACGCCGTAAGCGTGTGTGATACCGGTACTACTGCAGTAGGAGCCGTGACCGGCGGCATGGCAGAGTCTATCTTCATCATACGAGAGAAGAATCAGTAATATGTCTATCCAGCTAGACTAATAAGGGCCTCGGGTTGTTCCGTTCTGGTACCATCGAGTGAGCGAGGTTATTCCATTGAGTAAGTTCCTCTCAATGGAGATGTTCTCTTGCAAAAGACCAACGTTTTCCAGTCTTGATCGCCTCGAAGATTATTAAGACGAGGTCGATCATATTTTAGTCATGCATAGTATATACATGGTTTGTAGGTATGTCTCAGCCCTGTCAAACAAACACATGGCCGATGTGGTGGTAACAAATTTCACCACACGTTAATGGGGGTGTCGAGACCTATTCAATTTCGCGATGCGGGTGAAGCTTGACCAGAATGGGTAGCTAATTTACTAGGCAGCACGCTCCGCACCGACCATTGCTAGTTGTAGGTCGCTGGCCACGGCCCAAGATGTCCACGATGTCTGAGTCCCCGGTCGCGACCCGGCCTAGCCCGGAGAACAAGCGAAGTGCCTAAGGTCCAGGTGCGTTACTACGTTGTACTAGGTAGTCAGCATACGCATAGTATGTAATAAAAGAAAAGTGAGAGAAGCGATATCAGCCTGCTCTGCAGCACGACAGCGACTGTACATTGTGAGATACGCGTGTGGGATGCATATTAACTGACACTTGATATAGAGTGCGAATGTCTAGCATAGGCAGTAATTGGCAAATAGGGGAAGCAGAACGAGGCATCGTCGCATGTGCATGCATGCAATACGAAAAGCGGCCAGTTAACGAAGGCATTCCGCCGCCTCGGCACCTAGCGTCATCGAAGGGAAAAGGAGGGCGACCTCTCGGCTTGCGAGTTGTCGACTTCCACGACCCTTCTTCCCCTGGCCGGTTTGAAGTCTTTTTGCCATCCAAACAGCGAGCCCCGTATGCAAGCTGCGCGGGCTCTTATGCAGGTCTTAGAATTCTCCTTGCCGGGTCGCACCCATCCTGCTTCCCGCTCACCTATCATCGGCCCAAGAAACCAGCACCCCCCTTTCAACCCCAAACGGCCTAGACCGACATATGTCGTATACCTATCACATTGTACTACAAATGTGTGCGTGGTACGGGGTGGAAGGCCCAGAGGGGGGCTGTGAGTGGCCTAGATCCGGACCTGTCCCCGTACTGTCGTTTTCACTAGCTAGGTAGAACTGCGACTCTTGGAGGCTCAAGGCGATCGGCCATCACATCTAAACGGAGCCATCGACTTCCAATGAGCGAAACGCATTCCCGTACATACTGCGTGCTAGATATACGCGGAATGCACAGATGTGGCCTCCTCCACTTTCCACCACTTCCGCGTCTACCTACATGTAGATATGTAGGTGGTGCATATATGGAGCAAACGTTGACCAACCCGAGATCCCGGGAACCTGTTGTGACCCTTACCTACGGGCTTCGCGACATCAGGTTTTTGGTATCCCGTTGGCTGAAGACATTTTCGTCTAATAGATTGCAACAGCGTATGATCAGCCTCAAAGCACACAATGTATCGACATTTCGCCTTGTTCACTAAGTACCCTACCTGTAGGGTCTGACACCGAGACTTTGATAATAGACGAGTTCAAACGTATCCGCAACGAAGCGCCGTCATCAGCCTATGAAAAGCGCGGGCACAGGATCAGAGTGACCTCGCCGGATATTGGTGAGGTGCACCACGTCCGCGACGTCCCGTTGCGGTGCTGAATCTCGCAGACTGCATAGCGTTGGTGGTCTTGGGGCCAGGTCCGGATGCGATTGGCCGTTGGTCCTAAACCCCACGACCAACCTGCCAACCCGTACAACCCAACCCGTATTGCAACCCATAACATGGCATGCCTCCAACCCTTTCCGGTAGATCTATCTATTGATATATTGATCTATTGATGCCTCAGTAACATACATAGCAACAACGTCTTCCTCTAACGTCGTGGATCTACTTGATCTAGGTACAGTAGTAGTAGCCAACAGGCTCGTCGCTTGGCTGACACAGTCGTCGCCTCGAATCTTGCTACCTAGTCCGTCGCGAATCCGAGAGAACGTGTGCGTAATTCGAGTTCCATACGGCTGGGTTTGAGGCAAAAGAACAGCCAGGCCGGCAATGCAGGGAACCTGCTCCTTTGACTCGCAGCAGCAGTCTCGGACCGAACGGTCGGGGGAAGCCTTCTGGAAGCCTTGGACTTGCCTATTTCGTTCCCAAGCCCCGGCGAGAGCCTCAGCGAAAATGTTTTGGTGCCACCACACCGCAGCAGGGGCACCATGCCGCAGACAGGCAGGAGTATCGTTATCGCCGGGTGGCCATCATACAACCTACGCAACACAAACCTCACGGGTATCACAAGTTGTTGGTCGCTACTTTTGAGGCCTCATGCATGTTGAGACCTAATGCATGTATTGATTCCTGGCTGCAGCGCCCACGCCGATATGCTGCACAAGAACAGTACAAAAATACTGAATGAGTCCCTCGGCATAAACGCAGCACAACACTCTCGCATCTTGCCACCACCGCAGCGTGGGATTTATGCCATTACTATGAAGTACGTATCCCGATCCACAGTAGTCTGTCATATGGCCAAGAAACGATATACATAAATTGCACGAGCAGAGCTCATCCTCCTTGTGATCGCTCGAAGCTGTAGCAAAAGCGGTCTTGGGGCACAGATGCCGTGCCACAGCCGCCGCCGACAACTCAAATCGTGGTTCATCTGTCCGGCCGGGTCACCCCGAACCCACCCAGCCAAACGAACGGAACTGATGGAGCCCCCAACCGTGCGTTTGATGGTGGTGGGAGGGACAAGTACCGTAGCTCATCTTACGAACCCGCCTGCCCGCGTTTTGGGGGTCCGGAGCCCCGTGACGTTATGTAGGTCGTTATCAATCGCAGATTAATACTAAGACAAAGTTTCATCCGTGTGTAGTGAATTGGCATGCAGTCCCGTTTGTCCAGCGGTTTCGACTATTTGGACCTCCCGCGGGAGAACTGCATTCTCGGAACCCGGGTGGCGGATCTGGGCAAGTGGCCAACTCAGCCACCACCAACCAACACAGGCCAGGCGTGCGTTGTCTTGGGATGGCCGGCTTCGATATCCAAGATGAAGATCCTCTTGAGGTTGTTCCCGCGGTGTTAGCGTTGCTTTTCTCACAGAAACAACCTTTGTAGATCTCGGCTTACGCCAATCTTCCCCAGAAGGCTTCTTAGTGAGACTCCTAAACCGTCGTAGGTCGACGGCCACAAGTCCTAGTGTGTGATGTGGTTCAAGCCCAAATGTTAAATGCCTAGGTAGGCATGGGCAATACGTAGATAAGTGTTTAATTGCTAAGTCGACAATAATTACGTAGAATCTACCAAGCTGTGTGAGTACGATGAATAGACTTAGTACATAAAGACAGAGTAAGACACCACGGCCAACTTGCATTAGCTGATACTGTGGCTTTCCGTCTACGGCTCGAGCACGGTTTATGTAACAGGTTGGTAAGCCTGCTGATGATCAAGATGATGATAGACCAGATAAGAGGGCTTAGGCCAAAAGCAATTATCTGATAAAGCCTAAAATACCTTCGTACAACGAGTGGGTTATGGGGACGCGCTCAATTATACACACCAACTTTTGTATTTACAGTAATTCACCTACATACTTCCTGACCGTATTGTCTTTACAATATGCATCGTCACTATGAGAGCATGGACCTGACTGCCGCCTTTCAGGTTGCGGACCGGCGCGGGAATCTTTGCGTTCGTCCGCTCACTTTACCATCGTGACGACCTTCAGTCCTCTGTAACTGCATCTACAACTCGAGACAACTTAACAACAACTCTATGCCCCCGCCTCTCCTTCCACCCCAGAGATCTACATACCTAACAACCGATCCTGGTTCGGAGTTACTAAGTTGAGCTAAATATCCTGATCTTCACGGTATTTTGTCATTAGTTACTATATATATATATATTCAGATACCCCTCCATGAGTTGATCATGTTGAAACAACTGTAGTCGTCGAGTATCAAACTTTCACCGTCCCGCTTAATGGAGTCTGGAGAATCAAATCAAGCAAATCCTTCAATCTGCGTGTCGTACCATGTAAATTCATCCCGTGAACTGTTGAGCCAGGAGAGTACCTAGAAACCCTTGGCGGCAGCACATAACCTGGTCCCGGTTGCAAGCCTGGGAAAACGTGCTTGACCGTGCTTGACGGGGTGCCATGGTGAGGAAGCCCAGTGCCGAAATCACCACCACGTGTGAGAATACGTGTATATCGCGAAGACATTTTCTTCTCCATGTAATGCCACTGGACAATTTTAGCTGGAGCGCAGGATTCTGGAAACGAGTCCCTTTGTCTCGGGTATCTGCCGTGTCCCCACGGCGCTTGCGACGTTGGTCAAAGTGAGACTCTTCGCAACCCCAACCTGGCAAAAAAAGGGTCTTTCTCACAACCCCGATATCCATCCATGGGTATCATGGACCATGCGTTGACCATAGCTGCCCCGGCGGCACGGCAAGGGGGGGTAATGCTTAAGGCTGAGGCAGCAAGATATGAAAAGAAAAGAAAAACCTACTACCTAGTAGGTTAGATATATTAGGTATCAGCATTAACGAGACTAGCATCAAACAATCTCCGGAGTAATGAGTGAATGGCACTTCCGAACCGTCGCTTATTAATCTGTGCATAGTAGATTCACCGATACAACGCAACACCGCTGCACCGCTTTACCGCGAGCAGACACCTCATCTTACGAAGGAAGCGTCGGTAGACCTACCTACGAGAATTAGGTAAGGTAGGCAGGCAGGTAGGTATGGTGGCACAACCCGAGGGCTCGGCCAGCGCCCGTGCAGTGCCTTTGGCTCCGTCACACCATCTCGACCATGTGCGCGGAAGTGAACGCGAGTCCTTCCCCGTCCTGCCCCGTGGACGATGAATGGGTACGTAAGCGTGGGTGTTCGCGGTATGTAGCTTTGTATCGCCCATACGTGCCAGGGAAGCAGGGCAACGTGCCCTCTTGCGGAGCGGACCCGATCAGGGGGGTAAGCGTTCTTGAGGGGTTCGCGTCGCCCGGGCCGATTAAGGATGGAGAACCTCTCGCCTGGGCAGACAGGGGGTTCTGGCCCCAAGCCCGGCAAGGCGTTCAAAGCGTTCAGACCTCTTGGAAAATTTCAAGATACTGTTGCCAAGGTGTCGGGGCCGTGTTCCACGAATTTGGGTTCATGCTAAGTTGTAGTTATTTTAATGACGTGTCTTGGCGGTGCCGTCGGTGATGATATAACTACTAGGTATAGCACGCAGTACTTATATCTACCAGTATATGTCGTCGTATGTTTGGTAGGCAGCCCGTATGTAGGGAACCTTTTTGAGTCAAACAGGCCCTGCAGCTACCCAGCTGCCCAGCTGTCCTGTTGAATTGCCAAAGGAATCTGAATGCTACGTATACAACGCCGCATGGACCTCATGACGGTTCTTGTTGCAGGGTGAGTTGTCTCAATCATGTTCCTCTATCAGCAGCTGTCCGCCAGCTGCGGTTGGAGGGAGGACGGACCGAAATAGTAGTAGTAAGCCAAGCAAGCAGGACACCGCCCAAGGGCCGGCCATCTGGCAATGGCGATCAAAGGAAGGGCATTTTCTCCGAACGGTCAAAGGCGGCCCCTACTACTACGTCACAATTCGTGTTCTCCGTGTTATGTATAGCCTCTTCCACCACCAATTGTGACCTCTTCTTCGAATTGGGTGGCCAGGTAAGACGTTCACCGAGAGAGAGCATGTCCAAGACCTATGCCGTCGTCCAAGACACCGCACTGCCTCTCGGCCAAGTCCGGGATCGAAGCGGCTCGGCCATCGTCGACTCCGTCCTGGACATCCAGAGACATGCCGTCACCCGGGACAACTGGCTCAGGTCGCTCGAGTGCCTGTACCTCGCCGCCGACGACGAGGAGCCGAGCGGCAAGCGTCGCCGCGTCGCCAACGGCAGCGTAGACTCGGCCTCGTCCGAGCTGCTCAGGCGGCGGTACCTCGACCCCGTGTCGGACGTCGACAACGGGCGGGACTACGTCGCCGTCTCGTACACCTGGCAGCCGTCCGAGGAGGAGGTCGGGGAGGAGGCCGAGCAGGAGGAGGCCCTGGGGAGCTACCGCATCGAGTCGCGCAAGACCGGCGAGCCGGCCCTGCCCACCGACGTGCGGGACAGCGTCTGGGAGCGCGTGCTGAACTACGCCGACCACGTGGGCTGCGAGAACATCTGGATCGACCGCGAGTGCGTCGACCAGGGGGACGAGGCCGAGCAGGAGGCCGCCATCCAGAGCATGCACCTGGTGTACGGCCTGAGCAGGCGGCCAATTGCCCTCCTCACGTGCGCCATCGAGACGGTGGAGGAGCTCGACCTGCTCGCCAGCATCCTCTGCGGGGCCGTCGAGCCCGAGGACGAGAAGGCCGCCCTGGACCTCCTGGATGACATCACGTCCAACCTGTGGTGGACGAGGGCCTGGACGTTCCAGGAAGACTACAAGGCCGCTACCCGCATGACCCTGCTGATCCCGCATTGCCGCACCCTGGAGAGGTGTAAGCGGGCCGCGAGGGACTTCTCAGACCGCCTCTTGTTCGGCAGCGTCGAGGGCGAGCTCTGCATCAAGTCGATCGACTTCCGGAGACAGGCGACCGAGTTCTGCCTCCGCCACCGCAAGCGGAAGTCGGAGCACAGGGACGTCTGCGACAAGATCCTGAGGGCGGCCGCCAAGTACAGCGTGCTCCTGCGGGAGGAGTTCGTGCCGCCGGGCTCCCCCCACCCCCACCCGTCCTCCTCGACCTCGCGCTCCATGTCGCCGACCATCTTCGCCGACGTCGGCCGCCGCGGCATCACGTCCGAGTCGGACCGGCTCGCCATCGCCGCCAACTGCTGCGGCTACACCACGCGCCTCGACACCGCGGCCCTGAACGCCGACGGCGCCAGCCTCAGCCTGGCCATGCTGGCGCTCTACCTGCTCAACGGCGAGATCCTGGAGAACGACCCGAAGAAGCAGCAGCAGCACCGAATCGGCGGCGGCGGCACGCTCGGCGACACCGTCTTCGCCTTCCTCGCCAAGCAGTCCCTGTCCAGCTTCCGCCCGCCCGTCGACGAGGATCTCACCTTCATCAAGGGCTGCCGCTTCGTCGACCCGCACCTGACGCCCAAGGGCACGCAGACCCGGGGCCACCTCTGGCGGCTGCACGGCCGGGTCATCCGCCGCCGGCCCATGCGGCGCGAGAAGTACAACACGCTGACGCCGCTCGAGACGCTCGCCACCGAGCTCCAGTACCGCAAGTACGGCGACTCGTACACGGAGCTCGCCATGGCCATCCTGGCCTGGGTGCACGAGCTTCCGCTCCCCGTCGTCGCTGCTGCCGTCGACCGCGGAGGTGGCGGCGGAGGCGGTGGTGGTGGCGGCCGCCGCCGCGCCGCCGCCAAGGCCTGGACCTGGCGCCACTGGATGGCCAGCGAGGTCGAGCAGGCGCTGATGGACGGCAAGGCGCTGCGGCTCGGCTGCCTCGTGCACCCCAAGTACGGGAGCGAGGGCCGGCCCCCCCGCGCCGTGTTCGTGGGCGAGGACGCCGACGACTGGGGTGGCGGCCGCGACAGCGGCGAGGCCGGCACGGGCTACGTCTTCACGTCATCGCGGTCGGGTCGGACCTCCTGGGACATCCAGAAGCACGTCTCGCTCGAGGTCGCCGTCGACTGGCCCGAGTCCGACGACGGCCGCGCCCCCGCCCCGGCCTCGCCTCCGCCGAAGCTGTACATCAAGCGCTGGATCAACGGCCTCTGCTTCTCCGAGGGCGCGCCGCCGAGGCCCGTCTTGTTTCCCTGGCCGTCGGCGCTGCTTGCTTAGGATATGGCCAGTTATGACCTCACACACGCACACACGCACACACGCACATACACACACATACACACACATACACACATACACCCCCGTCTACGTGCGTATTCAGCCTGGAAGTCGAGGGTATTACGAAAATCTGGGCTTGATTTGGTCTAGTTACGGGGAAAAGGAGAATTGCATACCCTCAAAGATAACCGGGAGATGATTTCCTTTGTTTTTTTTTTTATTTTTTACTAATTTGGCACGAATGGATGATGAAGAAGAATGGCGACTCATGGCATTGCATACGACACGACCCCCTCACGCGAGAACAAGAAAGATGATGTTTTTGTTTATTTATCCACACCGCATGTGCACAACGACACTTCCTCCTGTACATACATACCCAACCCCGACTATAGGGACTATCAGCATAGGAAACCACCGCACACATATGATTACTACTAGGAACCCCCTTTTTAATTCCGATACATTACCAGAAATAAATGGGAAGCTTGAGAATGCCCATATTGATTTATGTGATATAGCCCGTAGCTCAACTACTCAAGCGCCTGTTCGGCCCTTTGGGTATAGTACATTATCTACAGGAAGAACGAATACATATGCTTGAGTCATCTCTCATAATATATGTGAAGTGTTCGTACAAATGGCCAGCCAATTAACAACAGGAATATGTTCATGAGTGGGCACGAGTATACACGAGGGAAACAAAACGCCTGCCAACATCAGAACCCCAATATCAACAACTGCGACAAATCTTCCCAACTCAGACCAGGTAAACAAGTCTATGGAGTGGCTGCCCAGGAATACACATCGTCAGAATGTTCAATGCCCGAGTGTAAGCTAAGCTGAGCCGTAATGATATCGGCGGCCAGACCACACGATGGCCATGGGGAATTAACGGTCGACCAGCTTAGCAGATTAGAACCCCCGGCATCGTGCTTCGAAAGACTTGAATAGGTAGATACTCTTCACCACTATACGGTATGGGGGAAATCGCAGTATTCCCCAAAACTTCAGAGTTCTTCCTACCCACCAGTCGGGGATGCCTAACTTATACTGAGGAACGTCGGGAAGCTCCCAACCGAGACACCAATAACACGAGCAAGAGGGAGGCTTCACTAGGGGCGAGGATACATGAATGAGGGGCGGCAAGTATCCAATCTGTAATCCGTTTTATAATTCATCATCCCCTCCTGGTTTTTTGTTTTTTATGTTCAATGAAGTGAACCGTCCATTTTGTCGTGACAAAAGTTTTACCCGGTGGTAGGTAGGAAGGTAGGTAGGTTAGGTAGGTAGATCACAGAACCAACCAACCGACCAGCAGGCTAGCCAGCCACACCGGAAAAAGAAAAGAAAGGAAAAAAGATTGGGACATGATTTCTCTCTGGCCACCCCACACACATCAATGGCTTTGCTGTCTCAGCTGGCAAATTTCTCGGATATCCCTTACTGCATACTCGTACATGAATAAATAGACTATTCGTTGGCCAAGATGAAAAAGAATGAAAGTCGACACCACAAGCCGGAGTCTGATCCTTGTGCTAGAGAGACATTGTGAGCGGCTATCAACAGAACCGACTACTCACACAGACATAGACATGAGAGAATAGAAACATTGGGCGGTGTAAATGCAGCAGACAATCCACCCTCCCCCACCCCTATTTCTGTATGTGATAAACATTGAGCCGCCCCCACCCTCAAGCCCATTTCCATGACTCAATCCTAAACTCCGTTGCTGTTTCGTAGCTTCACAAAGGAAAATGAAACGAAATGCATCCCAGCACCGGTAAACGCCTTGCTGTTAATGATGTATAAACGATTGTCGTGAGACAGCCTTACCCGGGAACTCGCACCTCGCCCATGTGCTGTTCATATGTGGATCATTCCGTCAGATCTGGTTCATCCGGAGAGCCGTGTCTGTTTTTCTCACAGTGGGCCGCGGGGTCGGCTCCTCGGTCGGATCCTCTTCCTCAGCGGCTGGTGGCCGCGGTGTTACTTCAGAGTCTTCTTCCTCGGCCGTTTTCGAGTCGAGGCCTGGCGACAGTTCTGGTGGTGTCTGTAGCGACGACTTCGACGGACGCCTAGCGCCGGAAAATGGTGACACGTCGCAATCTTTTGCCGGTGTAACTACCTGCGTTACAGGTTCTGGCGTGGAGTCGGAACCAACAGCAAGGCTGTCATGGCTGTTTGCTCTCATCATCTCGATACCCAACTTTGAGCTAGGTGCTGGCTGTTTACTCCGAATAGTCCGGTCGCGCGGTGTGCCCAACTCGTCGTCCTCGTCATCCGCCGAGTCGCTACCTTCAACTCGTCGCTTCTCGAGATGCTCACGTCTTGAGCGCAGCTTGTCCAGAGACCGCCGAGGAACAGGGACCCTAGGCTGTTCCATCTGGGCTGGGGCTGATTGCTGGGTCACGAGCGGTATAGGTATCTTTAGATTTCCTCCTGGGTTTGAGGCGGCATCTTCGTTGCTAATTCCAAGTCCGGACTCATCTCCCCACTCTCCAGCAGCTTTGCGATTGGCCACCGGAGGGACCTCGTCAGTGGTAGCCGATTCAGAATCGCCAAACAGACTAGAACTGATAGAGTCCCCTCTACTTGAGCCCCTAAAGCTACTACTTCCCGGATGGACAAAGCCAGAGGACTCCGAAGTCGGGCTATCTTTCAAGCGTATACTGTTCGGCTTCACGCTGGCCGGAATAGAAGTTGGAATTGACGTGGAGTGAACTTGGCTAGGGGAAGGTGGCTTCCATTGGCAAAGGTTGGAAAGAACCTCAACAAGCTTCGAGGAGCTGATAGGTTTCTCGATCAGCGAGTCGAAGTAATGGGGGGCCTGCAACTCCTTCAAATAGGCCGTAATGGCGACGATCGGAGTGTGGGCATTGACATTCTTCACTTCGCGGACCATGCGGGCGACATCTGTTCCGCTTATCTCGGGTAGTTTGAACTCGGTGAAGATGATATCGAACTTGATCTCACTCACAGCGTACCGGACTGCGTCGGAGCCCGTCGATGCAGAAATCGTGCGGCATCGCAGCTTCTCGAGGAGCTTCTCCATAACCATTCGTGAAACAGGATGGTCTTCGCAGATGAGCACGTCCAGAGAGCGGAATGACGGACTATCAAGCATGATAGCTGACATTCGGCGAGTTGATTGACGCCGCCGTTGGACCTTAAGGAGCGCATTTGTGCCCGCGCCCTCGTTGTCAGACGATGACGGCGACATGTCAAATACTTGGCTTCGACGATTGCGATGTTGTACGAGAAGGTCAGAGGCAACAGGGCTACCTTCCTGAGAACCTACCGTCAGAGATCGTGACCTTGTCGACGACCCACTCAGCTGTCTTGGGGTCCCTACCGGCTTATGTGGCGAAAGTGGCAAAGGAGGTGGTGCTGCCTTGCCCTTCGCAGGTGGTGCGGCTGCCGTGGTTGCCGACTTCTGGAGGCTGGGAGGGCCTTTCGGTACTTCAAAGAAGCTACCAGGTTGCAAGGAGCTGGATCCTGTTTGTTGCGAAAGGCTAGATGAATTGCTCGAAGCTTTCCGGCGGTTCTCGATGCCTTGACCGGCATGGAATGATACCAGGAGTGGCGAAGATGGCTGGGAACCACGACTAGGAGATGAATTGGTGTGACTAGTCGCAGAAGGCGATGCGGGACGCTGCGCTGCGGACGCCTTGGCATTGGATAGACTACGTTGCACTGGCATAGACATGGTCGGACTTCCTTCGAGAGCAGGAGCTGGCGAAGTGGCAGAATTCATGCCGCCTGGACTTGTCCCAGACCTATTCTGCGCTGCCATGGCTTGTGCCTTTAACTGCTGTATGACATCCTTGTTGGCCTTCTCGAGGACTGTGAGGTTTTTGAAGGCGAAAGTCCCGAAATCGTCCGAAGCGACCGGCTCACTCAGTCGCCGGCTCTTGAGATCCCGGATATGTGGAGGGATATGCAATGGCATCAAACCCCGTTTGATTTGATTGACTTGAACTTGTGATCGCACACGGGACAGAGCGTCGTGCGGGCGATCAGTATAATCAGGGGTAGAGGCAGACGGCGGCGACCCTTGGTCCTCCATCTCTTCGGTGAACGACTGCAGGGTAGCGCCACGAGCATCGAAATACTCCGTGTCCTCGGGATTCTCTGGTTGGGGAACGAACTGGGCTTCGTCCTGAAGGAGAGTATCCCAATTCATACCTGCAAACCAGGGATGGTTCCTGATCTCTTCTCCACCAGAACTATACTTATCCTCGCGATTCGCCCCTAACCTTTGTTGGGGATCAATGCAAATCAATTTGTTAATCAGGTCTTTCGCCTCCGGCGAAACATAGTCCGGTTCATCTGGCCACATAATTCTTCGCGCTAATATATTCTCAAAAACATGCTCGGCCTCCCCGGCATGGAAAGGGGGAAAGCCATAGAGAAACTCGAACAAAATACAACCGACCGACCACCAATCGCTGGTCTCATCTTGCCTAGCGCCCTTGATAGTCTCGGGGGCAAGATAATCAGGCGTGCCGACGAACCTACGATTGGTGTCTTCAGGGTCAAACAGAGCCATTGGGGGAGGCATCATGCTTGACTGAGGCGGCGTGTTCCTGTGTATATCACTGTTGTGACTGGTGGTATGATGAAGGGACGGTAGGTCGGGAGACGCGCCACCATCGCTAACATCGTCACGAGGAGATCGGACACTAGACTGCATAGAATAGTTCTCGTTTAGGGAGAAGTTCCCCAGCATGTGCGTCAGGGTTTCGCTTCCTCCGCTGTCGCTGCGCTGGCCAGAAATGCGACGCGGCTCTTGATGCGGATGCGAAAGGTTGAAGTAAGACGGTTGCCCAAGGTTGTTCTCGGGTGTTATCTGCGGAGTCGTACCTGGAGAAGGTTGGCCACCCTGAAGGTCGAGCGAAGTCGAACGTGACGACGCAACGGACGTTGACCGGACGAAGGGGCCTGTCTTGAGCAGGTCCGGGGTGGGATCAGCAGCAGCTTCACTGTTAAGAGCTCTCTTCTGTCTCCCAATCAGTCCCATCCGCGACAAGCCAAAATCGGTCAGCTTGAGGTGTCCTTTCTGGTCAATAAGTAGGTTGTCCGGCTTCAAGTCGCGGTGGATAATGCCTCGATTGTGAAGATGCTCGACGCCCAGAATGACTTCGCCCAGATATTTCTTGACCCAGTCCTCTGGAAGACCGCCAAGTACTTTAATCAGAGACGCACAGTCACCACCGTTTAGGTATTCCATGACCAAATACAAGTAATCCTTGCTGGAAAATGTCCAGTAAAGTTTTGCAACAAACTCACTCTCACCCTGCCACATCATGATTGCCCTTTCGGCTTTGACATTAGTGACTTGGTTTTTAGCGACCATATCCGCCTTCTTCAGGACCTTGATCGCAAAATACTCTCCTGTGGATTTCTTCTTCGAGAGATAGACACTGCCAAAAGCGCCTTTGCTGATTGGCTTGATGATTTCAAAGTCCTTGATGGACGGGGGGACGGCCCGTGCCATGGGTGGATGAGACGCGGCGTTGAGGCGTGGCGACGTCGCAGGTCGACTTGGTAGATCTGAAATAGCTGCCGACGACTGACGGCGATGGTGATGCGGAGCTACAGCAGGTGAGCTAAACTCACTCGTGGGTAGCATAGGCGACTGCTCTGGAGAAACAACCAAGTCCTGCGAATGATGGATATTACGAGGCTTTTGTATTCGCAATGGAGAAGACGGTTGTTGGGCGGCTCTCGACGGCGATTCTTGGCGGTGAGGCGAAATAGCGCCGGTCAAGATCAGACTACGCCTTTGATGCTGTCGTGAGCTAGCAGCACGCCGTAAACCACCAAATTCAGAAAGGGGCGAGTCGGTTCGAGGGTGTTGACGCGATACAGCAGAAGCAGATCTACCGCTGCCATCACTGTCTCCGGTATCACTCTCGAGCAGCATGGACCCCCGGTGAGAATCCCGAGGTTGGCTAGTAACGCTTAGGACCTCGCGATGGGACTTCGGGGTCGCGCATTCCCTAGGGCTACTTGATCTTGTGGACTCGATAGTGGGAGACTGGCGCCTCTTATCGCTTGCATCGGTCAGCTCTACGTTCTGCAAAGCTAGAGTCAACGACGAAGGCGGGTCAAATGATCCAGGGAAAATAGCCTCTTCCTGAGGCTCTGGAGTCTCTTGAGAATCCTCTTCTCCTTCATCTTCCTCTCCCTCTCCCTCTCCCTCTTCTTCTCCGCCTTCTTCGTCTTCGGTCGAGTCACTCAGGCGACCGGCCGCAATGCGAGCGGCCTTTCGCATTGCATCATCGATACAGTTTTCGACAATGACGGTGAACTCGACACGGATTCGTTCTGCATATTCGATGATTCTCCTATGTCGAAAAACAGCCTCGACCTTCTCCTTGGACGCCCTCTCAGTATCCGCACATAGCAAAGCAAGGCCTTGTTCTTGCTCGAGCGTGTTTGAACCGGGAGATTGCCACTGTAGAACCTGAGAGATTCGCGACTCGGATTGTGGCGACTGTGTACGAAACTCGCCAGCAGACTGCGAGGAGGACTCTTTGATGGCAGGAGTATTGATCTCGATAGCGGTATCGCAAAGATCTAAGAGAAGTTCGACAATGCGAGCTTGAGGACGCCGCACGGCAAATGACCGAGAGCGAGAGTGCGTGAACCCCGTGGACCTATCTCTCGAAGACGGGGTGGGAGACGCTGCCCCTGGAGAGGACGTAGTAGAAGTCGGCCCAATAGACAGACCCTTATACTCAGCAATGGGCAGTGACACCGGGTCTCCCGAAAGAGTGCGGCTTTTGCGGGCCTCAAGCGCATCTAGCACTTTGACGATGGAATGCCTGTGTTCAGTCAGACTCTCCTGCGCCATCTGAACATCCATCTCGGCCCGATGTTCTTGGAGGCACAAGTCAGTGTGCTTCTCGAACCACCAGGGGGGTATTTGACGCTCGCAGATACGGCAAAGAACTGGCAAAGGTGGGGGTTGGCTGGCAGGATCTTCGAGTCCGGACTCGGCTAGTTGAGTTAGGTAACTAGCGAGGATTTCTGCTCCCGAGCCGAGAGATTCCACGATGAGTGGTGCAAGGTCGATCTTGATCTCGCGGGGTGGTATCCATGGCCGTATCATCCACATGGTCTAGGAGATAGTGTCAGCAGCCAACTTCACAGATACTATCCTCGCACTGCTTACATGACTTTCGCCACCAGTGGTACGATCGTAGACCATTATCCCTTGGGCCTCAAGCTCAACTGTGACTGGGTCTGACTCGCCACCCCCAGACTGCTCAGTGGCATTGGCGGGGTAAAACTTGGACAAGGGGCCCAGATAAACAGTGAATCGAATATACTGGCTATGAGAATCATCCTTCTTCATCGAATCGATCGCCTCCGCAAAGGCAGCCTTGTCCTCGCTGATGATCAAGTCGGCAATCGGAGTACCCTCAACCGTAGTTGGTTCTGTTCCGATGACATCGGCCCACGACCGACTGACCCACCGGATCGAGCCGTCGAGGTTGAGGTCAACGATGACGTTTAGGGTCTGTTCGGCAGCCTCACGAAGCTCCTCACGCTCCTCCCTAATATCGGCGCTCATAGATCTTTCCATCGGCCGGCCGGTAGCCTGAGCTCGGAGCGAGCTGACGGCCGGAGGGGCCAGCCTGCTAGTATCCTCAGCCATGGTTGATAGGAGACCGACACGGCGCCCAATTGCGATGATGGCATCGGGTAGGAAGGGCGTCGGGTCGAAAACAGGTCGTCTGTAGTGTTGTGGGAATGCAAACGCGTCCGGTCCGGGCCAAGCTGGCGTAGAGTGGAATTCGGTTCTCGGTCAAGGTCGACCTTAAGCAGTGCCAAGTTGCCTGGCAGAAGGCCAGAGTCAGTAGCTTGCAAGAACCCGAGACATGACGGTAGGTGACGTGTGTGATCGGCCAGGTCACCTAGGATTGCAGAGAAGCGTTCGTTTGGGGACCGAGGACGAGCTTGTCAACCCGAACCGGAGCCGATAACACACAGGCGGGCGGATATCACGATCTAGGGTCTATCGATGTTGACAAAGGGCGGTGTCGACGCGGGATCACGGGGCGGCCAAAAAGAAGATCGGGATCAAAGAGAAGGCGAGCCGCCGGGAAAGAGACGAGAACCCAGAGCCAAAACTAGATTCTTTGAGGTCTACGGGCTTGTCCGTTTGGGAGGGAGAGCGAGTGACTAGCAGATGTGAAGGAGCACTGGATGGACTGGACTGCAGTGGGTTTTGAGCCGGAGTGTGGATATACCATTACAGCGCGGGTCGTTTAGACTTTCTTCCCTCTTTTTTTTTTTTCTGGACCAGCGGCGCGTCCATAGGTGGTAGGTACATAGGGACAATCCCGAATTGTACAGTGCCTGAATCGGGCTAAGGGCACCTTCTGGCACTGTCAGGGATTGGATCCAGAGAGCGGGGGACAGGAGCAACGTCCAGCAGCCCAGCAGCACCAGCACCAGCATCAGCGATACCTCCTCCTACATAGCAACCTTACCTACAACGTACACTCCATCTGACATGGCTGCATGCCTCCCTACCTACCTACCTACCTACCTAGACCTGAGGTCCTATCTTTCCACCTGAGGCATAGGTTGAAAGCCATACCTATCTGCGTCATGCCATTGACTGACAGGTAGGTAGCCTGGAATCCTCCGTGCTGGCCGAGATGATTCGTAGGGCATACAACTACCTACACAGGCACACAATTGAAGGGCACAATTGGACCTCCCTACATCCTACATAGGTACCTAGGTAGGTATGCTGGAGGTCCTACATGTACTGGAGGTTAGGTAGCCATTAGTGTCCCGGGCAGATGTCATGCGGAAGTCTCTCCCTGCGGCCACAGGGTTTGGGTCCGTGTCTTACCCATCATTCCAGGCCCGCGTCCTTCTGTCTTGTTCCTTTCTTCTCTTTTGCTTCCCCCCTCCGTCCCAGGGTTCTCTCCAACTTTCTTGATCCTCGTACCTAGTCGCATCCATGTGGTCACTACGGCCGCCATGGCTTTTTTGTGCCCATAGCTTTCGACTACACGATAGTCTTTGGGTTACGTAAGGTATGTGCATACTTCGTTCGTAGATGCTACCTAACCTAATAGTATCTGACAGCCCTGGAGGTTGCGCATACAAGCAGTCAGATATCGCTCTTTTTAAGGAGAATCACGTCCATGTCGATTTCTGTGTAATATTCCGTGCAGAACCTTTGACTACTTATATACTCAAGGTTACCTAGGGAGGTTAGGGAGGCAAGGTGTAGGTAGGTAGTCACTCTGCTCCGGCAGCCAACATCCACACATCCCTCTGAAGCATGGGTGCGCAGTACGTTGTAGGGGGTTGTTGACAGCACATGGACCCGACGGCAACAAACATGGGTCCAGTGATCCCTCTTGCAGTCGACCAACCCCAACCCATGCAGCCATGTCCTTGGGCCATGTTTACTTTTAACCGCACGGACCAATGAGCCAGTGCCCGCCGGAAACAACGGCCTACCGGCCTACCTCCACTAGCATCGACTATGTATGCACATACATCCATTGGCGCTGCATCTACATAGTGCAAAGGGCTTAGACCAGGCCATCCTTCACCTTACTTACCTCCAAATGCGCTCCTCTTATCTGGGAATACAGACCCGAGCCAGGGGTTCAGCACGTCTCTGGGTCAGGAGTCAAGCTAGCATTGGTGGTTTTCTTAGGCTCCTCTTCATGATATCGTGAGGGAGTTAATAATAACCCTGTTCGTTTCTTCGTCCACCTGGGTATTCCCTGGCCCTTCCGACTACATACTAGTAGTATACCTACCTACTATGTAGACTTTCCGGCTAACCTCACATGCAAGCTGCGGCCTCTCTGAAGTGAACATGTCGCCGGCGACGTAGCCTGCATTTCTGTATTCGCAGATAAGACTTAACGACGAATAGTTGTAAACTACCAAGCCTCCAGTTTGCCGGGAAATCTCGACAACATATGAGGACAGCGTCCGCCATGTCACGAAGCATATCAAAGCCGCGCAACCGCAACCGCAACTGCTGCTGTAGCACGATCTTATGGTCCAGTCGAGGTTGCGCGATGTATCCCCCCCTTGGATACGATTGCACAATGCACAGGAGCCAAGTGGGATGACCGGCGACATCGAGCGATCCTAAGGCCACTGAGACCGCTTCCCATTCCACAACGGCTGGTACATACAAAGGGCCATCACCCCACCGCCCACCATCATCTCACTCCCCCAAAGTTGACTCGCCAATGCCATGGCTGAAGCCTGCCTGCATTGACGGTCTGCCTGCACGCAGAATATTCCTGGCCAATCCCCTCTCGATGGTGCTTTTTCGTGCCCACACTCTCGCCTCCTGCAGCTCTGTCATGGGCGATTGACCATTTACGACGGCCACCACTCCGTGATCTACAGGAAGGCCACTACTGATCTTCACCCAGTTTCACGGTAATATATATTGGCTTTACACCACCGGCTCAACGCGCCCGTATTGCGAGAAGTCGACATGAGTTCGACGGGAGAGATGTCCATCAAAATGGCGATTTAGCGCACACCGGTTCGTAGATATGTGTCTTGGTGTTGATGCTTGATGCTACGCAATCTCGACTTGAGTGAACAATGCCAGGCCTCTCTCCTCACCAGCGATCCACCGATCCCCGTCATGCGGTAATAACATGGTCAAAATGGTACTTGTGTGTTCATGACATCGGGGAGGTACCTTATATGAGTTTGACAGGCTCGGGGACGTCACCGCAGAGGCCTGCATTCGTTCCATGGTGGAACGGACGGTCTAGGCCCGGGGCTACGTCTATTCGACCACATCAGGGTGCTAGTACAGTACAGTTTGTCCGTGTCACATGAAACGAACCGACCCTACAATCTGATAGATTCGTTTGTCAAGTTTCGTCCGAAGCATTGCACGACAAACTCCTTGCAGGAAGACAAGTATACATCGTGTTTAACGGTCTCGTGACATACCCAGTGATCACCTTACATAGGTTTAGGCAAAAGACCTTCTGCTCTGAAAAGGAACTGCAGTATATGCAATGGGCAGTGGTTGAGTGAGGCCAAGCCTTTCCTAGATTCACTAATATGGCTGTCCTGCGACATTACATTAATAAAAGCTACCCTCCAACCGTTACTGCGAGCCAGCGCTAGCTATCAATATCACAAGTGCCCAAGAGCCCACTCAGCTCTGAGGGCCTCCAACCAGTGTCCCTTCTCAACCCAGCGCTCCTCCAACCACTTTGCTAGCCCCGTATCAGTATATGGCAGCTCTTCAAGGGGGAAGCGGCACGCGTGGATGTGGAACCCGTATCCCTGGGCGCTGCTGAGATTGGGAAGCTTCAACGTCGCCCATATATCCGGCGCCTCATGAAACTTATCCTTGTGCCGATATGCAATCGTCAGATCATAGACAGCCTTCACGTGTGGTGCCTTTCTCAGATGTTGTACCGTGGTGACGAAGCCCCTGGTACGAGGATATAGCAAATGCAAGGGCTGTGGGCGACCGCTCTGCTTGCACCAGATCGTAGACTCGTCATACTTCTCCGGGGTGAATCGTGTAGCCTCGCTGAAGCTTATCAGCCCTGCGGATACGTCAGGACACAATAACATGATCTGCAACAGGCGCTTCGAACGGCACCTACATGTCGGCCACTTCCTCCCGACGATGCCGTCAAACACCCGCTGTAATTCCCGTTCGTCTCGCGTCCAGTTCCGCGACACCATGGGCATGCCCATCGCCCATAAGCCCCAGCCGAGAAAAGGCACCCAACGGAGCTGGATCTTCGCGAACCACCGGCACTGCCCTAGCATACCCGAACGCAAGGCCAGCGCTTGTATCATGTAGAAGTCTGACCACGTGACATGGTTAGAGATGACGATCGCAGATTCTTTCCGCGGCACTGCACCCGAGAACGTGATCCGAGCTCCATTGCAATTCTCGAAGATGAACTGGATCCACCTCCAGACAGAGTACGCGATGGAGGAAGACACGCGGTAGACCAAATCGGGCGCGAATATCTTCACCAGCAACAGCAGTGACAGCACTACGTCAGCTACGGCGAGATAGAGCACCCAGGGCGTGACCAGAAGGGCCCCTCTCAGGTTGGGTGGGATTCTCCCGAACAGGCCCATCAGCCCCGGGCTGATGGGGAAGCGGGGATTTGGAGCTGGTTAACGGGGGAAGCCTTGAACGGCTGGCTGAACAGGCAGGCAAGCTTGGAGATTAACGAGATGCCAAGTCCGAAGGACGTACCCGATTCGGCAACGCAGGTTCTCGTTTCAAGGCCGGGTAGCGTCACGGCCGGCAATTAGCCTGACGATCACCCCGACACGCCGGATGATCTTCACGCAAGGATTTTAGGGGATGAAACAAACACACACAAGCACATCAGCCAGAACAAAACACCACGGTTAGAGCTGTGCTAGGCGTGAAAGTAACTGTACAAAAGAGACCAGGACGTTCTTCGACAACAGCACTGTACAAGCCAGATATGTCCAGCAAACGGTAGGAGCTTGCTTGACTTTAGCGTTTCCTGAATACATAATAGATCTGCTGTACGGATCATATCCTCCATAGTGGGAAACTCCAAAAAGAGGGGCCACAAAACTACACAAGGACAGGCTATGTTAAGCTTTACAATCTGATCAACAATACGTAGTAGCAGTAGTAGTAGATAATCATATCAATCCCAAGGGTCGCGTGGAACTCCCCAGGTTTTCCAACGCTCTAGACTTGGGGAGTCGAGAAGCGGTCAGGCAGCAAGACCCGAGCACAGACACATTGCTGCCCCTTTACAGCATGTAGGCACTTCTTGGACATTCGCAATGTCGATTATCTACAGTTCTTGAGTAGTTGAGGGGTTGGCCCCTCCCCTACGCTTGGTTATGATCTCATTAGTCCCCTTATGACACTGCGTAGATCTCACGTGTAAGTGGTTCTACGACATCATACCCCGACGTCAACGCGGGAATTTCCCACGCAGCCCACGTCGCAACTTAACTTTGTAAGCCCATAACACACACACACACACACACACACACACACACACACACACGTGGGTAGGAGGGCATCCCAAACCTCGACTATTCAAACTTCGGATCCTCGGGGGAGCTAGCGGGAATACGGCTTACTCATTTCATCATTGGAGAAGAGCCTAACCCAGCTACCTAGAAGTGGTATTATTGAGTAGTAGCGCTAGACACCCTCCTAATTGGAATCGTCAGCCTAGCACTTGGAGTCGTTTCCCCGTGGGCAGTGCTTTCTGACATGTTCTATGGGGTGAATGAGCAGGTGGGTAGGCGGATGACGTTGTTGACAAATCAGAGGTGTGACAAGAACTACTTCTAGGTAGCATGCTCCTCGACGCAGCAGAGCGTGTTGCGCTATTGTCATCATTATTGTCTGTCAGCTCATCCCATCATGAAGGCTCTCCCTCTGCGTCGTGGGTTTACCCAGGCACCTCATACTGTTGTAGCTCCGTAGATGTGCGATTCCATGTACGTGTCTCGCTCTTAAAGGTGAAACATACATATACATGAACGAATCAGGCTTGGGATATCCTACCCAGGCTTACGATACCACGCCCTACCGGCTTACCTACATGACCGACCATACGTAAATAGGTAGCATACACATGTAGATATGGCCGGGGACTTACATGTAAGTGGAGCTAGCGTAGACCAGACCAAGCCATTGAGTGCCTGTTGTTTCTACGTAGTTGGCTAATTCGATCATCAATCGTCTTCCTCTCGTCGTCTTCTTACCCACGATATCGTTCAATTAAGCTTCTTCAGCTGTCTCGAGAACCCACAATTTGCTAACGGTAGGCTTGCAAGTACCGGAGGCAACGGGGGTATAGTCCTATCGGCCACTGCCGAGTCAACAGCCTAAATACGCTAGGCCAGGCTCATCTAGTTGTTAGAGAGCAACCTCGAGAGGCCCCCAAGGCTGGCTGTCATCCAATTCTGTCGGGAGGTACGGGACATTGAGCGTAATCCCTAATATTTCCAAGCAGTCACAAGGCCGGGAGGAGGATGGTCGTTTCATATCTACCGTGAGATAGCCTGCTTGTCCGTGCAACGGAGCGCAAAACGCATCTTGCGACAATTTCGCATTAAAGCCGGTACCTAGCATCTGGCACTGGCATTGGCACCGCCGTTCACTGCCCAGGACTGCCCAGACTCGCGGCGCGGCAGCTTCCAGAAGCAAAATTGCCTTCCAATCTTGGTGCGTAACACCCCCCGGGGGCCACCCCGCTCTGTTTCGCGCACATCGTGTATCGCATTAGGTACTCAAAGTTTAGTTGTTTGGAATCAATCTCCCCCATGGCTCTCTGGCCTCGAGATACTCCGTCATTCTTTGGCCTTGAAGAGTTACCCCCGCCCCCATCACCATTGGTATTGTAGATTAGTCATGACACATGGCGAAAATGACTGATCACGGGCCCGCAGCCAGCTATCCAACGCCCCCGACGCACTATTCCCCAGCCGATCGCCAACCGTCGTTAGGATCGCTCTACGAGCACGTTTCGATGTCGTCTTCGTCCTCACCTCCAGCGTCGCACGCCGGCGCCCAGCCCGGCGGCTCCGGAGGGGACAAAGGGCCGCTTTCTTCACTCAATTTCTTCAAGTCATTCAACGACAAAAGGACCACCAGAGAGGGCAACCCGCAGAAGCGACGAGGACCGAAGCCCGACAGCAGGCCGGCGTTGACCCGCCGCCAAGAACTGAATCGTCAAGCGCAAAGGTATAGATAATGCAACCATTAGAGAGATACGCGTTGCTAGCAAAAACAGTCTATTTTTTTTTATTCTAATCACAAGTCGGCAGGACACATCGCGAGCGCAAGGAGTTTTACATAAAGGCACTCGAAGACGAGGTGCTGCGATTGAAGGAGGTCTTCAGCAATGTCTCGCAGGACAAGGACAAACTAGCCGAGGAGAACAAGCAGCTCAGAACCCTGCTACAGCAGAACGGGATCGCGGGTGGCGGCATGGACGATGTGGCCAGCAACCCGAGCCTCGGATACCCGTCGTCGAGCGGCAGCATCTCGGGCAGTTACGCGCAGGGCTCCAACACTGCATACACGCCGCCGCTGACGTCGGTATCGACTGCTCCATCGGCGTCTGCGTCCTCGCAGGCGATGGGGATCCCGCAACAGCCGCGGAGCACGAGCCAGCAGCAGCTACAACAGCAGCAGCAGCAGCAACAGCAGCAACAGCAACAGCAATCGGGTCAGGGCCGTGTGGATTACGAACAGGCTGGAATAGATTTCGTGTTAACGTACGATAACCCCGATCACCCCTCGAAGGCTTACATTTCACCTCCCCCGCAGTAAAAGAAAAAAAAAGAGAAGAAAAGGAAAGAAAGAAAAGCCCATTTTTTTTTTTTTTTTTTCTTTCTTCCCCCGAGAATCCTAGCTAATCGTGTTCCCGCGCAGGTTCGGAGCTGTGATGGAGGAGTTCGAGGTGCGGGACGCCCTCAACGCCGTCTTCTCTTCCAAGTCGGACACGAACATGGGCTATTAAGACATGGGGAGCTCATGGTGTAGAGCAGGGATGAGGGGCCGCATTGATGTTCTAATGATGATGATGATAATAACGAAGGAAGCGGGGGTTAGCTGGCACGTGTCTCACAGGTGAGGAGACCCTTACCTTTTTCGAAGCGTCACTGTTTGGAGTCGAAAGCGTTCATAGTTGCGATTGGTTGTTGGGATAGCTATGGCTCTCATGTCTTGCATCCTATCGATACATAGTGTAAGATCAATATAGAGGACCGTTGAGATGTTTCAAATGTTCCGAGTGGCTCAGATGTATATACGTAGGGAATGCAATCACTTTACGAAACCAACGGTAAGAAACCGATTGACCGAAAGGGTAGGTCGCTTTACCCTACCAGCTCCTCCAACCAGAGAGGAATAATGATTCAGGTATTCGAAACACATGCCTATCGAAGTCGTACCTTCTTGGGGAATTTCATCGCCACGATATTCACAGTATGCTACTAAACATCGAGGACTGTAGCTACAAAAGCCTTAAGCTTAAGAGAAAGGCCTCACAAACCATCATTCAAACGGCCAGGGGAAGCACTAGACGGCCAAGACGATATGATTGGCATTAGAATACACAAGGGCTATGCTGTTCATATTAAAGGACTGAGCATAGAAGGAATATAAGGGGCGTGATATTAGTTGAGCATCCCGAACCCGGTCCCAAATATGATCAAGTAAGCACGAAAGACAGATTCAGAAGTAGGTAACTTATAAGTCACGCTAGAATATCTTAACATCTAGAGAGACTCAGCTAGAAGGTTATAGCAATTACTGCCCGAAAAAACGCTGATCAGCGTAAGGAAAAATCGTCTCCAGTGTCATCCCTATTTCCAATAGTTGTCTAAACGCAGGTCTTTGGAAGGCATGGAATGGTTGTAGGTACAATTGATAACTCGAATTTTGCCATAGGCCATACGGTTAATTGTCAACGCCAGTCATAGGCGGCGCAAATATTTAGTAGCGACGCAAGAATAAAGGTTCTTTCTAGAATATCTGTCCTGGGCATGAGTTACGGAGGTAGATAGTTGAGTATCTTATGTAAGTACTTACTTTAGGTAGGCATTGAAGACGGTGTGGGTTGTACAGTTTTACCTACTGTCTTGACAACTGTAAATCGCAAATGGGCCAGGCCACAGGCAGCCCAGCCCAGCCTGGGGCGTTTTGCGATTGCCCCACACCCCACCAAAACCTGTAAAATATCGACATTCACTAAAATTCACCTTGCCTACCCGTGAAGCCTGCGTCGAAAGCGTTTTCCATAACAAGCTTTTGGAGTGAATAGTCGTTTGCTAACAACTCATACTTCTCCATCACATCAATCATGGCCTCCAACTCTTTGGCAGACCTTATTGCGGCCCTGCCCGAAGGCGATGGATGGGGCCCCCCTCCTGTGACGGAAACGACACTCAATGGCGTACCTTATGCGCCCTTTGCCAAAGGCGACAAGCTGGGTCGCATGGCCGACTGGGCTTCGGACAGCAAGGATGGCCGGGATGGTCGGGGCGGTAGACAGCAGTACAACCGTAACTACAGAGGTATGCGCCGGCCACGACGACTACGAGAGCCTACCGATGCTAATTTTCACCCGACGCAGACCAGCAGATCTACGGCGCCGGCAGCGCCGCGCTCTTCGCTGCCCCCGTGGCTGAGGATGAGAACACCTTCTCCGTTGTCAGCAGAGAACCCACAAAGACAAGATACGGTCGCGGCGCCGTTTTTACACGAGGTCGTGGGCAGCGAGGCGGCCGAGGCCAGGATAGAGGTGGTCGGGGTCAGCCTCAGCGCCTTGGTCGCGGTGGCCAGCAGGGCTATGGGTACGATCGTGGTGGGCGGTCCAACGCGCCCCGTGGCCGCCGTGGAGGCTGGAAGGATTATGACAAGCCGCAGAGGAACCGCGATGCCTCGATCAACATCAAGCCGGACTGGCAGCTCCTCGAGGAGATCGATTACAACCGACTGGCCAAGCTAAACCTCGATGGCGATGACGGAGAGGACATGGACAGCTACGGTTTCCTTTACTACTACGATCGATCTTTCGACAAGCAGCCCGTCAAGGCTACGGAGAGAAAACTGACGGTTATGGACCGTGCCGCTTACAACGTCACAACCTCGTCCGACCCCGTCATCCAGGAGCTCGCCGAGAAGGAAGAGGCGGCTATCTTCGCCACCGACAGCATTCTGTCCATGCTCATGTGCTCTACTCGCTCGGTATACCCATGGGACATGGTCATCGTGAAACATGGCAACAAGATCTTCCTCGACAAGCGCGATAACGCCACGCTCGACATGGTGACCGTGAACGAGAACGCTGCCGATGCACCGCTGGAGACCACAGATGGTAACAAGGAAGGCATCAACCACCCGAACGCGTTGGCGGAGGAGGCCACGTACATCAACCACAACTTCGCCAACCAGGTCGTCCTCGAGAACGAGTCCCAGAAGGTCGAGATGGCTCACGAGAACCCCTTCTACAACGCATCAGAGGAGTCGGAGCCTCCCGCGAGCAAGGCCTACAAATACCGCCGCTTCGATCTCTCAACCAGCGAGGAGGATCCGATGTATCTGATCGTCCGGACTGAGCTGGACGCTGTCCAGAAGAACGCCATAAGTGGCGAGGATCAGTACGTGACGGTCAAGGCGCTCAACGAGTTCGACAGCAAGGCTCAGGGTAGCGGTGGCGCCCTGGACTGGCGAACAAAGCTCGTCAGCCAGCGCGGTGCCGTTGTCGCGACGGAGATGAAGAACAACAGTGTGAAGCTCGCCCGATGGACGGTGCAGAGCATCTTGTCCAAGGCGGACATCATGAAGCTTGGGTGGGTAAACCTGTATTCCCCCCCACCGGTGTTTAGCAGCTAACATATCTCCTAGTTTCGTGTCTCGTGCCAACCCGAAGACCAATGACAAGCACGTCGTCCTGGGGGTTATCGGCTGGAAGCCCAAGGACTTCGCCAACCAGATGAACCTGTCGCTCTCCAACGGCTGGGGCATCGTCCGCACCATTGCCGACATGTGTCTCAAGAGGGACGACGGCAAGTTCGTGCTCGTCAAGGACCCGAACAAGTCTATTCTACGGCTATACGAAGTCCCCGCCGGTAGCTTCGACGAGGACGCCGAGAATGAGACGGTTGCCGCGTTGGAGGCTGTTGACGAGTAAATATTGGTGACATGAGTACGGAGACGCCCCAAGGCTGCTCAAGAGTCTCGGGAAGGGTGGCCTGCATGCTCCATCCTACGAAGGACAAGTTGTCTCGGCTGGTTCGGAGGAGAGACTGTTCGATAGAAGCTCACTAAAAGCAAGGAGCCGCTCTAGGCAAACAAAAGTCGAGGTCTAGATAATAGAGTATGTCAATTCTACACTCCTAGTAGTGTTATTGTCAATTAGCCAGTCACACTACTCCCCATCAAGGAGCAATCCGAATCCGTCACGTAAAGCAAGTTGTATCTAATCGTGCGCAAAATGACCGGAAAGGGGCATGTTTGATGGTGCCCTACGATTCGGCGTATGGCGCTCTCTGCCCCACCCCCACCTCAAGCGTTTGTGACGATCAATTTCTAACCAACTGCCCCGCCATCCGTCCTCTGTGACGTCTAACCGGTTTACCTATCGTGTGCATACGAGTGGTTGCTCTCGAAAGCTCGATTTCGCCTTAGTTCTTAGTTCTCCAGAAAAATAAATTTGCTCGTGAAGCACGTAGAATCTCGATTTTCTATTATTGATTTACCACACGGAAAAAGGAAAGGAACAAGTCCGAAGCAATGGCACCGAAGGCCATCATCGCCCCGTCGATCCTGTCGGCCGACTTCGCGCAGCTGGGCGCCGACTGTGCCCGGACGATGGACCAGGGCGCCGACTGGCTTCACGTCGACATCATGTACGTCCGCTGATACTACTACCTCTTTCCGTGTACCTGGTCGATATTTGGTTGAGAGGGGCAGGGAGTTGCCTTCTACAATGTGATCGCAGAAGGAGAGAAGAGGAACCGAGACTGACTTCGTGGGGGAGGAACGCCCCCCCGCTAGGGACGGCCACTTCGTGCCCAACATCACCTTCGGCGCGCCGGTCGTGGCCAAGGTCCGGAAACACGTCGATAAGCCCGCCGGGAAATACGGGCGCGGGACCTTCGACTGTCATATGATGATCGCCGAGGTACGCCGCTGCACTGCGCGCAGATTCCCGTTTGCGCCGTGTATCTACCTACCTACCTACCTATCCCACGCCCCCTTTCCCCCTGAACGATGGCCATCCTCTCCCTCTCCCTCGCTCGAGTGCATACATACATACAAGGAAGCAGTCCGGCTAACGGAAGATTGCGTGTGCGTAGCCCAAGAAATGGGTCAAGGAGTTCCAGAAGGCGGGCTGCGACCTGTACTGCTTCCACTACGAGGCGGCCTTCTCGAGCGCGGCCGAGAGCCCCGAGGCCAAGACCGACGCCCGCACGAGCCCCCGCGAGCTCATCCGCTACATCCACGACTGCGGCCTGCTGGCCGGCATCGCGCTCAAGCCCATGACCGGCGTCGACGTGCTGACGGATATACTGGAGGCCGCGGACGAGAAGGAGAGGCCGGATGTATGTGCTTCTTTTTTCTATTTATTTCTTTCCCCCTTCTCTCTTGAGCTTTTCCTATCACGCTGCACGCCTCCCGTAACTCGAGCCCAGCCCCTTTACGTATATTAGTTCCTAAGTCAGCACATGCGTATATGAAAAGGAAGGCAACTAACAAGAGGCGCCGCCACACACACACACACAGATGGTCCTCATCATGACGGTCGAGCCCGGGTTCGGCGGGCAGAAGTTCATGGCGTCGGAGCTGCCCAAGGTGCAGGCGCTGCGGGAGCGGTACCCGGGCCTGAACATCGAGGTGGACGGCGGGCTGGGCCCGGCGACCATCGGCCAGGCCGCCGACGCCGGCGCCAACGTCATCGTCGCCGGCAGCGCCGTCTTCGGCGCCCAGGACCCCGCCCAGGTCATCTCGCTGCTGCGGGATACCGTCGACAACAAGGCGGCGGCGTGAACACGCGTGCCGTGAGACCAGTGCGCTTTGTTGCTTGTAGGTATAGGATAGAGAGAGAGAGAGAGACTACGAGACATACCGAGAGAGAGAGTTTTTGAGAGAGTCTTGGTGATTAGGGTAGTACATAGACTGGCGTGGTGTTTCCAGTGGGTGGGTGGTGTTGGTTGAAAATGACATTCTATGTTCAGATACTCTTGAGTCCGTGGTTGGGTTGCTTAACAGCTAGCCAAATGGTCATATACATAAACAACCTGACGTCGCTCTCCTGAAATACATAACAAATCTTGAGCCTAAATTCGTGACTACAAGTGCAGGCCAACATATATCCGATTCTCTATTCCTTCTTCCCGATCACCTCTTCAAGCGCGTCGATGAAAACCTGGACCTCTTCCACTAGACAACCCCGTTAGCGGCTGCTTGAGACCCCGAATAGGTAGGTAGTAGCTGAACCTACAAGTATTGTAGTGGACCATGCTGACCCTGACGACGCCGTCGGCGCCGAGCCCCAGCAGCTCGTGGACCAGCCTGTTGGAGTAGAACGCGCCCCAGCGGAACCCGACGGCCGACCCGGCCCCCTCCACGGCCTCGACCAGGTCCCGGGAGCCCCACCCGCGCACCGCGAAGCTGACCGTGCACACCCGCCGCCCCGGGTCCGGGTCCGTCTCGCCGTACACGGTGATGCCGAGGTCGGACGGCGCCCCGGCGAGGTAGCCCAGCAGGCGCGACTGCAGCGCGCGCTCGTGCGCCGCGATGGCGTCCCAGCGGCCGTCGGAGCCGGATAGGTAGGCGGTCACGGCCGGGATCGCCTGCACCAGCTCGTAGCTTGCGCCCGCCAGCCCCATCCGGTTCTCCAGCGTCCGGTGCGGGTTGAAGAAGTGCCCGAGCGACTGCATGTGCTCCTGCGCCCCGCGGCTGGCGTATAGCATCGAGATGTGGGGGCCATAGACTGTGTAGGTAGTACGTTGTTAGTTTTTTTTTTTTTTTTTTTTTTTTTTTTTTTCCCTTGTGAAGAGCAGTAGGGTGTCCTAGGCTTATTTCTGGGGCATTGAGCTCTCGACTAGGTGTATCCCAATGCAGGAACACTACCTTTGAAATAGGACGGGAAGGGGAAAAAAGGAGGGGGGGAGAGGCTTAATGTCTATCACTCACCCTTATACCAAGAGAAGGAGTAGAAGTCGACGCCGAGCTCTTTCACGTCAATAGGCCTGTGGGGAGCGTACGCCACGCCATCAACGCAGAGCATGGCGCCCGGCACGGTATGGACGGCCTCGGCGACGGCCTTGATGTCGGTGAGGGTCCCCAGGATGTTGCTTGCGTGGGTGCAGGTCACCAACCGAGTCCGGGGCGACAGCAGGCCCTTGAGGTCCTCGGCGAGCAGCTTCGGGTTGGTCGAGGACCTCGGCGTCCACCACTTGAGGGTCAGCGTCAGGCGGCTCGCGAGGTCGGCCCACGGGGCGATGTTGGCTTCGTGGTCGATCGACGACACGATGATCTCGTTTCCCTGCTGGAACCAGAAGGTATACGATAGGTTGCGGAATAGCTGTGTGGTGGAGGAGCCAAATACTACAACACGGTTAGGAATGGTGCCTTTTTTCCTCTCTATGGTGCTTTTAATATGGGCTTGCCTATCTCGTCTTCTCGAGCATTGATATACCGGGCACCGGCTGCTATCCCCTCTCCATAGCGTTGAGTCGACTACGGCACCTGATGTCAGTATTTCCCTTTTCTAGGTGTTCTGGCTTCTAATACCAACACCCAGAGTCTACTAACTACTAAAAACGACATAATGGGAAGCTTTTATCATAGGACCGAACGAAAGAAACAAAAAATGACTTCGAATGCTGCTTACAAGCTTCCCGGTTCTGTACGTTGCCCCTAGTTGCACATTGGTATTGGATAGATAGTCACGAATGCTGACAAAGACCTTTGTTAACCGAGCCCCTTTTCCTTGGTAACATGGCTTTTCTCACGATTCAATAGCAGCGCCCAGAGTTTGACTGCCGCCGGCGTTGTCGAAGAAGATCTGGTCCTGCTGCAGTGCTGGGAAGTTGGCGCGAGCGGACACCACGTCGAAGTTGGCCATATTTAAATGAATGCTCAATAGGCGTCTCTTCACTCTACAGCCTGTATTGTGTTGCAATACAATTTAGGGTTTATATGTTTGGGAGTGGCCTGTTCCTAATTAGGGGCCTGGGTGTTGTTTCAACAAGATACAGGTTTTGCCTTTGGATCCAACGTCTTGGTGAGGCAGCTTGCTACATGAAGTAGCTAGCCATCAAGCTATACTAACTGCCTACAAGACCTTCCTTTCTAGAACGACATATTGCGGGGTTCGATGTTCATTAGACGCATATGTTAGTGTGATAGGATGGACTAATGAAAAACCCGTTTAAAATATCGCGTGATGCTACTTGTTTAACTGGCAGAACTACCGACAATTGCGCTTCTCAATGACTTGGCATATATGAACGAGGAGAAGGCATCTCGAGATAAGGCTAAGGTTCCCGAGTATCGGCGGGAGCTACACGATCTTGAGAAGATAACTGTGTGTGTCAACTTGAAGCATACAATATCGCCGACGAGACATTGTCTTTGTGACCGGCGTCTCTGAATGGACGAAGACCAAGCATCGGTCAGCATCGAACACAAAACGGCTTATGGCTGGTTCACCCAGTTATAACTGCCATGGGGTTGGAGTTCGAGACTCGCATTGCAGCGGCAAAGAGTCCCCGGCGCCACTCAGCGCTGTTGCTCCAAGACACCCTTACGTAGGTCATGCGACGTCTTAAGCCAACCTTCGGCAAGCGAAGTAACATAAGGGTGTACGAGAAGAAGAGAGGACGGGAAGATGCATGTATCAACCGTTTTCTCTACTATCCGACTTGCTCGCCGAGTTTCCCTGCAGGCGTGAAGAGACTAGGAAGCGTCTACGCGAGACCCTCGGGCATTGCCCCATGGGCGCTTGGAATCTTACCAAAGCCATCAATCATGAGTGGCCTGGGGAGGTTCTCGGTAGTTCCAATTAGAAGAAAATATCGGGATGTCTCCCCTTAACCGCCATGGCGGTTGTATCAGAGCGGTTTTCGAAAAGGGGTGGGGGGGAAGGAATCGACATTGCATAGTGCATAATCTATAGAGGGCTAGTGTGTCTGTTCACGTCCAGTCAGGAGGGACGGCTCTCCTGCAAGCCGTGTCAATGGGCGCCTGAAGTGTTATGCCGTTACATAGGGAAGCATGATATTGCTTCTCTGCGTTGGTCTCTTGATCTCATCGAGTCTATCGGAGCTGCGAGATGGATGTGTGTGAGAGAGACGGAGGGTCACGATAGACAGGGAGCGGCGTCTCCGGTGTTTGTGTGGACTTGGGCTGGGGTGGATCTCGACTACGGTACTACGGTTAGCTCCCGTGGGTCGGGCGGTGAAGATCACACAAGCTCATCTACGGACTAGCGCGAATTGTGCTACTTTCTGCCGTCTTTTCTTATGATCAGGAAGTGTCCGAAAACTGATCAGCCCACCACCAAGTAAGAAAAGAATCGCCGTGTTTTATAGCCGCTCTGTCGTTTGACTTCCCCTTCCTAGACTCTCTTCCTAATCCTACAATTATTGCGATCATTGCGACACGGCTGCCACCTGCACTCAATGTCCAAAATGAAGCGCAAAGCCCAGTCGCAAGCGGTGGACCAGAACCCGTCCAAGAAGAAGTCCAAGACTTGTAAGTCCGCCAGTCGGCCATCGTACGATACTCGAAAAATTTGTGCGCTGGATTGACCGCTGCCACAGCACTGAGCGACGAAGATGCAAAGAAGAGGTTTAGGAAGGGGCTCTTCGACAAGAAGGTCCTACAGGAGTATACCCAGGGTTACGCAAAGTCGTCGCCCTACAAGCACAGCGTCATCCACGAGCTGATCGACGACAAGCTGCTGCGCTCCGTCCGGGAGGAGATCAAGAACAATGTATCCTTCACACCCAAGGAGACCGATATCTATAAAATCCACCAGTCCGGTGACCTTGCCAACCTCGACGGCCTGGACGACGACGCTCTGTCCAAGCTGCCGTCCTTGCTGGCCCTCAGGGATGCCATGTACTCGCAGTCCTTCCGAGACTATGTTGCGCATATCACCGGCTGCGGCCCCCTTAGCGGCCGGAAGACCGACATGGCCATCAATGTCTACACTCCCGGGTGCTATCTCCTTTGCCATGACGACGTCATCGGTAGCCGGAAGGTCAGCTACATTCTATACCTGACGGACCCGGACATCCCCTGGAAGGCGGAATGGGGCGGTGCGCTGAGGTTATTCCCTGTGAAAACTATCGAAGGAAAGGACGGCCAAGTCGCAAAAACACCCGCTCCGGACACTTCGAAGGTGATCCCTCCGGCCTGGAACCAATTGAGCTTCTTCGCCGTCCAGCCGGGCGAGAGCTTCCACGACGTCGAGGAGGTCTACCACGCCGAGACGAAGAAGCAGCTCCAGAAGGAGGGGGGCCGGGTCCGCATGGCCATCAGCGGCTGGTTCCACATCCCGCAGATCGGCGAGGAGGGCTACGTGGAGGGGGCCGAGGAGAGGCAAGCCAAGAACAGCGGCCTGATGCAGCTGCAGGGGAACCCGGACCAGTACGACATGCCGCAGGCGCGGGCGGTGGCGGTCGAGAAGAAGAAGCCGGAGCCGGAGCCGGAGCCGGAGCCGGAGCCGGGCTCGCAGGAGGCGGCGGCGGACGCCGAGTTCGACGAGGCCGACCTCGAGTTCCTGCTCCGGTTCATGGCGCCGACCTACCTCGTCCCCGACACCCTGGAGCAGATCGCGGCGCGCTTCGACGACGACTCGAGCATCACGCTGCCCGCGCTCCTCGGCAAGAAGTTCGCCCAGCGCCTGCGCGACCACGTCGCCGCGCAGGACGCCGCGCCGTCGCCGGAGGACAGCGTCGCCGAGGTCGAGAGGAAGAGCGCCTGGCGCGTCGCGAAGCCGCCCCACAAGCACCGGTACCTGTACCTTCAGGCCCAGGCGGCGAAGAACAACAACAACAACAACAACAACAACAAGAACGGCAGGAAGGTGGAGGACCCGTCGCCCATCCGGGAGCTCCTCGAGGAGTTCCTGCCGAGCCCCCAGTTCCGCCGCTGGCTGCAGATGGCCACGGGCTGCGCGGTCGAGAGCCACGACCTCATCGCGCGGCGCTTCCGGCGCGGCCGCGACTACACCCTCGCGACGGGCCACGAGGGCAGGGCGCGCCTCGAGGTGAACCTGGGCATCACGCCGACGACGGGCTGGGGCGACGACGACGGCGACTCCGAGGAGGAAGAAGAAGACGAAGAAGACGAAGAGGCGGAGGAGGACGGCGCACAACAGACCAATGGAAAGGGCAAGGGAAAGGGCAAGGGTAAGGAAAAGGCAAAGGGGAAGGAGAAGGCTAAAGACAAGACGAACGGGAGTAAGAAAGCGCCAGAGCCCGAAGCCGACTTGGCGGAGCCCGACGACGAGGATGTCGGCGGCCACGAGGTGTACATGGCGGGCGACGAGGACGCGGGCGAGGACGCGGCCATATACAAGTCGGGCGGCGGGGCCGCCGACGACGACGACAACATCCTGTTCTTCCAGGCGGCGGCGTGGAACAAGATGTCCATCGTGCTGCGCGACAGCGGCGTGCTCAAGTTCGTCAAGTACGTCAGCCGGCGCGCCCCGGGGGACCGGTGGGACATCTGCGGCACGTTCGAGGTCGAGGAGGAGGAGGATGAGGACGAGGACGATGATGAGGAGGGAGAGGGAGGGGAGGGAGCTGATGGCGATGATGATGCTAATGCCCGCCTCCTGGAGGACGATACCGAGGAGGAGTGGAAGGGGTTCTCGTCGTCGCCTCCGGATAGCGACTCGGATTAAGGAGTAGGTACTTGGCAAAGCCGTATGTATGTAGTAGGTCATGTAGGGAGCTGTCACGTATTTATGAGATATACCAACATGATTGATGATCATGACCTTGTCTCATTTTCAAGGTTGAATCTGACCTGCATGCACTTGCTCCTCTTGTGATGCTTGCCCACTTACTCGTGACATTATTGTATGAAGTATCAATGCTAGATGCTAGCCTATGCCGACAATGCTGCCGAGCCACCAAGATGCATCCCAACCGGCGCGCTTCTCGTGCGGATGATTCTGCCCAAAATGCATTGCCAAAATTCACAGAAAGAAGGCGGGAATCGAACCAAAAACAACAACAAAAGCCACGGCCTTGCCCGCGTGTACGCCGCAATCCCCCAAAAGTCTGACTGAACCTATGCGCCGGTCTCATGATGCATGCTGCTCGTCCTCAAACCCAAAAAAAAAAACTCCAAAGCCCGCGTACGAATGTCCATAGCCGAACACCCACCGATCTACACCATGTCTTTAAGCTCGTCCTTGCTCCTGGTGCGGACGAATGCATGCTCGAGGAAGTGCAACCAGACCTTGTTATTCTTCTTCTTTTTCTTCTTCTTGTCGCCTTTATGCTTCTTTCCCTTCTTCCCTTTCTTGTCTATTTCTAGGTTATCATCCTCATCTAACTCTTTGTCATCCTCGGATTCGGCCTCTTCTTCTTCTTCTTCGTCGACCTCGCCGTCATTCTCGCCTTCGAATTCGTATTTATCTACGAATCCGTTGGCTTTCGTCGAGGCCTGCCCGATCCGACGGGCGAGATCCAGTAGGCTCTTGACGGTCAGGTCTCCGAGTCTGTAGATCTTGTCGTCGAAGGTGGTGTACTCGACCTCGAAGCCGAACTTCCTCGGCTGGGGCTTGTCGTGCTTCGGCTTCTTGTCCTTGTGTTTCCCCGCGTTCCAGTGCGTCGACGACACCTCGTCGCCGTCCTTGTCGTCGTTTTCGTCCGCGCCCTTCGGCGGCGCAATGTCATTGTTCAGAAATGTCAGGTTGGCGTAGTACTGCGTGAACCCGGTGAACGTCAACGGCTGGGGCAGGTAGGCCGGTCCTGGCGGGTCTTTCTTGGCTGGCGGATCGGGGATGCGTAGGTTAGGATCCTTGGGTTTCTTGCCCTTCTTGCCGTTCTTTTTCTTTTTCTTCTCAATTTCAAGCTCAGGCTCGTCACGTAGTTCTAACGGACGTGGCTCGAATTCGGCGGAGGGCAACGCATTCGCGCCTGAGGAGCGCACAGCGTCTACCCACGTCGGGGTGTCTTCGATCCCCGTGATGTTATACTCAAAGACCCGCAGAGTGGGAAAATAATTTGGCACAACGCTGGGGCTGATGAAGGTCAGCTGGTACCGCTCTGCCCACGGGCCAAGTTTGTTTTTGCCCTTCTTCTTCTTGTGCTTCTTCTTCTTCTTGCCCTCCTCTTTCAGGCCTTCTTTAGGAGCAGGGACAGGCAGGTTAGCCCAGTCTTCCCTGAGCTCCATGAGATAGTCCTTGCTCGATTCTACCGAAAAGTGGTCACCCATGGATTCGCGGGCTTTGATGGGTCCCGCAGCCTCTTCGCCCGTGATGAGAGCGATGTCTACTTCCTTCGTGTCCTGGAACAGGAAGTGGTCAATGTTCATATGGCCGTATAACGACCCGACGATCACATCGCGATACTGCTGCAACCAGAGCGTATACTTCTGCCAGCACGTCTCCTCCCATAACTGCTTGCCCGAAGTTCTGGCAGGAGGAACATGTCCCATCAGTATGGCTTTCATGCCCCGCTCTCGCAAGAAGCCGAGCTGAACGCGCAGCCATTCGAAATGTTTATACCCAGGCTCAGAAGGCTGTACGCAGTCATCGATGCCGGCGTTGCGATCGAAGAAGTACATGGTGTTGAGACTGAAGACGGCGAGCTTGTTCGGAATGACCTCGGTGAAGAACCACCCGCCATACTCGAATGAGTGACGTTGCGACTCGGGGATGAAGCTCTTCCAGATGCCTGTGTAGGTTTGCAGGATGTCGTTGGGGCCTGGCATCAATACGTTGTGCGGGTATATATCATTGTTACCGAACGTGGGAACAACGGGGACAACTAATCCCTGGTCGTCGGAGAAGGTAGTGACGAAGCTATCCGCAATCCTGCGGTTCATCTCGAGAATGTCCTTGTTATGGCGGGGCTTCTTCTCATCGCTGTCATGGCGCGCTGAGTCGCCGGTCCAGACAACGAAGTCAATCGAGTCTACCAGGTTGGCGGTAATCCAATCCAAGGTCGTGTTGACCAGCGCAAGAGGGGAGTCGCAATCCGAAGTCTCGGCGCCATATGTGCCAGCGGGGCCATGTCCGCGGTGGCATGCGATACCCTCTTCAGTCGAGGTGTGGGCTTTGTAGTGTTCGTCGGGATGTAGATCTATTGTAAGACAACAACCATTAGCGCTGTAAGGGCGCTGAAAAGCAAATATGACAGATTGGGAGTTTGAAAGGTTTGGGTGTGTTGATGTTGTATTGAGCTGGTACCATACCTGTGATGTGAAGGAACCTGCCGTGCAGCTTGCGGCGTGACGTAGGGTGGTGGCCTGGCTGCAAGACATATTGCGATTGAGTTCCAGTAGCCGGAGCACTAATGACGAAAGTCGCCAGCAGGCTGGGAAGAGCCAACAACGCGCCCCTGAGCATCATGGTGGCCGGCAGCTAAGC
Organism: Xylaria sp. JS573; assembly: GCA_000966885.1. Classification (NCBI taxonomy): domain Eukaryota; kingdom Fungi; phylum Ascomycota; class Sordariomycetes; order Xylariales; family Xylariaceae; genus Xylaria; species Xylaria sp. JS573. Next base: position 931,099 of record JWIU01000010.1, read on the forward strand.
AGTCTACTGCTCGGAGAGCTACAGCATGTAAGGAGGACCGCAGATACATGGGAAGTTATACAAGACGAGCGAGCAGCCGTCAGATTATGGGCAAGAGAGAGGACCGAATATTCAAGAACACCCGACCCGTCGCTCTGGTGCTAAAAGTACAATTCCGTCATTCAAGGCTTTTAGATTCGAAGGAACTGACAAGTGATCGGCGGCCGACAGGGCCCTTGTCCGACCCAGGGATCCAGTAAAAACACCAGAAGCTAAAAAAGAACCGAGACCCCCAAAAATTGGCCTGAATGACAATTGGCTGTTACATGTAGTTTGTAGGGCTTCTTTGATCAGACGAAGATACATCGGTTTATAACCTCCCCGGCCTCCCAACAATCCTTTCAAGGTTTCCCGCGGATAGAGCGAAATACTTGCAACAAGACCAACACGTGCTGCGCTTTCGCGCCTCCTACTGTCCCGTGGAACATCCCCTACAAGGCTGAAAGGAGGGCGGTCAGCAGCGAATCACAGTCGCGCATCTCGCAACGTGAAGCGATGAATCGCGGAGAGGCGGCGGGTGGCGGCGGAGCGCTGAGACATCGTGGCCCCAGAATTCCCATCACGGGAGGGCACACGACACCGGGCTGACTGGGCCCAGGGCTCGCACTTGCCTGCTTTGCTTCCCTTTATTATACCAGCGCAAACCGTATGTTCCATTACCGTATGTTCCATTAGTGATTAGGCAGGTCTGTGAGAATTTTGGTCGTCACCTGCATCAGACCCCCGAGCTATGTGACCATCGAAGCCCCAAAACATCATATGTTTTGATGAAGCCGTCCAGACTGGCGAGAGCGCCACGCCAAGTCATGGGCAGGGTGGAGGATGCGCCGGTGCAGGGCTTACCCTAGACACATACCTCCAACTGGCCATCAAGGTGCGGGAGTCCGTTTCCACGACACACGATCATGCGGGGGACGCTTGTCTCCACAAACGGGCCAAAATCCCTTGCGGCGCCGTCTGTTTTTCGCCCGTCTTGCCTGTCATGCTGATTCTCTCCGCGGGGGGAGAGAGATTTATGTCTTGTCATCTGAAGCACTCGCGGGCAATGCTGCTGAGTTGTCACACAAGTCCACTTGCTCTTGATGTGACGTCAGCAGCTACAAGATCAGAGACCTAACGTAATGTGTAACTACCAGGGCTGACATGAGGTGAGTACGGACTGCATGACATTCATTAAAATCAGGTTAGGTATGATCGAGTTGCGGCCTCAGGTTTCCACTTGTTGGGTGGGGTGGTCGGTGCTTTCGCGCTACCTTCTGTACGCGCCGTGGATCAATCTCATGGAAATTTTTTCGATCTTCACATTCAACAGCACAGCCGATTCTCAATCTTCGTGATTGCTCAGAGACGAGTCCTCCCACCGTCTTCAAGGCCGAGTCCAGTGCAAGATCATAATAGGCCGTTCGTTTGAGGGAATTCGATTTCTATAAGTATTGGTTTCCTATGGTAAAATCTCGGCTACATCCGTGAGATGTTCAAACGGCATTCTAATTGTTCTTTCTCGGTAGTTTGGGTCTTTTTGTCTATCTGGATCATTCCTGAGAGACGCCACTGAAATCATCATTTGTCGCCCTTACTCCCAAGGAAATTGGGCATGCTCTTCCATAGCACTCCACTTCATATATCTGAACCGCTGCCAGAATATTGCCGGTGCTTTCCGTGCTCGTGGCTTGTGCTGACGCCGCGTGATGTGTCAGCCTCCTTGCCTCTGTACCCAACTGCTCTTTAGTCCCTGGCCGGCAAGCTACTTGTGTTGGAGAAGACGCTGCTCGTCGATTTCCTTGAGCTCGAGATCGTCCACTGAGTCGCCCTCGACAAGCTGATAAAACCTGTACTCCATGTTCTCGAACTTCGGCCCCTGGACTAATCTCTTCAAGAACCCAGAATGCGTGACTACGATGATACACTTCTCCGGACGAGTAAGGAGCCACTGCTTAGCGACCATTCCCCTTGTATGGAAAGCCTCCTCCGAATTCTCGTATATGCCAGTCTTCTGGGGATAGACCGAATCTAGCTGCGAGAAGTCGAAGTCTGGCCATTCACTCTGGATCGTAGGCCGGTCCTTGCCAATGTCACAGGGATTATCCGTTGTTTCCTTCACATGTTTAGCGATTCTTCGGTTCGGGTACGCGTGTCTAGTAATATGAGACACTCACCTGCCATTCAGCACGAACTTCGTTAGGGACTCCGCCACTCAACAGCCACTGTAGACCATAATGGGCAGTTTGCAAGGTGCGTGTTAAAGGGCTCACTACGACTCGAGTGTCTTCTGGTCTGAACGGAAAGTTATGACCGAGCTTAGTCGCGAGCTCTTTGCATTGCTCAAAGCCCTTCTCAGTCAAAGCCGGATCAGCCAACTTCCAGTCATGTGCTGCATCCTGTTAGACCCTGGTGACTCAATATAGGTGCTAAGGGTTACTTATCATTAATGTCTAGTGATGATTAGTCTAAGCTGTGACAGAACTGCGTGTAAATACATACTATGCAAAGCTTCGCCATGGCGTATGAGAATAATGATTGGGGCCATCTTGAATGAAGCGTTCCACTGGTTATCGTCAAATCGGGTAGTAAGTGTGTCGTGTGGGTAGATGAGGTATGAAGCAGATCAATATTTGCCGTGCATGATCTTCCCTTTTATGCATTATACTGTCTTCTTCTTGAGAGGCGAAGACGAGGCAAACAATATGAGATAATCGTTAAGATCAGGAAGTTTGCTTGCTTGGGAGATGGCCGTCATGGTGAACTGGCACGTAGCAGTCAGGCAGTATGAAGTGTTACCGTCTTGAAGCTTGTGCGTGCCATTCACTTATCGAAAGTTGAATTCGCTTAGTGCAAACAACGAGCCTTCCCGGAGAAGCTCCGGCAAATGAATGCAAGGGATACCAAATGCGGAAGACCCCAAAGCCGCCCGCTACGAGTTTGTTTTCCCTTTGTGCGCGTGGCCAGGCTGATACAACTAATTAATTGCAATATACTGTCTAACCAAACAACGGGTAGAAGTTCAGTTCTCTCATGTTTGCTCCCGATAGACATGAGCCTACGGTCGATCTTAGGTGGCTCGAGCCGGGTTAGGAAGTCCTCCAAGAGGATTGGCGCAAAACGAGCCGCCTCCTCAGCATCGTCTTCGTGGCCTGCCTCTCTCCCTCGTCGCAAGCCGGGAGTTCAGGACGACAAGCTGTTGACGGCAGATAACGATGACGACGACGATGACGATCTCTTCAACGACAAGCTCGACGACTATGGGCTCGTCAAGGCCTTGGCGACCGACCTGAACCTACGCGACACTTCCCAAGCCATCCTCTACATTCGCAGTCACATGTTCTCCACGATGCCCGAGCAAGCGGCCGGGATGGGCTCTGCACGAATAGCGGAAGTGTTGAACTACCGAAAGCGATTTCCCCCGATCGTGACGGTTTCGCATATACAAACTCTGTTATCATCGCCGAGCGCAGTCGAACGAGAAATCGCCGAACTCGCGCGGGCCGGGTTTATACGCAAGGTAGTAGTCGCGCGGCGGGGAGACATAGGAGAGACGGTGGTCCTTTCTACGGACTTCGAACAGATGGTCGAAGACTCTACAGGCTTGGACGGGAGCATCAAGGAGAAACTGAAAACGTTTCTCAAGGACAAGCCAGGAGCCCAGATGGTCAACGCGACCGCGTTTCGTGCTGGAGAGATCGACCAACTCATCAGGGCGGGCTTCCTGACGGCGCACCATACGGGCATGATCAGTCGCGGGATTATGTCAGATACTATGAACCTCTACTCGCGGCCCGAAGACAAGGGGACGCTCACGTCGCTCGAGACGGTCTCGAGACAGCCGACCGGCTCACTCGGCACGGTTGGAGGAGAAGGTGCCGTGCATAAAGCCGGCGGCAGTGGCGGGGGCTCGTCGCAAGGCTGGCTCAACACCGGCAACACCACCGAGCTGAGGCTCGCCGTGCCGGGGAACGGCACGTTCCTGAAGCTGCTCTCGGCGGCGCTGGATCACCTCGTGTCGCTGCTGGGCAAGGCGTCGCGCTTCCGGGAGGCGCCGGAGACGGCGCTGCGGGACCGGTGGGACGGCGGCGTCGCCGCCGCGAAAGGGGACGAGGCGAGGTACGCGGCCAAGCGCGCGAGGGGCGAGTTCGCGGGCCTGCTGCCCGGCCAGACCAGGAAGTGGCGGCAGTTCCACGGCCTGTCCTTCGACTGGGTCCTGCAGGAGGCCGTCGGCTCCGGTTTGGTCGAGGTCTTTGAAACCCGGAGCGTCGGCCGCGGAATCCGTGCCCTGTAATGCATATGTCTCCTTGCAAACATCCATTGGCCAGTGTGACGGGACAGGCGGGAACATCGGCTATGCCTACCTAGTTGGAGAATGAACGCCAGGCCGCAGCAAACCCCAAGGAACAAATAGCGTTCCTGTCAGCATGGCAAAGAAAGGCTTAGACAAACTCCTGGTAGGGTTTTACTCCCAGGTGATACACAATGACATTATCGTTCATATGGCGTCGCTAACTGATTGGAAGGCCTGTCCCTTACTTTATTCTAGATAGACCGAACAGGAAACTTGACATGCCCCTGATAGGAAGTACATAACTCAGATGCCTACTTGAACCAAAAAAAAAATGGCTGGCGTGCCAGTAGATTACCCCGCACTCTATCCAAAGATCTTTCGCTCTTCTTCATCTTTCAGGGTCTTGTATGGTACGAGTGATGGTGATCTAGATTGGCGGCAAGGGTGTGTAAAACGCCAGTTTCCCGGAACCATCAGCTATCGGTACTTGGAATCGTTTGATCGCCGGCACGTAGTCATGCCAGCAGGTACGAGCACATATACACATGCAGTAAATGCTACCACCCAGTAGCTGCGCGATCCCGTGCCGAATTCCTAGTGGCGTGTTCGGGAAACAGGGCTCGGATCGTGTGGGATAGACCGGTGAACCCGGGCTCGACAGCTTTTGGAGATGGTTGCGAATGCGTTACACTGTAGATCGGTGATAGGGTGATCGCCTACGGGGAGTAGACGGAATAATACCTACCCAAAGACTTGGGGTTGGTAACCAGAACTGGGTAGCCAAACACAATACCTAGACGTCTTGTAGGTCCAAGCACTCGTACAAAAGATGTCGTTTTATGCATCGGAATTATTGCCTATTCGCATCGGCCACTCGTAGATATTAAACGTATATCCTCAGGCCTCGGCACCAAGGCTCTCAGATTAGCTTTGACTCTGATGAAACGTGTCCCATCTCGGATACCTTCGCCCAATCTCATGTCGACGGCGCAGAGAGGCTGGCTGTTTAACAGAGGTTCCCTTGACAACATGCCACCCACCTCAGGTTCCCGCACCCTTAACAGATCGGTGTTATTTGCCCCTACTGCTACGCAATCGACAATCCATTCCTTTATATCCGTAAGCGTGAATAAGGCAATCTCCATCGAACTATGCGTATGAAAAAGGGAAGGATATGTCATATGTGGACATATGTATGGACTCTTATTCCCCATGGCACAGGAGGCACGTACGCAACCCGTCAAAAGGGGGAATTCCTGGGTCTCTTATCTAATTTCTATGCCGAATGAGGGTTGCTTAGGCGTCGGAGATTAATACTTTCGGTTGCAGACGCGAGCTGGGATCTACATAGTAGGGTTGCCGCTCAGCCTGATCGTGAGCGCAAGGACCGGGAGTTCATGCTCGAAGAAACGCAAAGGGCCGCAACGGTGGGCAACTTCACCACATCATAGTGTGTCATCGGATGGAGTATATAACGATGAATGCGTTGGTTGGCATTCTTCGTTCTTTTAGCTGCCCCTGATGGCTGGGGGGATCTTTGATCGGACCTAGCCCGGTGACAGGGGATGGGTTTTCGGGACTGCCATGCCGTCGCGTCTCCTGTATCTGGGAAATGCGCCGTCGACGACGCCACGCCAGGTGTGCAGCTCCCGCCATCGTGGTGCTCGCACTACTGCACAACGCCAGCCCCGATCACACCAGACAGCCAGAGTATCGTTTTTCTGCGCAACTGGACGCGCAGGCGGGTTGTCACCCACGCACCCACGCACATCGTGAAGGTGGTGGGATGGATATGGACCGTAGGAGTGTTAGACCCGTCCTAGTTTCGCGCCTTCTTGTGCCTCGACGCTGCAAAAGCGGGAGTTACAGTTACAGTTGCAGATGTAACCACACACATGCAGGTCCAACGTCCGTTCTTGCTTGAGGACTGCAGGGTTTCCAAGGTCTCTCTGTTATCGTGCGCGCCGCCTGACATGGCCGTTACGAATCGAACGGGCCAGGGTGTGTGCTATGGGGCCCCTTTTTCCCTTTTCCCCCCACAATCAATTATCACGCAGTCTATCAAACGACCTATCAAGAGCCTATTCACGTTCAGCCTCTCTCATCACACCAACCGCAATCATATGTGGCACATGGCATCGGGGCCAATCGGCTTGAAGCTCTTGCCAATGGCGTTATCGCGGTAATTTCCAGGCCGACAAAGATACTCACATATATATGCCCGAAAACAATTACGGTATAGTGATAACTAAGAAATCGCAAATGCAAGCAAGTAGCGCGGGACAACGGAGGAAGAGATCGAGGATAGTTCACTCGAGAGCGAACTACCTACATGTTCGCGCCCATCCGCGATGATCATCACGCAACAAAGTAGATTACGAAACTACTTCGGGGTCATGTATCGTACATCTTATCTCAATCTGGGATAAAAACAGAACACCGAATCCTACCAGTGTGCTGAGAACAGCCTAGCCCAGAAAGAGGTTTGGCTAGACCCCTGACTTCCAATGGAACAGGAAGCCGAGGAAGTACCTAACGCATGGTTAAAATGCTCTTGATATGGAGACGGCATCTATTAGTGTAAGCCTTGCCGACATACATAGTGCACGCACGTACTATGATATAGTACGAGCACTCGGGGCCATTAAGATATCTCACCGAGAACACGAGCACGCGTCTAGTACATAGTAATAGCTATAACTCAGCACATTTCTCGCCACAGATTCGGCGGCGCGGAGGCGCGGGCGATATCATCATCATCTCCACACAGATGCCCTATGTACGGATACAGTAGGCTCGCAGTCCACTCGGGCTACATCGGGTATGGCGTCTTCGCCTGGTGGCTGCTGATCTTGGTAGCTGCCACCATATCCATCGAATAAGCAACCGTGCAGATGGGTTCTTGCTAAATTGTATGTGTTATTAGCGATATTACGCTAGCAGACGGACGTAGTTCCTGGATATATTCCCAGCGCTGTGTACCTATCATGTGCCAACGCGATCGATAAGGGGTCTTTCGAAGCCCAATTACCTGCCTATTACCTATCCTCTGTGGACAGGCAATGTCGCAGTGGTTGATGTGCATGCGAGATAGACACGATAGAAGACGACGCTACGTAGTACCCGGACAGATAGTACATACTGTCCGTCCCGTCTGCAATTGTTGAAGCCGGAGAGGCGGTTCTCCTCCAGGGAATACCCATTCACCACCAAAACCTTGTCATTAAAACGTTGCATATATCCCTGTATCTGCCTACCTAGACCTTGCTACATGCATGGGCCGTTATTGCGCAGGGGGATGGAGGTGAGCTTAGCAGGACCTGGTGCATATGCACGCCCACGACTGGAAATTTGGGGGGGTTACCTTAGGTAGCTAGCAGCTTCAAGGGGGGATGGAGGGGAGAGGAGGCGAGAAGGAGGAAGATAGCACTCATTCTTTTTGTCTCTCGTTTCCCCTCTGGCGTCACGCCTCTCCTTCTCTTCATACCAGTTTCGCATGTCTCATCGTAGACATTGTCTCTCCCTCTCGGTACGGGGAGCGGTTTCGAGAGCGGCCTCTTGTTGAATTGTTTTACTTGGGCTAGGTGGCCACGGATTACCTAAATTAGTGGCGGGTTCTAGCACATTTCGGAGACCGGGCGACTCTGTACAGCGTATCTTGAAGTTGCCCCCCTACGCTCGTTGTACCGTTTTTTACATTGGTTGAGTTGGAGTAGCTTCGTGGCTGCAGGTGAAAGAACAAGCGCTGAGCACTGAGCACCTTGCACATCAGTTTTGCACATCATCAATTGATTCGGTCAGGGTCAAGGTTCTGTCAGTCTCCACCTCCACTGCCTCTTCCCCCAAAGAAGCCCCAACCCATCTGCCCATCTGGCCTAGCAGAGAGGGACAGAGGGATTCAGAGCTGCCAATCAATCAATCCCATCCACTGCCCACTGCCCATCCAGCCATCCTTCTACCGTTAAGAGGTACCTAACAGCCCAACCGCAGCCAGCCCGGTCCGGCCGCGACGCTTTCAATTCACCAAGCGATCAATCACCTTCAGTTCTACAACACGCTCTTCTTACTCGCGCATATCCTCGTTCGGGTGTTTTTGTCCCTTCTTTTTTCTTCTCTCGTCAATCCCGGGTCTTCTGCCTCAGTCCGACGACCGCCATTCATTCCTTCCTGTCGACTTGTTGCCTTTTGCGTTTCCGCTTTTAGATACCCTCGCTCGCTCGCACTCGACTTTTAGAAGAAGAAACGGCCCCGAATACGTAGCTCCCGTCGTTACTACCCGGAACAAGCTTCTCGAAACACTCGGACCGAACTGAGCGAAAAGAAAAGTAATTCGCCTTACGAGCCGAATAAAAGAGAAAAGAAAGAAAAAAATAGGTGTTACAATTCCGGTTCTGATCTCATTTGTCTCTTGTACCCGCCGCCAATCCGCGAAACCAGCCGTCGCTGGACGATCCCACTGTCGTCTCTTGGTAGTCCTGTGGGGGGAACTTGCTACTTCGAACGTTCTTCCTGCCTCCTACCATCGCGAGCAGCTTCTATTTGGACCTGTTGCTGCACGACCTAACCACATACGCCTCTTTGTTCAAGCTCGCAACCCAAATAAGTAAGCAGGCCGACATATCGAAATTTATTCAATGCACCAGCAAATGCGCAACTATTCAATACTTGGCAATTAAGAATCGGAATGTTGACAAACACTCACGGATAGACTTTTATCTTGCGCATTACGAGCTCGACCCAGGTTCATCCCCACGCACCCAAAGTTTCATCGGCGGCACATCTTCCCACAGTCGCACCTACCCAGGTCTTTGCTGTCCGAGCCCGTTAGAGTTGCCTCGATCAGCTGTAATCTTGACTGCTTGGGTCCAGCCCTGCTCGAGCAAACCTGATCGGCCGTCTTGCAGCTCACCGACCAACCTCGAAAGTCGGGCATAGGGTTTGGAACATAACCTACTCAGCCCTACACAGCGATATAGCGAACACCTCTTGATATGACGCGACGAGAGTGCCAATGATTGCACTGTAACCTTGCGTTCGAACCCCGAAGCTTCAGATTTTATAACGTTGGTTCCAATTAGCGTCTGCTGGGTTGAGTTCATGGAGTTGTAATCGATAATAAGCAACCTACCCAATAAGCCTGTTCTCTTTGTTTGCGAGGCTATAAACCGCCTCACTCTTTACCGCCATGACGACAACCTTGCCTAGGGCTCGTCCTTCGACAAATGGCCCTCCAACCTCTGCCCTGCCAGCGTTACCTGTTCCAAAGACTCGAAAGAGCACTGGCGGTCTGGCAGCTTCTAGTAGGAAATCGAGCACTGCTAGAAGTGGGCTCCGAACTCCGTCGTCAGCCGTCCCTACCAGTTCTACGTCTCCATCGCCTACTACGGCCCTCCCGCTTCCTAAAGGCTCAAATGGGACGCACAATGCTGGGAAAACCATTAGGAAAACTGTCAGCATAAACTCGTTTCCCCAGCCGCCGAGTCGCGTCGCAAGTCTCCCGCCAAGCCCACTATCAAATGCCGTCACTCCTATCAGGAAGTCTCGCACAACCCATCCAACACCGAAGGTTGGCCACTTGGCTAGTAGCACACCAAGCCTACTCAATGGCAGTGCGGAAGGCAAGTCCCTTCTGGGAGGTGCGGGTACTAGGAATTCAGACGGGCTCATCAGCGTTGCGTCTCCTCCCCAGAGCCGCAGCTCTTCCGCTCAAGATTCTTACTCAACTTCGGCGACGACCTACGACGACCCAATCGACTCGGCTGGAACTCCGACCAACGATAAACGCGCTTCGAAAGGTGCCGAGGGCAAGGGAAATGTCCTTGTTAGTGTCAGGGCGAGACCCGATGCCGGGAGTAGCAGTAACAATAGGTCGGAGGGCGAATGGCTGGTAGACGGCCGGAAGTCGTTGGTGTCCTACCGTGGTCGTGAGGGAGGCGATTATTTCTATGGTAAGTACTGCGGACCCCTACTTCTCGCCCACTTGCCAACTGAACTATTCGAATAGATAATGTATTTTCGACACATGATGACAACAGCAGAGTCTATGACCACATCGCCAAACGTTTAGTCCGCCGTGTCATGGAGGGATACCATGGCACCGTATTTGCGTATGGTATGACAGGCACCGGAAAGACTTTCTCCATGCAGGGGACTGCATCGTCTCCAGGTGTAATCCCGCTGGCCATCACGGATATTTTCTCATACATTCGCGAGACGCCTTCCCGGGAATTCTTACTGCGTGTTAGCTATCTTGAAATCTACAACGAAAAGATCCACGATCTTCTCAGTATGCCTACCGGCAATGGCGCCGCAGGGGCCGCTGCGCAGGAGGAGATCAAATTACGGGAAGACAGCAAGCGGGGTGTCTATGCCACCCCCTTGAAAGAAGAGATCGTTCAAAGCCCCACGCAGCTGTTACGAGTGATTGCTCGGGGCGATCAAGCTCGTAGAACAGCAAGTACGCAGTTCAATGCGCGAAGCTCTCGAAGTCACGCCGTCGTACAGATCGTCGTTGAGAGCAGAGAGCGCATGCCTACTGGCGCTGTGGAGAGCAAACGCTCGGGCCTCCCGCCAGGCGGCGTTCGCGTCTCTACATTGAGTTTGATCGATCTAGCCGGCTCGGAAAAAGCCGCCGAGTCGAAAGAACGTCGGACAGAAGGCTCCCACATTAACAAAAGCTTACTGACGCTTGGAAACGTCATTTCCAAGCTCTCGGAACACAAAGAGAAGGATGGAAAGGCAACCGACAAGGATGGGAAACACTTGCCATACCGTGATAGCAAGTTAACCCGCCTTCTTCAAGGAGCGCTCTCGGGAAACTCACTGGTCAGCATATTATGTACCATTGCAACCGGCTCCGCTGGTACTTCCGCCTCTGCGAATAGTCACACAACTGAAACTCTGAATACGCTCAAATTCGCTTCTAGAGCCAAGAACAGCATTGTCAGTCACGCTAAACGGGCCGAAGAAGCGTTAGGCGTTGGGGGAGAAGGAGGTGCGAGGGTTCTCTTGGAGCGTTATCGGATGGAGATTCAGGAGCTCAGGAGCCAGCTCGAGACCCAGGCTCAGGCCAAGGCCAATCCTAACAAAGTTGAAGAAGAAGACGACGACGATGATAAAGCGAGGGACGAGGAGGAAGAACGCCTTCGCGAAAAGGAAGCCGAGGCGAGGCATGAGGAACAGATGTTGGAGATGCAACTTGCGCGCACGGCGCTCAAAGAACGCATAGACCACCTGAACCGATTAATCCTCAGCTCGAAGTCTACCGGAGTCAACACGGGTGGAACGTACAGTGCCTTAGGCATGCACGCCCGGTTTTCTCAGACGTCTCTTCGCACGTCAGTTGCCACCTCGACTGGTAGCCGTCCATTCCTGGAGAGAACAACATCTGTAGGATCTTCTTCGTCCACCATTGGACGTAAATCGATCGAGCAGCGACATTCAAGCGGTAGCGAACCCAAACCGAACGAGGATGAAGATAGTCTAGGTGAATATGGCGATGGCACGGCATCCTTACAGGCCCAGAACCAGGCGCTGCAGGCAGACCTCGCCGATAAGAACCGATATATTACTACTCTCGAGAAGCGACTTCTGCAAGCTCGACGCGCCAGTGCCTCGCGGACGTCTGCCGGATTCTCGTCACCGAGCAAGGGTATCATGGTTGGTGAAGACCATAGCGTTTCGAGCGCGCTCAAAGAAAAAGACGCCGAAATTGCGGAGCTGAAAGCGAGGCTCGAGGACAAGGACCGAATGGTATCAGCTCTTCGTAATGCAGCTCGATCGAGAGATGCCGCGGAAGGCGTCGATGGCGCCAAGATCGACAGCGCTAAGAGCGAGGCTCGGTCGTCTCTACTGTATGAGCACGCAGCAAGCCCGCCGCCCCAGGGGGCTCTACCTGATCCGCCCGTCTCCGTACCGAAGGTCGTAGGTAGTTTACCAGTTCAGAAACGGACGAAGAGCGTTGACGAGATGAGTCGGATATTGGACGAGATGATTCAGGACCAGGTTGAGACAGGCCACATCGTCAGGGGCGCCCGTGGCAGCTATCGAGTGGCAATCGACCCAAAGGATGAGGGTTTACCAGACTCGAACGATCCAAGTCCCGAGCCACCGCGGCGAAGCGCATCTGCTACGAACGAGCCTACGCAGGTTGCGCAGGAGGCGTAGATAACCCCATGCGCGATCCAGGGAGCAATATCAATCTTCTTTGCTGTTTAACGAGGCGTTCCGGTTCAGTTCTGCTTCTCTCTACCGTTTGTTTTATACCCTGTTGAAATTTATACGTTTGCTATGCCGGGAAACCCTGTGGAACACGAATGTCCTGACGAGGGAAAGGGAGGTTGACGGGTCATTTTAATCGTTTTGGCCGGGTTGTCTGTCGGACAAGAAAAAAGCAGATGTTGTTTTTGTTATCATTAAATGAGAGAGGGGAGGTTATGTAGCATCCCCCGCCCCCTTTCCTCACGACGGCGGCCGACGGGAACGTGATCCTTGCCGACGGGAGGGGCGCCTTCGACTTGTATATTATTTGTAAGCCGTGTTTAGCTATAGCTCGTCTCTCAAGAAGAGAGACAGAGAAGGTGGAGCGGGAATATGATATAATCATCATGCACTTTGTGCTGTTTTTCTCGTTCAATCGACTTTGGATGCGCTGGGAATGTGATTGAAACGGCACAGACAGGAGGTTGGTTGCTTCCGAGGATCGTATCGCCACCCTCAGCACCATCACCATGATGAATGTTGGGGGTTTGGCATGTTGCGTCCCCGGGAAAGCGAGTGACTGGTCTCTTCTCGCGGCTAGGTATGTTCCATATGCGCGGCTACTTTCCCCGGGTTCCCGGGGGGGCCGTCGACCCAGGGGGGTTTGGGGGGGCTACGTCGATGCCCATCGCGAAAATTCGAAGTTATCGAGCAGACGCATTCCTCCGGGTTCCTATCAGTTCGGCCAACCGCAGCGAGGTTTTATTACCTGCTGTCTATCTGTCTATTTGTGTGTCGTCAGGCCATATCTTCGCAGCCACTCGAGGTAGATGGTGGTGAGCTGCGCGTCGATTTCTGTGACAAGAGGATTCTTTAGGCATGCCGGATTCGGGTATAAGAAGCAAAAAGGAGACGCGGCCCACAAACAAGAGATATCTCGTCAGGGACTGGACTGGACTACGGCGCGTATAATCTACTCTGGTAGGATTCCGTGGGCGCAAGCCGTACCACCCACCACCATACTGGTCGATAGTGTAAGTACGCGAGTATGTGTGTGTGTGTGTGGGCCGCCATTGTGTAAAGCTGAAACCTCGAAACACCAAGATGGAAGATTCTCATAGGATGCCCTCATCAGATTATATCTACCTAGGTCGGGTTCAGCAGCGACGCCTCTAACCTTACGCCTCTCAGATCTCGTAAAACCAACCCGATTTCGGGCTGAATGAAGGGCGGCTGGCAGGCAGGCTGGCAGGCAGGCAGGGCGGAAAATCAAATCACGCTGGCGCGGGGTGCCTGTCCGTCTGTCTATTTTTGTGAACCGCAATATATCTTTTATTTTTGGTCGGATGTCGGGTCGTGTAGTGTAATTAATGGCGGAAAAGCCTCGTTTGTTTGTTTGCTACCTGCTCAAAACGGCTAATTTCGGTCTACACGGGCTCTCTCTCGTATATACATACATGGACATGAGCGTCAAACGGACGACTCGTCCCAGACTTGATGACAAATGATAGGATTCGATAACAGTTTATGTTCGTTTGCAAAAACATTTCTCATGATGAGATGCTGGAGCCTAGCCACTCTGAATATCTAGGTAGATATGGTGGCTCCACGATCCCCAGGCTGTACGACAGACAGGACGAGCCAGGTAAGCAGGCTAAATAATGCCTAGAACGTAGAACAACGTGAAGGAGAGCTTAGACACCATCTCATTATCTGTGACTGGGTCAAAGTTCGTGCCACCTTTCTCACGTTGCAAACGTTTGCGAAGAACGGCTCGGCGAATACAAGACAGGTTGGTCCAACGAAGACGAAGCCACCCACCCCACCGTCCACCGTACATAGTCCAGTCTAGGAGTTCTAGTCAACCAGTCTCTTTCTTTGCGGCGGTCAATGATACATCTGCCGGTGGCCTGCGCGGCAGTGGAGGAGGAGGCTCATGAGGGGGCCGAGGTAGGAAAGCAGATGCACCTGTGATATTTACATATTATGTAGGTAGTTGCTGTACGTACATATACATGTAGACTGACATGTAGGCTGACAGAGACCGACATGCAGACGCCTACTCAGCTACTGCATTCGTATTCCGAAGTTGCTGTAGGTAAAAGCTGTGGCTATGTCGTCTTCTGATTGACAGTTCCAAGAGGGTCTGTGACGGGGATCGTCGGTGATCTGGCCCGCACCAAGGAGCCCGAGCCAGCGAGTTGGAAGCCATTCCAGCCACATACCTCTTCGTACCCGTACGTACATCTCGCCCACCTGCCTATCATGACCGGGGACTATTGAGGGGCGCCCGAGGCATCCGAAGACTGGAGCCTCCTCCTGTGTACTAACTAGTAGGTATAGAATTGCCTACGCAATTGCGTCTTTATGTACATACATGATATGATGTACGTGAGAGAGGCGTAAATCATCTCTTATTTGGAAATGAACAAGAGGGGGATAAAAAGGCAAAATTCAGGGTCCGGCGAGCAGGTGTCTGCGAGGGCATCCAATCCGCCAATCTGGTGCTGTCTGGCCCCAGGAATTGATGCGCCAATCAGAAAGGGCCCCCGTCCAAGCGACCCCTTAGCGTGTTTCATGCGCTCAGGGGTTTCAAATGGCGAACCCCCCCTACCCCCCTCCATCAGCGACCATCGTCGGCCAATCATCCGGCGTCAGGCCTGCCGAACTTGGCTGAGGTCTGCTTGGGGCAGCCTGAGGACGGTATCATCCGAAGCCGGGTGCACATGTGGGGGGATACGATACCTACCTAACCTTACCTACCTGACCTACCTAGCCTGTACTCGATACACACGACTGTCTGCACACATCTTGGGTCTTGGGTTATGGGCAGGGCTTATCGCAAGGAAACAAAACAACCTAGCAGCCCTGAAAGAATGTCATCCCGAGGCAACCTGCCCAAGATGTACTATCTACCCGCACCCTGTCCACTACTAGGTAGTATGTATGTAAGTCGGCTCCATGTTCATTCATCGCCCTACTGTATGTACATGTACTACGTAGAGAAGAAGATGTGAAGATCTAAGAAAAGGAAGGACCTGATGAAGGACGCCCCGGCCCAATGATGCAACGCGCAGCCTACCGCACGTCGATTCCTGTCCACACCTGATGGGCATGGATGTGGCCTCTTAGCTGTACCGAATGGGATACCTTATCGCCTTTTCATTCGCCGCCAGAAAGGCTATGGACAATCCTGCATCTTGTTTCCGCGTTTTCGTCTTATCCACCACCTACCTAGATAGGTACCTGAGGTTTGTAATCAGACGTGGGTCAATGTCCATGTATCCGATGCCCTGATGCCTTCCAATTTGATGTTTGCCTTTTACGCGTACTACTAGGCATGTATGCCCACGTACTACCTACATGTAGGTACTACGTCCACGTATTGTATTATGCGTACGAGTACGTTGTATGGAGGTCTTCCTACATACCTAGGTATCCACCACTTTGGTGCTAAGTCAAGTATGTTATGTAGGTGTATGTACCTGGATAGCTAGAATTACGTGTATTCCAGTAGGTAGGCCGCGCCAATTCGGCTGCGGCCCGTGAGTTCCAAATGCTTGTGTTGGTCTTTAGTGGCCCCTGCCACTCAAAAACAAGCCCTTGCAAATCCATAACAGGCCCGATGGAGATCGTTGGGAGATCGCCTGTTTCTACTTCCTCTTTTTGTTTGTCGCCGGCGCCGTCGCCATCAGTCTTTTTTCGTAAGTTTATGCCGACATGGCCAGAGACGGCTCTTGTTTCCCTCTTCGTAGCCTCGGGTTACAGGTGTGGTAGCTGGATCATTTGACTACAGGCAGTAAGTACATAGAGGCTAAGGTTCTTTTCTTCTCTCTATTTTCTACTATCGGTTATGGTGCGTGTGTACCACGTTATGTACTATGTAGTATCTCTCATCCTCTTACCCTGACATCATCCCGCCCCGCCTACCCGCTTCGCTAGGGCTATGCTGTCATTCATCTTTCCATCTCTCTCTCTCTAACCTCGTCGTGTTACAGCTGCTCGGGGTGGTCGTCCGTCCTGGAAGGGACTTGCAACGACCCCCATTTTTATCTCCTGCGAATTCACATGTACATGCACACTGCGCCAGCCGGCCAGCCAGCCTCAAGAGCTCCAAGTTTCCGTTCTCACCACCTTCCCCAAAGACCCCCTTTAGTCGTACTGTTTGACTGTGTGTGCCCCGGCTGCCCGGTGCTTTTCCACGCCGCATCGTGTTCCGCGTCGTGTTCCGCATTCGAGATCCGTTTCTCGCTACTGGTGGCCCTCCCTCGACAACGGTGCCACGGCTTTGGCAAACATTGCCACTGCTGCCTGTTCTTCTAGTCCAAGGCTAGATATCTTCTAGCCTTTCCTACCTTCTCATGGTCACCCGACTCTCCACAAAACACATTCACCGTTCCTACGTATACAACCACGCGGCGTTGTGGCTGTTGTCTTTGTTGCCCTCTCTCCGTCTCGTCTTTCTTTCACTTTCTCTTTTTCATGTGCCAGGGGCATTCCATGAGTCTTCGTTCTGCTATTCCAGCCGTCTTGGCCCTCGGCTTAGTCGAATAGCGCATCTGGGATCGTCACCTCCCTGCAACTAGGTCCTGGTCGACCCCATTTAGTTCCATTTCCGTGGGACAGGCCCTGCAGGCCTCTTTGCATTTTAGTGCTGAGAAGAAGAAAAATACTAGCTATTGGATCATCACACACCTACTTATTTCGGATACGATCACCTCCACTGTCTTCGACCTTAGGCCTATGGTACAAGTACCGCGTTGTACAAAGTCCCGGCCACCACCCGGAGTTTCCCTACATATGCGACTTGAGGATCACCACCTTCGGCTGTGATGTGATGATTTGTTCTTCCATACACTACAGGTGGAGGTGAGAAACTCGAATCGCCCTATGCCTACTATCTAATTCTTGATGGCTGTACATCGACTCTGACCTACTTGTCACTCCTTTACATCTAATTTTTGAAATTCTATCACTGCTGCTGTGTCAGCAAGTCAACTGTTCACTCCTTTTATATTCGTTAACCCGTCGTTTCGTAAGCGAGCAGGGCGTCTCCTCACTGTTGGAGAATCCTAGCACCCTCACCGTCGGCTTCGCTGCCCAACTACAGAGATGCCACCAACTCTAGATCTCTCCGAGAGCACTCACGCGAAGATGCTCGTCGCAACACCTCGACTCAACTTGCGCAGAGCCGCCTCATACCAGAATGACAAACCGCCTCTGTCAGCCACATCGTCAAGTTTTAACATCAACCATCTTATCTACTCTCCGCCACCCTCGCCTGGGTTGCCGGCCCTGGTACCCCGGCCGCGGAAGTCACCCATCACACCAAGGCCGAGTAGGGTGCTCCGAGCGTTTGCCTGGATCATTGGGTTCGCATTATTGTTATTTGTTGCAAGGGCTGTGGCGAGAAGGAATAACATACTCGTGCCTGTTCTTGAGTGGGCCTTCGACGGTAATGAGGAATATGAGATGGTTGGCCAATACGAATTACCGGAATTCCCTACCCCGATTGCGGTGACCGACCGGAATGGGAGGTCGAAGTGGACTGTTTCTATCCCGCCCACGTACGACTTTCCGTTATCAGTGAAGGAGTACTCGGATATTTGTATCAAGTGCCGGGAGGTTTCAGCCCGCGTTCAGGAGCTGCACGGCCGAAAACACCACCAACAAGCCGAAACTGATTACTATTACGAGGATCCGTACTTCCTGGATGTCAGCGACGCCGAGAAACGTGGTCTCTTACCCGGTGTGGAGGGCAAGGCGGGGAAGGTAAACTCACAGGCTCAAGAAGGCCTGGTTGGAGAGGACAAGGGGCAGTTGGTCGGCAGGGATGTTTGCAAAACGTCATTGACGTTTGTTCTTGAAACGCCAGACGCCGGACTAGGTCCTACGTTGATGATGCTGTGGATGGCATACGGTCTCGCGCAGAAAGAAAACCGAGCTTTCTTCATCGACGATTCGCGATGGGCATATGGCAAATATACTACTATCTTTAAGGCTCCGCCGATGCCCGACTGCAACCCGCCCCCGCGCCACGAAATGTTGCCTTGCCCTCACAGCGCACGGCATTTGGTAGTATCAGCCGCCACAGCGACCGAGACCTTTGGCAATAGCTTTAATAAGGAGTACGAAGATTTACATCGGAACAATGTGAACCGAGAACGACCCATGTATGGCCTCGCACGGGCTGGATACGAGGCTCTATTCCGACTCAACGACGAGGATCAGCCTTACGTGGACAATCGCGTTCGGGAGTTGAGGGCAAGGGCAAAGGTGCCGGAAGGAAACAATAATGACGGCATGGTCATCGGGGTGCATGTTCGACATGGCGATTTACATCCATACGAATTCCAGTATCACGGGGCGTATATACCCCTGAATCTGTATACTCTGAAGGCCAGAGAGATCCTGGAGGACTACCACAACTCCAGTACCATCCTCGGCGGAGAGGACGTGGTCGCTAAGCAGCACTCGTTCCGGATCGTGGCTTCGGACAATCCCGACGTGTACGAGAGCGACGAGTTCCTGGGCTCCATCCGGGCGCAGGAGCAGATCCGGCTGGCCAGCAAGCAGCAGATCAAGCAGGCGCACCCGGACCGGCGCGTGATGCACAAGTTCGTGGACGAGACGTTCGGCTGGGAGGGCGGGTTCTTCGCCAACATGTTCTGGAACCTGGGGCGCTCGACGCCCAACAACGCCAACGCGGCAGCTGACGAACAGAAGCAGCTGTCCGTGGCGCCCAAGCCGTCGGCCGAGACCATGCGGCTTAGGGGGCTGCTCGGCCGCGCCTACGTCATGGACCTCGCGGTGCTGGGCCGCGCCAGCGACGCCGTCGTCTGCACCGTCAGCGCCATGGGGTGCCGGCTGATCGCCGTGATCATGGGCTGGGAGAGGGCCATGACGGAGGGGCGGTGGGTCAACATCGACGGCGACTACCTGTGGACGGGGCTGTCGTTATAGGTCTAGGGGAGGGAAACATTCATTCACTTGCATGGCGTTTCAGAGCATAAAGAGAGGCGAGGGGGGAATGAGGAAGGGGAAGGACAAGAGCAAGGGAGGGGGTGATGGTGCACAAACTACCTAGATATCCTGCATATAGCATCGTTGGGTTTTTTCTTTTCGGCGTTCAAGGGGGGTGGGAAGAGGGGTTGTCTTAGAAGATGCATTGTTGATTGATTCATTGATTGATGGGGGAACAAGATACCCCAAAAGGAAGGCTCGCGTTCAACGCCTATCTGAGGCAGTTGTCGCGTTGTGTTGCGTTGCGTTGCGTTGAGGAGGTAGAGCATATATCCCCCGTCCGCGAGGAGGGCTAGCTACCTACTACATCACGAGCTAGGCCAGCTAAGAGATTTCATTGCAGTTCATACATACAGACACACGTACATACACACATGCAACACCGGTCTCGAAGACTGAGCCCTAACCTATAAGAGGTGTTGGTGTAGCGCTGGCGATAAACCGCGATATGATCAAGCCTCGGATTCGATATTGGGCGACGTAGGTACCGCATAGACAGTCGAGCATGCATAAGCCTACGACAATATAAACTAGAAGCTTCTCAGCAAGCAGATAGCCGATGATTTGTACGTTGACTACCTAGGCCTGCTGGGTAGGTAGGTAGGTTCGCGTCCACGTCGCCGACCAGACTTCCCCGGCGTCCTCCGAGGGGGGGGGGGGGGGGGGGGGGCAGGTTGGGTAGGGGAGGGATCCTTGTGTGCGGGTTTCAGGGCGCCTTTTTTGGGGGGGTTCTCTTTTTCTTTCTGTGATGGGATTGGTGTTATATCCAGTGGTGTATGTGTTTCTTGTATACGCCCCTATGGTGCTGTTCGACGGATCCGGGTCCACGGCAAGTCTCTTCTGCGCTCTTGTTGGCTTTGGTCGACGTGGCCCTTGGGAATACGTGGCGACTCGGGACGTACATATGAAGGTGCCATCGACTGTATTGGGATGTCGTGTGCATTGGTCAAACGATTCATAGCGCAAGCGATGTCCCCCGAGGCCGCGTCCGGCCGTGTTTCTGTGCTGCTGTCTGTGGGTGGACACTACACAGCAGAGGAAGCCTCACGAGACGAAACGGGTTCTCTGCTACCAATTGGTCTGGTTCGCTTATATACGCACCCCGCGTGTTTCTCGTGCCGTTGTTCGGTTCCTCTTGTCGAAGTTGTAGGATTATCACGCTTTAGAGGGCTTGGCTAGAGGTGACACAGGACATTATTAGACGAGATGGGTCTAGGCAATGCCCATGATCCTTTGTGCGGTTTACTCATACGGGATCCCGCTGATACAGATGACTTGTCCACTTCGGAAGAACCTTTAAGTGTGTCCAGTGGAAGAGCTACCATAGTTTAAGAGCGTAGGACAATAAGGCCAGCTACTGCTTTCCAACGAGCTCCTCGAGTATTCGCGGACCATGCCATTTATCGTTGAAGGGTTGAGCTGACAAAGAATCCGCGCTGGTTGGCTTCAATGTAAGTTGGCACGCTGGAAAGGAGGAATTCATTAGAGAAAAACCTCTATTAAACTATATTATGGTGACCAGAGATAATCTTGTGGTGAGCTTAGAGGATATGGGTCATCGTGATATGGTTAAATCCAAGGGGTTTGAAGCAGATTAGAAAAATGCACAACTAACTCAAGCTTCATATGTCGTGTATATACAGAGAGGCCTTTATAGAACTTATAAGATATCAATAACGAGGACGTCTGCTTCCAATACTTACAGCTGTCTGACTGTGACCACTTGGTAGGGATGGGAATAAGGAATAAGAGACTAGTTTACTTCGTACCTGCTTCTACTTGAGACAATCAAAGACTAAGAGAAACCCCCAATTATAAAAGCTCTGAGTCTGTTGTCACATGTATCAACCATGCCTTAGTTTATTGGGTTGTCCTTCTTGATTTCCGGACTCAGCGTAAAAGAGCGTAGCCTCAACTACAGGCCATCTACTGATCAACATAGGTACAGGCTGAACACCTCACTACTCTATTCATACGACTTGTCTGAAGTAACTAGAATGTTCACATACTATAAGGGCTAACTCGCTCGAGACAACTCTACCTATAGGTGTAGATCTGTAGGTGCATTGGCTGGTTTACTGAACACCGTTTGGTAGACATTCGTCTGTGATAAAGAGATGTAAATCCAAGTTTGAGAGTTGAAGTAATGACTTCGTTTAGTACTTGGGTAGTGATAGAGTAGCTAAGGAACGTAATATGCATCACTTCAGGAATCAGTCGTGACTCAAAGTATTGAGTAACCAGGTTACCCAAAGAGTCAAACCTTCATCTTCAATGGATATTACCAAACAATGTCTGAAAACCAGAAACGACTCTTTAAAAAACAACTACTCTACGGAATAAGGACGCGTTACGATGCAAAGGCGGTAGCGTGTCTACATGGTATGACTACTAGCTCTTGGCGGAGGTTTTCATCTGTAGGCGGAGGCGGTATATCGCAACAAGTTGACAAGGTAGTCAGTCAAGCTTTGCCGGCATAACTGGGCCAGCCACCCGGCCCAGTGTAAAAATTTACATGACGATTAGCAAGTCTTTGGTTGGATGGGGTGTGTTAAATGACGAAGACTGATATATCAGGTCAGGATTGGTGTTAATCGTGCCATCATCGTGCCTTGCTTTTCGCCCGGTCTCTGTTTACCTACTACGAATACCTATGGACCTTCTGTAGGTAATGTAATGTACTTGGCTGGTCGTAATCGTATTTCCGGGTATGTATCGCGATGGAATGGGATATCATGGATATCCTGGGGACGGTATCCGAACCGGCGTGCATTGTGCGGCTGCAAAGCCTACATGTTAAGAACATGATAGGTACATGTTGTTGTATGTGAGGTTCCGTTTTGCGGTCAAGGCAGGACTTCGAATTGCCCGGGCATGGATGTCCATGTCGAATGCGAATACGAGGTACCTCCGTACCCCCACTGCCGCGCGATTTGGCACGAATGGGCCGATGCAGAGACCCCCCCCCCCTGAATGGATATCAGGCCTCCACCTATTCGGCCCCTATTACGCTATCGATTGGCCAATGCTTTCCTATCTTTTACCAAACATCGACACGCTCCCTTATTTTATAAAATCCTAAGCGTTTCCCGTCCCCGACTCGTCCTGCCCTGTGTACAAGTCGTCTGTCGCGATCGCTCTGAAAATGGGCTTACTCGAAGAGGTTTTGGGACCTGTGTCCCAGCAGATGTCCCAGCTTTCTACCGCGTCGCAGGTTGGCGTCGCCATAGCTGGCGTTGTGCTTTTCTCCGTCCTTCTCAATGTCCTACAGCAGATTCTATTCAAGAACTCCAATGAGCCCCCCGTCGTCTTCCACTGGTTCCCCCTGATCGGGAGTACCATTACCTATGGCATGGACCCCCCGCGCTTCTTCAAGGAGAACCGCGCCAAGGTACGTCCCATTCGCGACCAAGATTCGACGGCGGTCAAATACTGACGCAGAAGCGATAGTACGGAGAGATCTTCACTTTTGTCCTGCTCGGAAAGAAAACCACCGTGTACGTTGGAACTTCGGGCAACGAGTTCATTTTGAACGGCAAGATCAAGGATGTTTGCGCCGAGGACATCTACGGTGTCCTGACAACCCCTGTTTTTGGAAAGGACGTGGTTTACGACTGCCCGAACGCCAAGCTCATGGAACAGAAGAAGGTACACATCTATTGCCTCGAGCTACGCCGCGAGGACTGTGCTAACGGATTGGTGAATAGTTCATGAAGATTGCTCTCACGACCACGGCTTTCCAGCAATACGTGCCTATTATCGCCGACGAGGTTTCGAGCTACTTCAAGAGATGCCCTGACTTCAAGGGCCAGTCTGGCGTTGTCAACATCTCCAAGAACATGGCCGAGATCACCATCTTCACCGCCTCGCACTCTCTCCAGGGCAGCGAGGTCCGCAGCAAGTTTGACGAGAAGCTGGCCGACTTATATCACGACTTGGATATGGGATTCACCCCTGTGAACTTTATGCTCCACTGGGCCCCCTTGCCCTGGAACCGGAGACGGGACCATGCTCAGAGGACCATAGCAAAGATCTACATGGACACGATTAAGGAGCGCCGGGCTGGTGGCAAGACCGACGCGCAAGACATCATGTGGCATCTGATGAACTCTACTTACAAGAACGGCACGAAGGTCCCCGACCACGAGATCGCACACATGATGATTGCTCTGCTCATGGCCGGCCAACACTCTTCGTCTTCTACGAGCTCCTGGATGATGCTGCGTCTCGCTTCGCGGCCCGATATTGTGGAGGCACTATACCGCGAACAGGTCGAGGCCTTTGGCGCGGACCTACCGCCGCTCCAATACGAAGACCTTGCCAAGCTCCCGCTGAACCAGGCTATCATCAAGGAAACGCTAAGACTCCACGCTCCGATCCACTCTATCATGCGAGCTGTCAAGTCGCCCATGCCGGTACCTGGAACCAAATATGTCATTCCCACGAGCCACACTCTGCTTGCCGCAGCCGGTGTATCGGCCACGGACCCCACGTACTTCCCCGAGCCAGACCTTTGGGAGCCCACCAGATGGAGCAAGGACTCGCCTCTTGCACCGAAAATAGTGCAAAGCACAGGCGAGGAGGAAGAGAAGATAGACTACGGATATGGACTGGTCAGCAAGGGCGCAACCTCGCCCTATCTGCCGTTCGGTGCGGGAAGGCACCGTTGCATCGGCGAGCAGTTCGCCAACGTGCAGCTGCAGACGATCAATGCGATGATCGTCCGCAATTTCAAGCTGAGGAATGTCGACGGCAGCAACAACGTGGTCGGCACGGACTACGCCTCGCTGTTCTCGCGGCCGATCGAGCCGGCCAACATCCACTGGGAAAAGCGAAACTAGACGGGGGGTTTTTACATGATGGGGGAGCGCAGTGCAGCAACGAGCGCATCGAGAAAGTCGACTGTACATAGCAACACCTGGACGGACTGATGACCTGCACTGACGCCATTATCAAACAGGGATAGATTACGCCAACTAGGTTGGCTGGGCATGACACGAGGACAGAGAAGACCTAACGTTAGAGTAAATAATCTTAATACCTATCTATTATCCAAGAAGTAGCTGAGTCTGCTTGATGTGAGGTGTGCTCTGCGCTTACTGTACTATGAAGTTCCCCACGTAATAGGTGGGATAGGGTAGGTTGGCGGGATGGCAGAGCCGGGTCTGATAAGCTTGGATGTAGCTGGCCCCGCCCTGCGAAGTCAAATGCGGCTTCTCCCCGTGCCGGCAGCGGGATCCAGCGCATCCAGCTTTGCCTGCAGCATTGATGACGCAGCCCACTCAAGACTCTCGTCATGCATCACTGTAGTCCGTACATACCCTGAGGCATTGCATCTTTCTTCTCTGTACGCACCAAGGTTACACTCCCAACAGAATGATTCACACATGGTGCAAGCCAGAAAGGATGACGATCTCTTGTTTGAGACAACGCTGTGGTGGCTAAGTCGCACACCACCCCTGCATCTCTGAGACCCTGAATTGTATCCAGAGCTTCCGACCTGAACACCTGTTCATCACACCCACGCCGTTATTGCAGCACATACGTACATGTACTTATCTGCACCAATCGCTTTCGCGAGGCTCGAAAGCGATAGAGAGAAATACTTTCATCGTCTGCTACGACGAATCCACGCTACAAGACCAGACTACTAGCTCTAGCTAGCTAAGTACCTAACCAGACCATGTCGAGCAACGACCTGGGCCCCCTCGTGCGCCTCCGGGGCCTCCGCACCGAGCAGCTCCCGCCGGCGGCCGCCTCCGCCGACGAGCTCGCCCCCTTCCTCGCCTCCATCCTCCGGGAGGCCGTCCCCTTCATCGACTCGGCCGCGCCCAAGTCGTCCTCCCCCGCCGACGCGTCGGCGACGAAGAAGAAGGAGAAGAATAACAGCAACAAGCTCTGGAAGCCGAAGGGCACCAAGTCGGCGTCCCCGGACTCGGCGGCCCGGGTCGAGATCTCGGAGCGCGTGATCCCGGCGTCGGACCTCGAGCGCATCGTCTCCTCCACCCCCGCCTCCGGCTCGAACCCGAACCCGAATCCGAACCCGAACACGTCTTCGTCATCGACAGCGCCGAAGAAAGAGAAGGAGAAGGGGAAGGGGAAAGGGGCTAGGCAGACGACGTCGCCCGAGACCTGGTGCTGCCGCCGCAGCGTGCACGCGGACGCGGCGGCGCCGGGCACGGCCTCGTGGGCTGAGTTCGACGCCTGCTTCCGCGCGCACCACGCCGCGAGCGAGCAGGCGTTCACGCCGGACGTCGTCGGCGCGCGGGAGGCGGTGCGGTGGGACTGCCGCGGCGATGGCGTCGGCGGTGGTGGTGGTGGTGGAGGGATTGAGGTGGAGGTCGCGGGCCAGACCTGGTCCCGCTTCGAGCTGTGCGTCCTCGAGATGCGCCACAAGGTCGGGCGGCCCTTCCTGAAGGATCGCACGTTCCCCGTCCTGCAGATGAGCTGCGGTGCCACGGGGACGGGGACGGGGACGGGGACGGGGGAGCAGGAGCACGGGCACGGGCACGGGCACGGGCACGAGTTTATCGTCGTCAGCATCCCCGTGCCGGACTTCGGCCAGGCCGAGGCCAGCCGCCTGGCCGCCGAGAGGGGCGCGCTCGTCGCGTCCTACGCCAGCGTCGAGCGCGTGCGCCGGCTGCCCCCCAGCGACGACGACGAAGGCGGCGGAGGCGGCGGAGGCGGGGGTAGTAGTAGTAGTAGCGGAAACATCGAGTGGCTCATGGCGACGGCGAGCGACGCCAGCGGCGCCCTGCCCCCGTGGCTGCAGGCGCGCGCGATGCCCGCCGCCATCGCCAAGGACGTGCCGCTGTTCCTGCGCTGGATCGCGCGGCAGAGGCGCCGGGGCGAGGGGTATCTGGGCTTTGGAGGGGACGCGGCCGCGGATGGCGGGAAGGGCAAGGAACGGGAACGGGAGCGGGAGCGGGAGCGGGAGCGGGAGGTAGGTGGGGATGGTGACGTCGTCCCCCAAGCGTCGACGGGGGTGCAGGCGGCCAACGTGCCCACGGTGTCGGACGGCACGAACGACGCCGCGGCCGCGTCGGCGGGCAAGCCCCAGGTCTCGACCGGGGTCGGGGTCGGCGCGGCGCCCGTTCTGTCGCGGGATAGCGGCACGGGGGTCGATGGGCCCGCGGCTGATGGGGAGACGAAGGCCTGAGATGGAAGTAAGGGTACGGGAGGGGGGCGATGCTCGAAAAGGTGGTGGTTATGATTTTTTTGCGGGAAGCTGTGGAGGTGTGTATTCCTACAGCGTGTACTATGGCTAGGTCTTGCTTTTTCGACCTGGGTTGTGACAGCTTCAGGAACATAGGCCCACTGGTTTGATCCCGGGGTATATCTCTGCTGGTGAGAGTTCGCTAACCAGACTACTCTGGTCGCGGTGGTCTACATGACGTGCCCGCTAAGCGCGCTGTTCCCCAAGCCCGCCAAGGTTGCTTGATGGAGGTGCTCCATCTATTTTCTTCTGGTCGGAGGGGAAGTGTGTGTCCATCAACACGAGAACAAAGCACTACAGCAGCTGAGCCTCACTCCAGACACAGTGGTCATGCCATAATATAGTGTCAAGCTACCTTGGTTCGTTTGTCGATTGGCTAGCCAGTCTACAATCTGTTAACGCGCCCTTTGCTAGCTACCCTTTGGGCTTTACTATTATAGCAAAGAAACCTTCAGAATATTTATGTGTTGCTCTCTAGGTACATACCATCTTTGGGGAGGGGGTGATGAGGGGGAGACCGAGACATTTCATGTAATTACTCTTGTATGCGCGAAGGACGGCTGTGGGGCAGTCGAGATCCCCGGCTCAGAACGACGTGATGGCCCACGCTTTGCCGGTGAAGTTGGCGATACCAAGTGGGCGTATTCGGGTCGTTCAATGCCACGAGACGACCACGCCTATACGGTCCGATAACTCCAGTCAGGTGTACGTCCAACTTCACAGAACTGGAGCGCTATTACGTATAGACTCCATCGGATAGCATGGGTATTTGTCGTATTCAGAGCAACATGGGCTTCATGGACAAGATGATCTCATGTTTCCCGACAAATATTTAAGCAAGTCGGGGTAAAAGCGGGGACCCCAGATCGTCGGTACAAGTGCCCCGAAAGCTACATCACCAGATAACCTAGCAATGAGTATCGCGTGGCTGTCCAGGATTCTCCATACTGGCGATTTAAACGCCCCGGCCCTAGTATAGAAACAGGTAACTGCAGCCGTTTCGTTCATCGTAGTGCGAGCACTTGGCGGTCGATGTTCCCTAATCCGGCCCCGTGGGGTAACAAGTTCGGGGCAGCTCGTTTTGCCGAGAAACGGCATCAGGTCTCCAGCTCGGTTGTGAGGAGATGGAAGAGATGTCGTCGAGGGATATAAGTACGCTGGGAAGATGTGCGTTGTGAGATCATGAAGACGTCCGCAGTTGTGCTTCTTAGCGTTTTCCATGACTCATGACTATAGGGTTTACAAGGACATATCAATAGGCCATCTGCGCCACACGTATCTGTTTTGCTAAGAAAGTTATAGCACGCCTTGTTGAGATGATGGGTCGTTGGCTTGCACCTCTCCTCGTCCTCGGAGGAGCTCTGGTTGCTCAGACGTCTGCGGCACCAACCTCGACAAGTAGTCCCCGGGCAGACGCCAGCGCACCTCTCAAGCCGAGGCTGATTGTTCTGAGCGACATCGCCCCTGCCAACGTGGAGCCGGATGACCTACAGTCGTTCATCCATCTGTGCGCCAGCGCCGACCTCTTCCAGATCGAGGGCATCATCGCCACCACCGGCTGGAACATCAACTGGCCCGACTCTCTGGAGGAGACCATCTTCTTCCGCGTCCTCGACAGATATGCCGCTGACGTGCCGAACCTCATGAAGCGCAGCGAGCAGGACGGGTTCCTCGAGGACGAGAAGCAGCAGCGCATCGGCTACTGGCCCTCCCCCAAGTACCTGAACAGTACCGTCACGACAGGACAGCACTGCCGGGGCATGGGTTGCGTGGGCGACGACAAGGCCAGTCGCGGTTCCGACTGGATCGTCAAGATCATTGACACGGATGATACCCGGCCCGTGTACGTGTCCGTATGGGGTGGCGGAAATACCCTTGCACAGGTTAGCGCTCTTTACCACCGCGTCCACGCTGGGGCATGTGAAGAAGACACCGTCGACTAACTTGTAGAGCATAGGCTATCTGGGACGTGAGCAAGAGCCGGACGGAAGAGGAGCTGCAGAAGTTCCTGGCAAAGATCCGCGTGTACACGATCACGGACCAGGACCGCGGCCAGTATGCGCCCTACTCTACCAGCGCGCAATACTGGATGCGCAAGACATTCCCGGACCTATTCCACATCTTCGGCTCCGCGGGCTGGACCACCTACGTCAGCACGGTGCGGGACGACTACTGGTCCCGGTATAAGACAGACATCCAGGGCAAGGCCAACCTCGGCGCCATGTACCCGGACTACATATACGGCGTCGAGGGCGACTCCCCGAGCTGGCTGTACCTGTGGCCTGGGCTCAACGACCCGGAGGACCCGTCCCAGTCCAGCTACGGCGGCCGCTTCGCCCGCGGCCTCACGCCCGACGGCGTCACCACCGCCTTGCAGGACTCCGCCGGGGACGTGGCCAACCGCAGCCGCGCCGCCGTGCTCGGCACCCTCCCGGACCAGGTCAACGACTTCGTGTCGCGCCTGGACTGGGCCGCGCGCGGCGCCGGCAACCGGAACCCGAACCTCGTCCTCGGAGGCGACGCGGGCTACGCGCCCGTCACGCTCAACGGGACGGCCGGCGGGAACTTACGGCTCAGCGCCGAGGGCTCGGCCGACCCCGACGGCGACGCCCTGGCGTACTCCTGGGCCCACGACGGCGGCACGGGCTACGCCGGCGACGTGACCCTGAGTGGGAGCGACGGCAACACGGTCACCGTTGAGATACCGGCGGATGCCGCGGGGCAGAAGATCCACGTCGTGGTCCGCGCCGTCGATGACGGGAGCCCGCCCCTGGCTAGCTATCGGCGCGCGATCATCCAGGTGAGCTGAGGGATGGACGCCGTCTAGGTTAGGCGGCTATGCGGTTCTCTCGATGATCGATTGCATATATTATTCATGCGTTACGATGTCCTTAATGATTTATGACATTATTCTGATTACTATAATGCACATCAGGAATAAAAGAAACTAATGTCAACTGAACTTATTATTCCTTGCTATATGTTGTAGACTTTTGCAAGCTAAGTCATCTGTGGCATGCGCCCCTTGTCCGCAACTTGACAAGCATTGATGTGTTCTACACATTTGTTAGGATTCAAAATCCCCAGATAGGTCTCTTAACTGTCCTGAGGTAAGGTCTCCGATCCCCCTTCCACCTTGTCAACGAGATCTGATGACTTTAATTCGGATCCGAATTCGGATGAATTTGAGTCACTCGAGTTGTCAGAGCCGGAATTCCCAATAAGTCAGAGTGACATCCCCCACCCCCCTCTCTCTCATAATTGCAACTGTACATGTTGAGCTCTTCAGATGAGCCAGATGAGTTGGATTCATATGGTTCTTGTTTGGTAACGTCGGACCTCTCAACTACCGAAGACTAGATATCTTGAATGATGACAACAGTAGGTAGCTTGAAGTATAAGGTATGATGCGAGTTACTCTAGTTAAGCAGAGGTAGATCCCTGGGAATGAGAGATCGTGCTGAGCTTCATTCCCCGAGATCTAAAGCCATTGCTAAGCATGATCATGATTAACATACGTTAGATAAGCGACTGAGAAACTTAAAAAGAGCTATGAAACCGACTGGTTTTTTTATCTTCGGGTGAATTAAGTGAAATATATTATCTACTTATACCCGTTCCTGCATGAAGGTCGCGTTTGAGCTTTACATTAGTACATATGGGGGGCGGGGTACATGTATTAACCGGGGCCTGTTAACCCCGGGTGGCCGTCCATCGGGGGCCTTTTTACCCCTCCGTGACTCAGAAAAGTTACTGGCCCATGGTGATTTAAGCCAGAAAAATTGCATAGACGACTCGACCTGTAGCGAAACCCAATGCCACCAATTCTCTCCCCGAACACCGCCATACAACACCGCCAAGTTGTCTAGACTACTATTGCGAGCACTCTGGGTGCGCAGGCCGCCGTACAGACCGAATTTTCACTTCATTCGTGCCACAATGGCTACAAACAGCGGCCGTGGTAACCAAAGTGCGAATGCTGCCGACCCCTCCTCGCCCCATCCGAACTGTGTGCGTTAACTCGTGTCGTTCCTAGTTGATGCTGCCGAAGGCCCGACGAGCAAGACGGGCGAGGGCGCCCCTCCCCCCGTCGCCGCCGACGTCAAGGGCGCCGTGAAGGAAGCTGCGGGACAGACAGACGGCGCTGGCGTACATGCTTCGGGCCCCGACGCCGGTATGACTCCGACGGCCGAGCCCAAGGTCAAGACGGAGAAGGAGCTGGAGCGCGAGCGGAAGAAGGCCGAGAAGAACGCCAAGTTCGAGCAGAAGAAGGCCAAGGCCGCCTCACAGGCTGGCCCCGCCGCGACGGGCAAGGCAAAGGAGAAGAAGCCCAAAGCCCCCAAGGCCGAGGAAGAGCCTCTCCCTGCCTACGTCGAAGACACTCCCCTGGGCGAGAAGAAGCGGCTAAAGCCCTTTGACGACCCCCAGCTGAAAGCATACAACCCCGTTGCCGTTGAGAGTGCCGTAAGCCATCATTTACCCCTTTCCTGACGATATTCCTTATTTTTGAGACTTGCTGACTCTCGAGACGTAGTGGTACGAATGGTGGGAATCTTCAGGCTTCTTCAAGCCCGAGTTTACCCCGGACGGCAAGGTCAAGGATGAAGGGTCTTTTGTTATTGTCATACCACCCCCGAATGTGAGTCTGCTCCAGCGATCTTGGTGGTTGAGCCCCAAGTCTTTCTCTTATGACTCTGTCAAAGACTTTCTTGACATTATGCTATACCATGTATCTGGGCATTGACTAATTGCCGGCTCGACGCTCAGGTGACAGGAGCGCTACACATGGGTCACGCTTTGGGAAACTCTCTGCAGGACGTCATGATCAGATGGAACCGCATGCATGGTAAAACAACTTTGTGGCTTCCAGGATGTGATCATGCCGGTATTTCTACGCAAAGTGTTGTCGAAAATATGCTATGGAGGTTAGTATCTAGAAAGCCATATGCCATCTATAGTCACCACGTGGTGTACATCATTGTCGAAGTGTGGACCAAGCCATATGTTCCCCCAGGCTTCCTTTACATACATCTGGTGTTGGACAGAGACATGACTGACTTGAAATAGACGGCAGGGGAAAACGCGACATGATCTGGGCAGAAAGAAGTTCGTGGATACTGTATGGGAATGGAAGGACGAATACCACAAGCGAATGTGAGCCTCTACAAATCCCTGTTGTTGGATCCTGTGCTAATGTCCCGACTCAGTAACAATGCCCAGCGTAAGATGGGCGTCTCCACGGATTGGAGCAGGGAAGCTTTTACTATGGACAAGAATTTAAGTGCTGCTGTCACAGAAACTTTCGTCAAGCTCCACGAAGAAGGGACGATCTATCGGGCGAACCGTCTCGTGAACTGGTGCACGAAGCTCAATACGGCGCTTTCCAACTTGGAGGTCGTCAACAAGGAGTTGACGGGCAGGACACTTATTGACGTGCCTGGTTATGATAAGAAGGTGGAGTTTGGAATCATCGTTCACTTCAAATATCCTATTGAGGGTACCGAAGAAACTATTGAGGTTGCCACTACTCGACCTGAGACCATGCTGGGCGACACAGGTATCGCGGTGCACCCGCAAGACGAACGATACAAGCACCTTGTTGGAAAGAACGCTATCCATCCGTTCATCAAAGATCGTCTGATGCCCATCGTTGCAGACGATTACGTGGATAAGGACTTCGGTACCGGCGCAGTGAAGATAACACCGGCACACGACCCCAACGATTTTGCGTTGGGCCAAAGACATAACCTGAAGTTTGTCAACATTCTGACGGATGACGGATTGATGAACGAGAATGCCGGCGCTTACAAGGGACAAAAACGATTTGACGTCAGATATACGATCCAAGCTGATCTCGAGGAACGTGGATTATTTGTGGACAAGAAAGACAATCCAATGAAGGTCCCCCTTTGCGAAAAATCGAAGGACGTTATCGAACCTATCATGAAACCTCAGTGGTGGATGAGGATGAAGGATCTGGCTGCTGAGGCTATGAAGGTGGTAAAAGACGGGCAGATCAAGATTAAGCCAGAGTCTGCCGAAAAGAGCTATTATAGATGGATGGAAGACATCAACGATTGGTGTCTCTCCCGGCAGCTCTGGTGGGGTCACCAATGCCCCGTCTACTTTGCCAAGATTGAGGGCGAGGCAGGTGACCAAGCAGACGACAGCCTGTGGTTCTCGGGCCGAACTGAAGAAGAGGCGCAAGCAAAGGCAGAGAAAGCTCTCCCAGGGAAGAAATTCACACTGCAGCGCGATGAAGATGTGCTTGACACGTGGTTCTCCTCGGGCTTGTGGCCCTTCTCCACGCTCGGGTGGCCGAAGAACACGCATGACCTCCAGACCCTTTACCCAACCAGCATGCTAGAGACAGGATGGGATATCTTATTCTTCTGGATCGCGAGAATGATCATGCTTGGGCTCAAGATGGTTGGTTCGGTTCCATTCCGTGAGGTCTACTGCCATTCTCTCGTCCGAGACTCGGACGGAAGGAAGATGTCTAAGAGCTTGGGCAACGTGGTTGATCCCCTTGATGTCATAAGCGGCATCCCATTGGAGAAACTACACGAGAAGCTTTTACAGGGCAACCTTCACCCTAACGAGGTCGAGAAGGCGAAGAAGTACCAACAAACAGCCTTCGGCGACGGAATACCGGAGTGTGGGGCAGATGCTCTTCGATTCTGCATGGTCAACTATACCACGGGCGGCGGAGATATCAACTTTGATATTAAAGTTATGCACGGCTACAGGAAATTCTGTAACAAGATTTACCAGGCCACGAAATTCGTCTTGGGCAAACTGGACCAAGACTTTGTCCCCAAGGAGACAGGAAAGCTTACTGGGAAGGAGTCCCTTGCCGAGAAATGGATCCTTCACAAGATGAACATTGCCGTCAAGGAGATCAACGAGAACATTGCCGACCGAGAGTTCATGAAGTCGACCTCGACAGCTTACCAATACTGGTACAACCAGCTATGTGATGTATACATAGAGAACTCAAAGGCGCTCATCCAGGACGGCGCGGAGGACGAGAAGCGCTCGGCCATCGACACGCTGTACACGGCGCTGGACACTGCCCTAAAGCTAATCCATCCTTTCATGCCTTTCCTCACCGAGGAATTATGGCAACGCCTTCCTCGGCGGCCTGGCGATAAGACGGTACGTGATAGAGTATTTAAATCCGTCTAAGTATTTACTAACCATATTTTATTATATATAGCCGTCGATTATGGTAGCTCGATACCCTACCTATGACCCGGAGCTGGACAACCCCGCAGCCGAGGCTGCTTACGACCTCGTCATGGGCTGTTCCAAGGGAATCCGATCACTCATGTCGGAGTACGCGCTCAAAGAAGAAGCCAAGGGTGAGTAGTTGGTCCGCGTCGTCGTATTTCATTACAAAACTGAACTAACACCGGAAACCGCAGTCTTCGTCCAGGCGTACGACGAGACGGCGCACAAGACGGCCGTGGAGCAGGTCAAGTCGATCAAGTCGCTGAGCGGCAAGGGGGTGACGGGGATCGAGGTGCTGTCGGCCTCGGACGCGCGGCCGGCGGGGTGCGTGGCGTTCCCCGTGTCGAGCTCGGCGGCGGCCTTCCTGCGCGTCAAGGGGCGCGTCGACATCGACAGCGAGATCGCCAAGGCGCGCAAGAAGCTCGACAAGACGCGCGCCGCCGTCGCCAAGCAGCGCAAGCTGCTGGCCGACCCGGGCTACCAGCAGAAGGTGGCGGCCGCGCTGCAGGAGGCCGAGCGCGCCCGCCTCGCCGACCTCGAGTCCGAGGCCGTCGGCTTCGAGGGCACCATCCAGCAGTTCGAGGGCCTGAAGCTCGAGTAGAAGGAAAGCAAACGAGAGAGCTGCCATTGACTGGGAGGGGGGAAAAAAAGAAAAGGGGGCCGTCGTGTGTGTGGAAAAGATCAAGCAGGTGAACTTTTTGCCGTCAGGCTTAAGACAGACAGAGAGATACCAATAAGTGCCGCGAGCTCGTGTCGCTGCCCGCTAGCTTACTTATGTAGAAAATATACAGGAGATCTGAAGGACCAATGTCTCTTCGAAAAGCTGTGAATGATCAACTCCATAGCGATTTACCATCTTTGGTAGGTAGAAGCCTCACCAGCTCGGCCAACCCTCCAAGACAGAGATGATAACTTGGAGAAATCAGTCGCGCGATAATGGATACAGGAGTAGCAATTCCTCGGTCCCCTGTCTGACTAGAACAATATCTGCCTGTGGTTGGCAGTACGTATCGTGTATACGTGTACATAGCTCGCTACCGTCATACAGCTTCGAAGTAGGTAAACGGATTGCGCGTGAGAAGAGAGCCCAGGACATAGGTAGCTTGATCAGGTTGCCGGGATAAATATCAATTACCCGTTATTAACCCTTCTCACAAATTATATATTATACTCCAAGCTCGTTAGGAGCGGTATAGGCCGTGGCGGGCGGCCGATTCTGGGGACTGTTTCTGGTCTTGACACTCGTATCATTTGATATATTTATCGCATATGTGCTAGTTTTATCACCAAACCATATCATAAGGCGATGATGATATCAAAGAAGTTTGAATTGCGGGAGGCAGGCATACACGACCGGAATGCCTTCCTATCCTTCCGCGAGAGCCAAACCTCGGACTTGCTTTTCTCCACCACCAGCTTCTCGCCATATATAGATAATATAGATTTCTTTAAAAAGGGAAAGAGAAGAAGAAATGAAAACGCCTGATAACGCCTCGCCTAAGCCCATTTTTTTTTTACCGCTCAAACAAATCCGTACACACGCACACACGTAAGTAGGAAACCATCACAAACCAAGCCGGATCGGATCGGATCCGGGGTCAAGGGGGGGTATTAGGCCAGCCATCATCACATCCATATGTATCCGACAAAACCGAAACACGCAATTGCATAGGTAATCACTCTCCCGGGAGAGGAAACCCGTGCCATCCCTATCCAAGAACACGACCCACCACCCACGATTACATATACAACAACGATGAATCTAATATAAACAGGAGCAGTAGCGGCAGCAACAGCAGCAAAGGGCGCAAGAAAAGGATCGGATCAGATCGGGAAATCAAGGCGTAGGCGGCGTAGGCGGCGGCGAGCCGGACCGCCTGCTCTCGCTGCTGTTGACGGCGCTGTTGACGTTGGCCTCGGCGGCGCGCTGCTTGGCGGGGTCGCGGACGGACGCGCCGAGCTTCTCCTGTTGCTCCTTCTCAAGATATTGACTCTCCGCAGCATGAGCTGCCGCGGCGGCGCTGTTGCTGGCGTTGGTGTTGGCCATGTGGGCGTGCTCCTCGATGCCGTGCTGGGGCACGATGCGGTGGCCGTCGGCGACGGGCACCTCCTTGGCCGGGGTCCAGGCGAGGAAGTCGCGGCGGACCTCGACGTAGTCGTAGGCGAACTCGCCGAGCTGGTCGTCGTCCATGCCCAGCAGCTCGGCCTCCTCGGTCGCGCGCAGGTGCAGGCCCGGCACCAGGTCGATGAGCTTGGCGATGATCGCCGACATGACGAAGCTGTACCCGCACGCCGCCACGATGTACGCCACCTGGATGTACAGCTGCGCGTAGTGGTGGTCCAGCCAGCCGCCGGGAAAGGCCCCGTTGTTGACCCCGTCGAGCCCGATGATGTAGTTGGCACCGAAGAGCGCGTTGAAGATCAGCCCCACGATCCCGCCGATGCCGTGCTCGGCGAAGACATCGAGGGAGTCGTCGATCTTGACCAGGAACTTGACTATATACCGCACATTGTCAGTATGCGTTTTTTTTCGTTCAGAACGCTACGAGCGTGGGACCCACCCTTCGTGCCAAAGTTACAGCAGATACCGGTCACAACGCCGAGGATAATGGAGGCCCATGGAGGGATAAATCCCGAGGCAGGAGTAGCAGCGACGAGTCCCGAAATGACACCAGAACACCAGCCGACCATCGACCACTTCCTCGCGAGCCGGAAATCGAGCAGACACCAAGTCATAGCCGCGAACACAGCGGCGAGGCACGAGTTCCAGCAGGCCATCGTGGCGCGGAGGTTGGCGCCGAACGAAGAGCCCCCGTTGAAGCCGAGCCAGCCGAACCACAGGAATATCGTGCCGAGGGTGACGAGCGAGACGTTGTGCGGTCGGAAGTTGAGCATCATCCTCTCGTGTCTGCGGCCGAGGATCCACGAATAGGCCAGGGCGGACAGGCCCGAACCGATCTCGACAGGGCCGCCGCCGGCGTAGTCGAGCACGCCGTAGTTGTACGCCCACCCGTTCACGTTCCAGACCCAGCAGGCGAGCGGGCAGTAGACCAGCGTGCACCAGAAGAAGACAAAGACCATCGCGGGGAGCATGCGACCTCGCTCGGCGACCGCGCCAATGACGAGGGCTGCGGTGACGGCACAGAACATCATCTGGATACCCATTGTTAGCCAGTCCATTAGTCATTCCTGCCCCCGTCGTACCACCCGGAACGAATAGTAAGTTCTTTTTCTTCGCAAGGAGCGAAAAATGACGCACCTGGTAAAAAGAGTAGAGCAGCTCAGGAATGAGCGGGGAGCCCGGCGAAGGCACCGCGAGCGTGTTCATGAGACCGAAGTGGTGCAGGTCACCGATAAATCCGTTCGTCGCCGTCGAGCTGAAAGCCAGAGAGTAGCCCCAGAAGTACCACTGGAACATGACCACGCTCATCGACATCATCGTGACCCATAGCAGGGACAAGGCCGACTTTCTCCGGGACAGGCCGGAATACAGGAATCCGATGCCCGGGACCATCAGAAAGACCATGCATGCCGAGACGATGATGTAGGCCTGGTCTCCGGACTGATACCATTGGTTCAGGTTCTCGGTGTCTGCGCGAGGTATCGTTCAGCTTTTTGTCGCATCCAAGAGTCGGGGGAGTGGCGCTGGTGTCACATACTAGAATCTCCGCCCGTTTCCGCGTTCGTGCCATTGAACGTGGTGGGAGGCCCCGTCCACGAGTAGGACGGCGACCACGACATGATGTCGGCTTTGCGGTGCTACCGAGTTACGGCGACTAAACCCGTCCTTTGTTCGATTTGGTCGACCGGCTGGTGGCTACCTATAACTGGCTGGTTTGTCGAGGTAGGCCCAAATCGAAAAACTCTATCTGAGGAGCAGGGCGTCAGGGCGTCGAGGGAAGAAAAATGAAAAGAGACTCTCGGGAGAGTCAGGTGATGGGGACACGCGCGGGATCCTGGCACTATATGTATGACAGACGGAAGGTTGACTCGCGCCCTCTCTTGAACAGATGGACCAGAGATGGACCGGCTGGGGCAAGGATGAAAGGAACCCAAATCTGGGAAGATAAGTAGCCACAAAGCCAATCATATCGTGTAATTGAGACAAGAGACGGGAGCGCAGCTCTAAAGGATCGGGGTACCCCAAGCTAATGATAGTCGGGTACAAGTCTGACCTGCCTAACGCTCAGCAGGCGGCGAGGCAATGGAATGGGCCCCCATGCCATGCCATGCTGCGCGCGCTCCACCATCCGTGAGTCTGGCTGTCTGGAAGTAGGTTAGGTACTGCAAGTACGTACGCAGCAGTACCACGGGCGACGCGGAGGAGCTAACGCATACCGGGCTTATCATCTACTATGTATAATCTAGCTTACCTTCGAAATAGGGATGGGGAGACGTTACGGGTCCAGGAATCTGTAGTTATGCAAAGCGACATCGCTCCAGACTTGGCTACTCGGGCACTATACAGTCTCCACTGTCAGCAGAGCTTGCCACATTTGTCGAAAACCGACATCGATATAAACGTACTATAAAAGGCCTTTATCGGAGCGGATGGCAGGACTGCAAATATGTACCGCCTTAGACGCTGGTGTGCATTCGCCTGGGGCGCAATTTTATGACTTGCCACCACGAGAGGCAAGACACGGTATGTAGGCAGGCAGGTATAATTTCAGAAGGCATCTACTGGGTAAGCTGGGTTGCGCAGAGTCTGACCAAGACCTTGGGACTGGGAGGAGAGAGGGATCTTTGAGGCGATGAATACACGGCAGCACAACGGAGGAAGTCGGCTGCCCTTCGATACCCATCAGCCTAGCCGACCTAGCGGTTACCTACCATCCCGTGTTCACTGTTTAAACGAGGGTGTGTTCATGCTATGGTCGCAGCGGCTCGAACCCAGGAAACCGGCGACTGGTCGGGTAATTCTTATTAGGTACCTAGTCAGGTAGTTATAGTTAGATCTGTTTCACATCTTGGAGGTTCTGCGCGGGATTGGGCGGTCGGAGCAACCAACCAGTCAAGCCAGTCACTTGCCACCCTTGGCCGCGGCTTTTGGGCGTCGTTGTGATGGCCCATCAGGGCTGGATGGTGTTCTAGACAAGCTCGCGCGGCGTAGGATGGTGTGGGGTGCATTGTGGAACACCTGGGCAGGCACAGCCAGGGGGGGCCTCCATGCTGACATGGGCCCCACGCCGCGGCCCATGACGCAGGGCTTTCCGCATCGTAGGCTCCGAGATGGCCCGGTTTTTTTTTTTTTTTTTTTNTTTTTTTTTTTTTTTTTTTTTTTTTTTTTTTTTCCAATTTTTCCCAATTCGCGTTTGCACGTCGCAAACTTCAGCAGTTGGAAATCATCGACGATAAGGAATGCTATATATCTCTTACTAGCTGCCATTGTTTTCACTCTTCCCTCCAGCTCCTCCCTGCCCCGAGAGTCGGAGGCACGGAGGCAGGGCGCAAGGGGAATGAATGAATGAATGAATGAATGAATTTGTGCCTGGACACAAGAAAAAGACCCTGGCAAGCAGATAGATAAGGGACAGAGCCGCTCGAAGCTCGAGCCCCCTCTAGATCGCGTGGGACAGGAGTATTTGTTACGCAATCGTTTGTCGGGCGGCCTACAAATGATTTGCAAACCACCTCGGCGGGACGAATAGGGTGGCCGCATTCCGCCCCGAATACTCCCTATCTGTAAGATTGGATGAGTCGCAAAAGCTTAATAGCTGCGGAAATCAGATTGTGTAGGTAGTTCGCCCAGACTGCCGCGTCTCGACTTGCGGTCCAAGCCTCTCTCCGTTTATGTACCTACAACGTAGACGGGGCGGCCAGACGGGCAAGGCAAAACAGGGAATCCCAGCTATCTATTCTACGTACATACATGGTAAAAGTAACATCGAGTTTCAATCAGACGTGACGTTCATCGGCGTCGTTGCTCGCATCGCGGCGGGATCACATGAAAGAAAGCCACACGTAGCTGAGAAGTCAATTGACTTTCAGGTAGAGGGAAAGAGAGCGAGATAGGCACAGATGTAGTGTACTTTTATTACCTACTATGTAAGATCTCGTCGCTTGCTTTCTGCAGAAGGTTTCAATGCAGTTACAGAGGTAGTAAGGGCAGTGAACCCTTCCATTCCGTCCAGCATGTCAGCCAGAACCTTACTTCCATCCATATCTGAGCCCTTTAAAGTGCCGGGCTGCCGGGATCGACATCGGGCCAACTGCGAGCTCGACCCGGGAACTAACGAGAGAGCGCGCCCGAAGAAGTACCCCGATAACAATTATTCTTTACGTGTCGACATGAGCTTCGGTACAGGCAGTGCAATTTGCCCACGCAGTGCCTTGTTGGAGACGGGGTTATTGGCTGTATTGGCTGTCTATGATGTCAAGTGGTAAGGTTGGTCTGCGAGGAAAACTTCATCGGAGATAAGGCAGGTCCATTCGACGGCCAGTTGGACCCGACATGTTATATGTAAGAGGCAAGGCCGTGCATAGGCATCCGGGTAGAGAGAGTCTTCCCACGCACTGAACCGTTTGTTGTAATTGGGAAGCATTCTGTCGCAATTACCCCAAAATGTGGGCTGACCCGGGCGTTAATTTAGGTACCCATGGCTGTGCGATCCATGTGTATATACCTAATTCCATTGAGCACTTTACCTTTACCCGCCTGAGTATCGACGTACCTATGGATACAACTGTCATTACGAACTCGAACGGTGGTCAGAGCAGTAAGGACATGGAGACATCCATTACAGCGGGTGTAGTAGATGTTGCGAGATTTAACTCTCAGACACAGAGGAGAGGGCGATGTCTTATCTCTCTGTATTTTCGGCCAATCAGGAGGTGCCATTTTCTTATTTGATTTATCATTTGCGTGGGAAATCGCGTCTTGGCATCGCTGGACTGGAAAGGTTAGGTACTTGAACTTGTCCTAGGTAATTCTCGCTATCTCTCTTCTTACGTATTTCCAGTAGTATGGATGTCTTATCTCTCGACCACCATGATTTCATTTCCGACACCCGCTTCATATTTCTGCGGCCCGCATCAGTCTCGTAAGTATTGCGCGTGCAAGACCAGCTGTAATGGATGATGGCCTTAATAGTAATCTATCTGTAACTGTTAATAAGAGACATCCAACTGCGTCAAGGCTCTCTAACATGGACCTGCAGTGACAAACGAAAGCGTTCCCAATTGTCAGGGCCTCGGCCGTAGGGCTTAGTTTCTCTCGCCCGATTCGTATTTCGAATACGTAAAATCTTCTGCCGGTGCACAAGCTCAACTTTCACCCTTGTCTAGGAAGCTTTTCTAGAAAACTTCCATGCATCTATCATATCGTCCTAATTTAACGATCTACATGCAAGCTCAGCAGGATATAACATCTGTAACTGCGGCACAAAAATATAGCATACTCCTGTGTACAGAGACTCATTGGCTGCATTTCATAAAAGATGATATGTCACCGCTTTGGGGGAAATCTTCTCTTTGTTTGACTTGCCGTTGCTCATCTCGGTCGTATATTACATACATACTATGTACATCCTTAATCCGTAGTAGGGTATGGCATTGACATCCCATGGATGGCGTTTGCAGCTGAAAGCTGAAACCGCCCTACCAGCCTATCCGACTGACCAACCCACTATCCGACTGACCAACCCTTGTACAACCCCCCAACGCCACCAACCATGGAACCTAAGCCCGGCCNCCTTTTTTTTTTTTTTTTTTTTTCTTTCGATTCGTAAAATGTCAGACAATAGTAGCAACCTACCTGAGTAAGCCAGCCCTTGGGGTATCATAGAGAGTATGTAAATGAGAAAAAGAGCGAACGATCCTCCTCCGCCGCCACCATAAAGACGCGGGCCGGGCGGGCGTTCACAGGATAGAAAGGCTGTCGGTCGCCGAGTTGCGGGACAGCTCGTAGCTTAGGATCCGGAGATCGTAATAATGGAGCATCAGACGATATCGTCTCTGGTTGACCGGCTCCTCGGCCAGTTCCAGGTTCCCGGCAAACGGGACCGGCCCGACCGCAATTCCCAGCAGGGGACAGACGGGCCGCAGCTGTCTGTCCTCCTCTTTCTTGGTGGGCAAGATGGCCTCGATCTTGAACCCGCGTTTGAAGGAGTAGTGTGGATATTTCGGGCGCGTCAGGGTGACGAGGGCCACCCGTCCGCACATCGAGGCCGCCACCACCAACGATAGCTCCGGGACGTGGACGAGATTCGCCAAGCGTTCGTGTGACACCCTCATCGACGGGAGCACCGCGAGATCAGGCCGAGATTGATAGATGGTCTTCTCAAACATGATGCCGACGCCGCCTTCCTCGGAGCTGCGCAGCTCAATATCCATCTCATACGTACGCAGGATGCTGCTCCCATCTCCCAGGACTTTATCCACACTTACCGTTCTCGGGGTTTGCGGCCAGGCCGAGGCCGAGCGTTGGTTGCGGTAGATACACGAGTTCATGAACGACATGGTATCTTGGGCCGCCCAAGATTTTGTTTGCCAATTGCCGGGCGACAGGTCATGCCACGGACTCTCCACTTGTATCCTTCTCAGTTCGTGAAGGTTGATGGCAAAACGCTGGGCGTTACCGGACCGCACCCACGGATGCTCACCCGAGTTGTTCTTCACGTACTTGATACCCTGGCTTATGTCGATCCAGCGTCCCGCTTTCTCGTTATCTATGTATATGGCTTCGTGTTGCGGCAACCCCAACGACTCACTGTAACTCTCCGTCGGCAGAAAACTGCTTTCCGGCAGTACGAGGATGCCCCAACCCCGAGGCCTGATCTCTGTCGGCATGGTCACAATAGGGTGCGGGTACGAGAGTGAGCTTACCTGCGCATCTGCTGAAAAGGCCCCCGATGAGCTAATCCGTTACGGTTGTAGTGAATGCGATCAAGCTTGACGTGAGGTGTCTGATCGAACCTCCAGATATCCATTAGCCAGACAACACCGTTGATATCTACCGCCACGACCTTCTCCGCTTCCCCATCTGCATCGCCAGCGAATGCGATGTTTGGAATATTCGTCCCAGTACGCCCAGTCTCGAGGACGATACGCCAGTTAGCGTCTCGACGTCGAACCGCAGCTTCCACACTAGCGCTTTTCGAGGCTTGTTCGGTCTCGTTCGTAGCACATGTGCCCCGTTCTCGGACGAGACTCCCATCTTCGTCTTTGCGGAGATTCCGGAAGAACTCGACCGAATCAGCCTCGGCAGTGTGGCGATATGCTTCGCCTGTCAAGGCAAAGACGAAGACGCATACGTTGTGCGTGTTCGAACTAACAGCAATAATACGAGATTGCTTGTGTACGGCAAGTCCCCAAGCAGAGTTCCCAACGTTTTCGTGGAAGAAGGGCTGGATGATCTTCCGGCTACATAGGCTATGGTCTTCACGGCGCACGAGCTCCTCTTCGATCTGACGGGTGTAAAATCCAATAACATCGCCGTCGTCATAGGCAAGTAATAACACTTCTTCATGACCAAGGTCCCCAACAATGAGGTGGTTGACCTGGTGTGGGAACGACTCGTCTAGGTAGCCACCGACTGCTAGGCTCATTATGCTAGCCCGCGGCCTCAGAACAAGATCAGGCTCTGCGGGCAGGTCATTTGTAACACAGCTGCGGGGCCTGGAGATGTGGATTTTGTCACCATATGCCACGATATAGAAGTTGTAGGCCTGAGATAGCGCGGTGAGGTTCAGTCGCCACGTCGCAATCTGGGGGGGCCCGTCTTCGCTGAAGGTGTCATCGGGTTCTTGGACAGTAGGATCAGGTTCTGTCGTGCTCGGCTCCGAGGCGATGTCGGTCTCGAAGTCGATATCGACGTCGTCCATCTCGGCGAATTCGATGTCAACATTTGGAGCGGCCGGCGCGCCCCCTTCCATGAGAGTTTCAGCCAAGACTGCAGGCAAGAGTGTGTTGGCTGGCGGTAGGAGAAATGCGGCGGGACCTGCATTCTCCACACCCATCACATGGGTGCCACCATGAAGGCCGACAGTCTCGTGTTGGTGTCCGTTGTCGGGTTGTACATCTCCATCGCCTTGGTCCGGCATAAGGCTGTTGTCGGCGCCCTCATCCTCGTTCTCGCCCTCGCCCTCGCCCTCGGGGTGGTCTGCCTGGTTAGGTATGTGCACCGTGTAGGAGTTCTCGAAGGGAATCTGGATCGACCTCGGAATGTGATGCTATCGACGCGAAGGCGAGGTTAGAAGGCGGGTTCGGGGATGGAAATGTGGTGCTTGTTCGCTAGAGCTTACCCTCTTACGGCCCGTCTCACAGTAGCATTTGCCCACCTGGAGCTCTTCGCTGAAGATTGCACCTCGCCCTACGCCCCGGTTGTAGAGGCTGGGCTGTTGGGGAAGGACTGACGTCGTCATTACCAGGATGGCAAAATGAAGACAGTAAAGACAGTAAAACGGTAGGTCTACGGATAGCCGGGTGGGAGTTGACACGAGATTGGAATGATCATGGCGCGCTCATTGATGGGAGGCGAACTCAATGGCTGCGAAGTCCAGAAGGGTAGGTAGCTATAGTGGAGAAGGTTTGAGCTGATACAACGATGCCCGATATGTACAACCAACGTCAGTGTCAGTGACCCCATATTGCCATGCCGTACCCCGCTATTTTTCAACGCGCCCCCCTCGCTCCCCCTCGAACAATCCTCGAGTGCCTCAAGCCCACCTAAGCCTGCCTACCAGGTAGGTCAAGCGGGAAACATTGCTCAGGTACCTATTTACCAGATTGGTAGGTTCCAAATCGTAAGTGCCTATTGCTCTTTTCGTACCGCTATGCCTCAAGGTTCTATTCGTTCGTCGGCCCCAGTCTGCCAGTTCATTACCT
Source organism: Xylaria sp. JS573 (assembly GCA_000966885.1). Lineage (NCBI taxonomy): Eukaryota > Fungi > Ascomycota > Sordariomycetes > Xylariales > Xylariaceae > Xylaria > Xylaria sp. JS573. The sequence continues at coordinate 975,909 of JWIU01000010.1, forward strand.
GATGGATCTACGCAGGGACGTCAGATGAGCTAAATTTAGTTTCCGACGCTTCTTCGCATGGATCAAAGACAGCCTCATCTATATATGACTAGGTACTCTATTCATCTACTAAGCACCTAATCTCGAAAGCAACCCTCATCTTTAAGCTAGAACACTCCACTCGTCAGGTAATACTGCTCACTACCTGATGTAGGTAATATGCCCTGTCTTGGTTCTCTTGCCAAAACATCCGAATGGATGACTACCCAGTAGCAAGGTGCCTATTTAGCCTATCCTGTCATGAGTTCGTACACATTATGAAAACATACCCATATCATCAAAGAATATATTGATATTGTTCACGTGTCAGTGTTCAAGCGTGTCATATTAACATTGAGTCATATTGCTACTTGAGGCTCTTGGGGGTCTGTAAACGGGGCTTTTGGCCACCTTGACTTCCACTTACTTCCGAAAAATATAGCAGCGGGTGACAACGCATAAACAATATCCACTTCTCTCTGTCTCTCTGTCTCTCTCTCTCTCTCTCTCTCTCTGTGTGTGTGTGAACACACACACACACACACACACATATATATATATATGTATGTATATACATAGATAGATAGATATAAACTTGTCACCGAGACACAGCATTGATACAATGGCAACGCTAGAAATTCAGCCCTAATAAGATTCTAAGATGTATACGGCATGTTGAACTCTTAAGCTCATTAGCATGCAATCAACCATTCCGGCCACTCCCGTGTCTCATCAAGTGAAGCCTGAACTATTTGAATTATCTCTTAAGACTTTAATTGGAGGTTTTCACCTGGACAGTGGTCAGATATTGCAAGTGGCTGACAGGGGGGGGTCCTATGAGAATCCTCACATACTGACTGGCAGTTCCCCTTATACAGCATTTATTCGAGTGACTACACACCTGTGCCATATCTAAAGAGACACATTGCAACTCCTCAGCCAAACATGAACTAAGAGTCGATTACGGCTCAAGAGTGCTATTCACTAGGCGAGTGTGGTAGGGGTCGCGTGTACTTACATTGCTACGAAACTCAGGAAACGGTGACCAAGGGGCTTGCCTCATCGAGCCTTCTCCTCCTGAGGTCGTTGGGAGCATGGCGAAGACGAAAGCCGGTCAGCCCCTTGCATATTTGTGAGTAATTCACGGCCCGTACAAACGGTATGTCGAGGTTCCAGGTTGCAGCAATGGAAATAGGGGGGGCGGCTAGATACTGGAAGAGCAGCATCGCAGTATAACCCGGAAGGCATGGACAATAGCGAACCTCACATGGAGGCAGTGAAAGGGATGACTAGCTATAGCATCAAGTATGTATGAACACGTTAGACTATACCAGTCTTCCCGCCTTCTCGCGTCTTGAACATACTTGGGAAGACGCAGGCGAGGGCGCATCTCTATGCTTCTATCAAGGACCCTCATGGCATTCACATGACCATGGCTAGTGTTACAGGTTCTAGGAGGCCAGGAACAATGGCACTATGCGATATCTTCACATAATCATGGCACTATATATAAGTAACTAACATAGATTGGCCGGGTGTGGGATCAGGTCTTGCTTCAGTAGGAAGAATCTTAGATAGGTCTCAGACAGGCCCGAAAAGGGTACGGACACCCTATATTCATTGATCGAAAGGGGGAATCTATCTTTTCACGTCCTCATATGACTCGCTTCTATCAACATGAAATGACACCCAAAGAGCAGTGACTCCCTTCCTCCCAACTACTGGTCTTGCTCCTCGTGGCCAAGTGTCTGCTTACACGAAGGCCTCATCCAACCCCTATGCGGTCCTTACGGTGGGTGTACTCTGAGTCGGCCACGCGACTTCTTCAGAACAAGTGCTGATATTCATCGATACGCGGGCAGCTTAGTTTTTCTTCCCAAAGAAACGGTCTACCGCGATTGATCTTCCCTCATAACCAAAGTGCCAGCAAAAAGGACAAGTCTGTAAGACGTTGCGAACGTAGAACCAAATTCCGGCTCGGAAAAAGCTGTCATCCCCTATCGGTACCTGTAGGGCTGTTGTTACTGCTGCTGCTGCTGCTTCTGTCCTACGTAGTGCGGCTGGTACCTGCGTTGCTGCAGATACACAGGCATCTTACCTCATGCCGTTGAACCGAGATCGCTGTCGGTCCGTCTCCCCTTTTTTTTCTTTTTTCGGTGAGATAAGATCCCATCAGAAGACTGCATAATAGGGGACCACCCGCACAAACTCGATCTGGGGGACGATCCCGCGTCTGCCGCACCCCCCTCATCTCATCCGGTTACATAGCCTTAGTGCTTACGCGAGCCCGGCATGAAAAAGAAAAATGTAGGTAATGGTCGACACCGGCTCCCTGGTTCAGTGTGACAGTGAACCAACATATTTCCCTAGCATATTTTTCGAGCCGTGAGGTGGATGGAGGAGGGTATGACGTTAACTTGGACTCATTCTGACGCGCGCAGGCTTGCGTGGTAAAGTTGTCAGATATCAACTATGCGCCTGTCAATTCTGTCAGCTGCAGACATCATATCGGCCCTGTTTTACAGCTTTTCTCTTTCATTTTTGCTTCCTTCCTCAATCCTCTCCCCACCTACGATACCCGGGTACACAGTATGTGATACTTCTGGTTGTATCAATGGTACAAACGTTGATGGGTGGCGAATATCGTCGGTACTTCAACTCACTTTGGAGTTTGCTGCTGGACAACTCAGCCCATGTGGAGCGTCAGCAACTGGAAGGTGTCATCGCGTTGCACGTGTAGTTCGCTCAGATCTTTCCCTAGGGAAACGAATGTCATACAGGTCAGTAGCACAGGGCCTAGAAGGAACATCGGCTCCATCATAATAAGGCTTTGCACTGAACAGTGGTGTTTATCAGTAGAGAAGAGCACGTGGAGTCCTACCGAGCCAGTCTTTCTCGTTTGGCTACTTCGCTCTAGGTCTTCAAACCTCCATTCATAGTTCCTTCCGGAGACTGAACCGCTGGTCGACGCGTGGACGCGGGGAGAGGACCGCGATTCCAGGGGCCAGACGCCTGCCGTGGTGATTTGTATGATACGTAGCAATGATGTGTGGCCAAGCTAAAATTTGCTGGGTAGGGAGATTGATCAATCACCCATTCTCTCCTCACATGTATGCATTGTCTTTGCGCTGAAACCCCTTGCTGAGACAAGTCAACACGACGGATGATATGCAGTGAGAACGACGGCCCAAGTGGACATATCCCAACCCAACAGTAGACAGCTACCCAGCTACCTACACGGACATGATTCCATTACAGCCACGCGATGAGATACGCATTACGGCAGGCGGGAAACATCCGTGTAGATCTCAACATGTGACCTGTCGATACGATATTCAACGCAATGGGTCACAATGCAGTCTACCGGGGCCCAAACCACCCATGCTCGTTGGTGCGGCTAAAAGAAGGTTGATGAATGATAAGTCGAATACACGGAGATCTGGCTCCACGTACCTATGCATAGACAGATCCTCTGTGGCTTTGATGAAACTTGGTCGTCGGGGAAGAAGGAAAACAAGAAGGGAAAATAATGAATCGTGAATATACAGTAGATCTAGTTCCGCGTCTAAGGAGATTATTGATGGGATAAACATAGTCCCAGTCTTGCGATAAGACAAAAGTCATATGTACACAGGCCTGGAAGCCCGGTAACAAGTATGGGCAGATCCTGAGTGCCTTCGACAGATATCTGGTTGCAGGAAAACGCCGTGCGGTCACAGGCACGCATGGTGTGCACAGTAACTGGCCCTTATTATCCGACCGCATTAGCCGCCAATAGTTGCTACGCCTGGAGTTTTTCTTAGTTGGCGTTTCCGCCGTTACAACATCGGCCCCAGGGTTAGGCAGTAATAGGGTGGTGTTTTGGTTCGCGTAGACCAATCGAAGACAGCTTGCCTGCATACGACTTCCACTCCCGGCCAACCCTTACACTATACTCGCAGCCAAGAGCGACGCCGCACGCCGGCTGCTCTGATTTGCTGGGCTTCAAAAGGCGCGGAAAAACTTCCCTTGAAAACCTCAGTTCCATTGCTCCCCGTTGAACTGTTAGGTAAAGGATGGCATGAAATATGAAATGATCGTGGCGACGTCTGACCCACTGGCGCGTCTGAAGCATGCACAATCGCACGCCATGAAGGAGCGATTGGCTTGTATAGATGGATATAGACGAGTATAGACGGATGTATACACTTCTATACACACAGGCTGTCTCAAATGTGCCGAGAGACAATATCGCTGCTTGTCGGTGTGTTGTTTGTGGATGTGCGGTTCACCCTCAACACTAAGCGGACGTAAGGGCCCATAGGTTGAGAAAGCACAGAAACCGCCCCCCCCTTGCCGGAAGGTAAAAGTAATATCTTCGTCGGGAATGAGAACACTTGCCAGGCGCTAGGTACTCCATGCCTTACCCGAACACCCTGAGCCCTGGTAGGCTGGGACGGGTTCTAGTTGTCGGCAGCGCTGTAGGATAGCAGTGATGCACATGGTCCATCCATTCTCTTATCGTGCATTTTCGTCAGCTTCGCCTCGACGGGCCCCGCGAAGATAGCGATCCTTGGCTCTGTTGTGCAGACGTGTGGATATTCCAGGAAGGCATCAAGTTGCCTTACGCAGGCATAGAGCTTCTGGATCCCTAGAAACGGCAGCAATGGTATGACGAGGACGGCGTCCATTGGAAACCCAGAAGGTCGCCTCGCGTTAGCGGCAGCCGTTACAGCTCCATGGGCCAATTCTCGCCGCTCTGCGGCAGAGATGTCAGGGCCATCCAAGCCACCCTGGCTGTCCGATCTAAATGGTTGATGCACGTCGATGCTGAAGAAGAGGCGTGCCCAGCGTCTTATTCGCTTTAGGTATGTGTCATGTGCTGGTACAGTACCCGCAAGGATATCCGGCACTACTGGATCTTGGCTACGGATGTCCGCACTGATTGTATTGCACATTCGCTGTGTCTGCTGGCAGGCCAGCAGGATGTAGCTACCCGACCCCAGAAATTGGGAACGAGGTCCCAAGGGCTAACAGCCAAGCGAGCGTGACAAGTCGTACATCGGGCCTCGCGGGAGATCAGCTACTACGCGGAAGGCCTCCGAAGAGCAGCCTGAACCCGCGACTGTGAACGTCTTTCCTGTTCTTTGCACGTTATAGATTCCAACCTCGTCTGTAGGTACGGCCGGGTTGTTCAGGGGTTTTTTAGGCGAGAATTGAAACGCTCTAGCTCGAGAAACATAGCAGACTGCCAGCCATCTAGCCCGGCCTCCCTAGCTGCAGGTTTTGTGAGATCTGATAGTGCGTTCCTCGATGCTCAAGCGAGTAAGACTACACGTGACGCGGGTCGCCAGTTCCGTGAGCCCCGATCCACTGACGGCTGGCTCTCAGGAAGCCTTGTCGATGTCTGAGAATGGTGGTGTGCGTCGTGCAGTTGGAGGCCGAAACTGTCAGTGATTTACGAATCCTGACGGCTATATAACGTGGGCTGCAGGTGATGGGAATCCAGGCCGCGCCTCTGAGTTCGTTCTGCCTGCCATTATTGGAACACGAGGCCAGACCGATCAGATCACACCCTCGTCACCGGTCCTCACCGCGACTCTCGCAACCCGACCGCCTTTCTTTTTCCAAGACAGGCGGGCTTGTGTAGCAGGGATAGGTGGGGGAACATCTGGAAGGGGAGTGAGTTGAGATGCTCGGCCGCGAGGCTCGTTTGAGAGTGGAAAGCGGCAAGAAGGTGGCCGTGTACCTGGGAAGGTAGTAATGGAGAAGCCACGCCGCCACGCAGCCACGTGAGGAGGTCGCAATGTGATGATGACCGCCTACATGTGGTAGCGTAGGTACATGATCTCAGGTAGGTGCGAGGGTCACAGTGGCTGGTCATTACCAGGCAGGTACATTCGGTCGCCGTAGGTCGTGGCTTGCAACTTGGCGCCGCGGATCCGGACCAAACAAGCCGGCATGTAAGGTTCTGTTGTACAAGCACGGGCCATTTTTTTGGCCGGCGATGCATCCAACTACATACATGTTAATCTAACATCGGATGGTCACATTTGACATCTAGAACAATGACTAAGCTGCCTTCAACGTGTAAGCGGGTGTTGTGAGCTCGTGTCCAGGCGACATTACACGTAATGGGGGATGTTCGCCCTTGACCGGCGAAACCGGCAGGAGAATATTGCAGGATCAGGAGCTCGTGAACGTCGTGGCGCAACTCTCTTGATGGAACCTCTGCCAGACGTGGCGACATAATGACAGGGCTGGCCTATGCGCCCACGAGGGACTCGGGTTTCCATTTTTGGGGTTGCTTGGTTTTTGGATGTGGATTCACACGAAGAACGAACGATGGGGGTTGGAGCCACTGGGCTGACCGGGTTAAGCAAGTGATGAGGAAGTCGATATAGGTGCTACGCAGGACAGCTAAGGAGGGGGGGGGGACAAGGGAGGGGAGGAAACGCGGGGACTAATTTGGCTATACGGTACTACCTCGCATAGGGTCGAAATAACCTAGTAAGATTCTCCTGTGCAGAGGCTGTCTCACTATACCTAATGATTTTTTATGTACTCGTAGACACACTCTAGGACTGCAGCACACTAGAGTATAGTGTGGTTGACGGCAGCTACCGGCTGCATGCACATGGATCAAAACGGCTGGATTGCTGCATCTTGAAACTAGGGACGATTCTCACGATGGCAATATCCACATGAGAGCTGATAGCGAGCTCGGGCTCGGCTGATCTTGGTTCTGGGAAGAGGCAGAAACCAGGACGTTGGGTGACAACCCCGGCTTCCCGTCACGGATATCGGGGTGGCGTAAAAATGCTTCCCTCTGCCGCAACCAGACAGGGGAGAGGTGGGTAAGTTGCTTTTATTTCACACAAATTCCAATATCTCAACCACCGCGCAATGGTTGCTTGCTCATTATGCAAAGACAAAACACCCTGGATAGTTCTAGCTAACGCTGTCCTACTCTACCGAGCACTGGGCTGCAGCCACAGGTCCACATAACCCCTAAGCACCGCGTAGTTCGATCCATTCGATCTTGACAACGTATCTAGTAACCATTGTCGAGTTCCAATCTCCATGCCAAGCCCGTTTCTCAAACTAATGTTCGATGTAGAAGGGTGGGTTCGTACAGTGGGTGTGGAGATAGAACCTCCACGACCTCGCATGTACTAGTATAATGTGGACGCTGCTGAAGAACGGCTTGTCGTAAAGCCTCGACGATGCCGCCCACGCTTAGGGCCAGCCAAAGCAAACAAGAAGAAGCAGTGGAATAACAGTAACGCACTACAACAAAACCCTTCTGTTTCGTTGTCTTTCCCTTAGACCCTCTCCACAATACCACACAGCGCAAAAGCCTAGACCCCTATGGTCAATATTCGGGGGTTCCAGGCGCTGGCTTCCTCGAGGGTAACGTAGAAGTAAACCTCCAGGTTTTGTGGCTGTTTCAGTTTGTGTACTTGCGTAGAGGAAATGCGTCGCCGGGCATTGGTTCGAGGTGCCATGCTCTGCAGCCATCCTTCTCAAACGCATCGTACCAGTCCTGCTTCAGCTCATCGGGCAGGCTCCACCCCAGACGGGAGCTGCGCAATCTCATTCGGACCAAGTGTCTCTTTTCCTTGGATGTCGCCCCATCAACAAAGCCTTCCCGACGGTGGAGAACAGTGAGGTTATTAATAAAATGCATATCGCCAGCCTGCGTTTGGAACTCAAGCTGGACCGCCCGAGCAATAGCCTCCACCACATCGAGTGCCTCAACTTGTCGATCGTTCAACTTTGGTACATGTTCTGGACGTGGATGAACAACGTTGCCCAGTAGAGGTGTACGACCGAAGTTCATTATGAGCTTCGACTCATGATAGAACATCAACGGCCGACATTGAAAGTGGGGCCTTGGAGTGAGTCAGTAACGCTCTAGTCAAGAGTACTCAGGGAATAATGAGGCTTACAGGGCGAACGGCCAATCCGATTTTGCCAGAGTGCGTATGATATCTGGGCGATGAGTTGCTAGAATATTGTAAATCATGTGAACAGACGCCACAACGCACTTCCCCCCCGTTGACGCTGTGCTACGAGTCAGCCAAGCGACGACATCGCCCGCTTCCTCGTTGTGAAACGACTGTTGATTTCTTAGTAGGGGAGAGTTGCGCTTGTAGCTATATTACTTACAATTGCCGAGGTCGAGTGACGATGGTGGCCTTGCTTCGTCTCAGTGGAGTTGTCAGCAATGATATGTACTAAAGATAGGGTTAGCTAGAGCTGTCCCGGGTCCTCTCCTTCAAGGGTACAAACCCAGCATGTTGCCGCGGTGATCTTGGCAGCCTCGTTGATCGGCAATATACGCTTGGATCCCCAACCAGATAATAGTCAGGTCCTCGACAGAATAGTCTTCCGGGTTAATACCACGGACAAGACATAAACCGGTGGTGTTGTAAAGGTCCTCGCTCAGCTTGTCGAGCTTGGGACCCAGGGTTGGAAGGGGGAAGGTCTCTCGACTGACGCGATCTCCATCCAATTCCCGCGCTACCACCAAGAGGTTAGTTAAAAACACATCTAGAGTTAGGGAAGGGAGGAGAGTGTGCCTTTGAAGTAATCTTTCGCAAGAAGCAACTCTATCTGCTCGGTCTTGGTAAGGTTGTGGATGAACCGTTGTCCATCGCCAGACTGGGCTCCGTTCCAAGCGAATGTCTGACCCAAGTTCGTGGGATAACCAGCCGGAAGGCCAGGCAATTCCTCAGACCCAGAGCTTTTGAGTGAGTTATGCTCTGGAGCGTGGATAGCACCATTGTGCTGAGCAGGAACGAGAACCGGACCTGCATTCTTAAAATCCATTGCTGTAGGTTGGTCCCGAGGTCTCGTCACACTACGGTATCACACCCCGTTGTAGTAGCTCTCGAATAACCACTAGCCGCACATTGGAATGAAGAAAGAAGAGACTAGCTAGCTCGACGGTTTCTAGTGTCGTATCTTAGTATAAGAGCAAGATTGGGTAGATAAGCAAGACTTGAGATGAAACGAGTGGCAAGAGGAAAGGGGACCAGGAGGATGATGGACGAGGGAGGGAACGTCTCATAAGTGTGGCACGCTTGTAAAGAAACACGATTCAAGTCTGGCCGGATGCTGTCCGTGAACAACCAAGCAGACCTTGCAGGAGGGGGGATACAGTGCTGCTCTGGCATACCGTCATCAGAATGACTTGTACGAAAAGTAAACCCAAGTACGCCTCGTTCCGGGAACAAGGCTGTAGAGAAGACACGAAGGTGAACAGTAGCCGATCCAAAACAAATGCGGATGGTAGTCAAGATTTTGACTGACCAAGCCAATTTAGGTAGAGACTTGACCCGATCGATGTGTGAGACATCGGACGTCGAATCTCGTGAGGCGGGAAGCAAATATCCTGTGAGTTACAAAGTCGTGCTGCCGGCAAGGCCCCGCGAGTCTCACCCAGGTCGTCCTTGTAGAAGAGTATCTCGTCTTCAAGTACATCACTATTTGTCTGGTCTCAGCTTGACATCCAAGTACTTCGTGCAGAATATGAGTATACTTGAGGTGTCATCTATTTTCCACTGCATCGGCCTCCCGTGCAGGATAGACAGACATCCCTGCCTGCATACTTCACGACCGGGTAGGTGGAAGAGACGTGCATCAAGACAAGTGTATCTAGTATCGATGGGAGCCGCATTTCAAAATCTCCACCACAGACCAAAATGACGAGGGAATTGGCTTGGAGGATCCAAGAAGCGGCCGGGATCAGCGATTGGGAGGACTTTGACCGACACCATGGGTTAGGTTGGCTGGTGGGATGGAGGGTTGGGGTTTCCAGGCAGACCACCTGGGCAGGCAACCAGGTTATCTCTCTTGGCATATGGCCCAAGACGGGTGCCGCGAGTACATAAGTAGAGCGGCAGGGTCTGGCAGCGCGTAGAATTGTACCGTCTTAAAGTAGACATGCCGACAGTGCCCCGTAAAGGAACGCAATACAGATCGGGCCTGATCGTGACAGCCACACTGGGGCAGCCTGCAGCAGTGGCGAAGACATGGGGTACCTTGGCCGGCGATGTGCATGCTGGCTAACGACATATGCGCGCGATCTTCATCTGAACCGCGGGCGCGCGATATTCCGATGCAGATGGCTGGGATAGGTCGACGGCCGCGGCGACGATGCTTCTTCGGACAGCGAAAGTGACCTGCCCCGCACACTTTGCCCTTCGAAATTGGCCGACCACCGTGTCCTGCGCAAGCGGTCCCGCACGTCGAGACGAATGTATGCTCCCGAGACCTGCGCGGCTATCCCACGCTCTGGGACTCGAGCCCAAGCTTCCGTAGTCTCTGGCTAACCTACGGGTAACTTGCCACGGGCCACAACTTACTTAGGGTTTGTCTCTCCCTTTAGGGAAGCCTGCATTTGTACTATCTTTTAAGTCATCGCGAATAGTTGATGTTGACCCCTGGAACTGCTGTCCCACGCCGCTAGCGAATAGGATGCCGTGTGTCTCTCGGCTTTCCTACTTGATGCATCCAAGCATGCACAACGCATCTGGACCCAGCAGCACATGCACCGTCTTCGGCAATACCTACGTACATATGGCATGCTCATTTCCGTGTATGCTTGAATGTTGCGTCCACACCTCATCACGCGGTGTTCCACTCGCCAGGACTGCATAAAATGCTCAGATTGTTGACTGTGGCATCCAGTTTGCTTCATAAAGCTGACTTATATAGAAGAAGTCGTTTTCGTAATCATTACTCTGCCGGATCTTTTCCCAGTGTTTTCCTACGAGACCGACGTGGTCAGCGGTACATCTACAAGATCGTGCTGCAATAAGTCGACAAGAATGAGTGAGGCGCGGCTTACTGTGCCTTTCAACGTTGGTTCTCGTGAACTGGATGAAGTTGATCCTAACTTCATCCAACTCGGCCAACGTGGCCAAATCCTGTTCCTTGCACTCTGCGGAGAATGGATATATGCCTACTGCCAATAAGTATTTCTGGCACACGGCTGCGTGCTGGGGCGCAATGAATCGGCTCACCTTTATTGCAGTAATGAAAATATGCCAGCAGAATGTTTGCTCCTGTTGGAGGCCCAACGTTAGACGTCATGATCTCTGATAGAGGATATACCGACCCATCGAAATGCCCTTACGACAGTTCCATCACTTACCCGTTTGGTACTCCCGCACCATCTCCTCTCTCGCGAAACGGCTCTACATCACGATCGTCAGCTGCGCACGATTCGAGGGTCAAGCAGAAGGAGAGTGGTCAGGACAACCACTAAGGGGTCGGGGGCGGATGCGTGCCCAGCCAAAAACAAGTACTGAATACACACCTTGATCCCGTGCTTTCGAGCATACCCGGCGTCGTGCTGGCAGAGCAGAGCCACATTGTGCAACAAGATGAAGGTGATCAGGTACGTGGTAAACCAGGTTTGATGCTTGTTGGCTTGTGTCATGGCTTGTAAGTTCTCGAGCATTTCTCGCCGAAGGCTGGACTGGATTTGATGAATCAAAACCAGCTCAATCTGCGCCCCCATCACCGGCGGCAATGGGATGCACCCACGAAGGGGGCTTGTCTCATCCATGATGTCGGGAGACATTCCTAATGTCTCGTTCCCAACGATGATGGTGGATTTAGTAGTCATTCGAACGGCCATCCATAACTGAAGCGCCTTCGTCAGGAGAGCGCTTTCTTTTGGGTCGGTTGACTGGTCCCTCGAAGCTTTGATCGCCGTGAAATAGGTCGCGTGCAGCAATTTCTCCTTGCCCGTGAGAACATTCTTGCAACATTCGGGAAGTCCTTGTTTGATATAGTTGGAATATATGGCCTTTGCCTCGTCGAGATTCACAATGGCGTACGCGGGGATCCTAACCTGCCTCCTCGCTCCCTCGTGAAACCAAGTTCGGTCAAGGGCATCACCCTCCTGCGGAACGAACTGGCGGACTCTAAGCTGGACTGGCTGCTCAGTATACCCTTCAGTGACCTTGACTGTTTTGGTTTCTGACGAAGCCCATTGCGATATGTCGTCGGCAATACCTTCCACCCATCTTCGGGTCCACTCGTAACCTTTGACTTGCCCGGGCTTGAAGAGCTTCACGTCCGTGATCTTATAGCGAAGGCAAGGCATGCGCCATACTTTCACGTTTGCCACTTTCAGGCACGTCAAACACGACCCGTATTTGTCCCGGGGGTTTGTTTGACACTACAGTCACGTGTAAGTAGTTGAAAAAGAAAGGTTTCATGACACTCCACGGGCGGGTTCAAGAATAAAGGTAAAGGGGGGGCTGGTGGAAGAGAGAAGGAGAATTGGGTTCTCTTACACGTATTCGTTGCATTCGGCACCGTATACAAGAGCCTATTCGCCTCGTCTCCGCTGTCTTTTGTCGTTCTTCATTCGATTTGAACGGCCCCCTCTTTGCCGGCGGAGGCCGTTGGTTAGCATGCACGATATCTAGCTCGCGGGACTGGCCGGCTAACGGGGTTCTATCCGCTTCCTGTGCCATGGCGATTTCCGCTGTATTGTACGGTCTTGCGTGTATTCTAGGGTTCTCAAAGGACGATGGACTAAAGCGTTGATTTCCCATCACATGACTAGCCATTGGAGTTGGTGAGCCATGTTGTAATTCTGGCTGGCCATAGTACTGTTGACCGGGCAGGCTCTCCGGATATACCATACCTTCACCGCTGGTAGTAGGTTGAACGGCCATGGGTCGGCTCGGCTGTAGAACGGGATAATTGGGCATCATCGGTGGGGCTACGGGGGTGCCATCGCAAGCGAAGACATTGGGTTGAGCCGGAGGCATGGATCCGGACATTGGATTACTATGAGGCAATGAGCTGCGGTCAAAGTACGGCCGTGGCTCAGAGAAACCGTACGTGGCGGTGATTGCACCATAATCTAGGCCGTGTTTAGCATATATGTGAGACATACAGGGCTAGAAGTACAAGCAGACCTTGAGGCTCGCACGTGGTGCACGGAGGACAGACGGAGAAGTTGGCGAAATAGTGCCCTAGTGAGAATCCATGACTAGGACTTGCCTGCGAGCGCCTTCGTTCAGAGCTGTCATGTGCAGAGGGCCTCGACGGCGAGAACTTTTCCTGAGACGATTCGTATGGCATGCCTGCGTTGAAACGAGGTCTCTTGGGGGGGATGGGGCTGGACACGTCTGGCTGTTGGGGCATATGGGAGCCTTTATGAAGGACTAAGAGCTGGGAGACGGGACACTTCAGAATAGAGGCAGCCTGCTGGATTATATGCAGATCCTGGTTGGAGAGGCTCTCGGGACCGCTTATAACGGCAGATGCAGAAGGGGAGAGCGAAGGATCCTGGGGCGCCGGCACCGCAGGGACATCCTCGTGGCCATATGGCCGGCGCCTTTTGAGACTATGACTATTCTATATGCAAGTCAACGGACTGCATGTTGGAAAACGGGGATATGCAATACGTCGCCCATTCAGGGTGAAACCCGGCAAGGGGCATGGCAGGAAGATCTTACCATTGTATGTCTTTTTTTTTTCTTTCTTTTTGTTCAGGGTATACAGTGACAGAGGGTGTGTGAGACAAAGTACTAGCGGCACGAAGCGCAAGGCAGGGTATGTACTTGGGCGTGGTTCGATGTGTACATGGAGTGAATCAGAACATCAGCACCAAACATCCAGCAGAACGTGGAGTCTGGCGCCTCACCGGGTGTCAGATGGGGCGCGGGGTGAGAAGAGGACGCCGGCTCTCAAGGTCCCATGAGCGCCATCGCCGCGAACGAGCCAGACCAGGGTCACAGAGACCTAAAGGCGCGATTGTGTGTAGTATCGGCGCTGTATTGCGTTGTGTTGTGTTGTGTCGTGTTGTGTTGCGTTCCAGTGTGTTGTGCTGTGCTATGCTCTGACTGATGCGCGGTGCAGGACAGGACGGAGCTGTGTGCTGCGCTGCGCGGTAGGTAGAGTATGGTATGGAGGTGTGTGCGGTGCGGTGCGGTGCTGGGCGGTACTGCGGTGCTGGGCGGTGCTGCGGTGCTGCTGTGCTGCGGTGTGCTGGGATAATTGAGTCGCCTGGCAGGCCTGGGTGGAGAGGAGGGGCCCTGAGTTTAGCACGGGCAGCACGGGGTGGAGAGCTAGTAGGGTCTGTAGGGTAAAGCAGGAGGCTAAGGGGGAAGATCAAAAAGCAACGACAGGTGTGTGTTGCCGCCGATGAGCACGGGAGAGACGGTGATTGGAGAGACCGAGACTCTCGAGTTCAACTCGGTGAGAAGTTGCAGAGCGGCCGTTGAGCAAGGCGCCTTGACCGGTTCAGAGAGGGGGTTAATTTGGCAGGTCAGCAATCATCGATGCACAACTGGCCATTGGCAAATTAGACGGTGACTACCTTACGAGTCGAGTCTAGGACAGCAGATCGATCAGCCAGGCAGTCAGGGGAAAAGTCAGGGAATCAAAGGCGTCGCTGGTGAAGATGATTGACAACAACTAACAGAATGGGCGAAGGGGGGGGAGGAGTCCATATTGAATACTGGTACCTACTGGACGCACAGTCGAGAGGACAGGCAGGGCAGGACAAGAGCCCGAGATTCTGCCTCAAATCAAGGAGCAGCCCTGCCCAATTTGGGGTATAGCATGGGGTGCTATACCGTAGTATCGATAAGAAACCCGGACGATTGTGGGATCTAGTGTGACTGGCTGTGTAACCCGTCTAAGTCGCTCAAATGTCTGTGCGGACTGGCGGATAGCGGAGGTCTAGGGCTTTAAAACGTCTCCGTTCCCTCGTGAGCATCCCCGTCGCCGTCTCTGAGCCCTTGATGTCATCGGCGGCATCAGCAAGAAAAAATCCGGACGGACTGCCGCCGCGATGTCTTGCTCCCCCATATGATCGATCGGGCTGAGCACTGGTTGATGCGAACCCAACCTGCCAACCCAGCCCAAAGGGAACGGCAGCATCTCCTGCTCGGGTTGCCTCGCTCTGCCATTGACGGCCTGCAGTTACAGCCAAAGGTCGGTACATTGCCGCCGCCCGAGAGGGATGGATGTTGGATGGATAGGAACCACGTCGCTGCGAACGTCAAGCAAATCAGGAGCCTTCATCTCTGTGTCAACTGACCAAGAACCAACAGCCAATTCCGTACACATTAGATCGCAAAGTCTCACGTAGTCGCATTGGTGGGATACACAAACTTGGCAAACCCAACACCAGCGCAAGAGGCAAAATACTTCCAGAATAGGAATGCTCCACCGCACAGTATTACCCCCCGAGCCTAGTGCGGCGCGTCTTCATAATCGGTAGGTCATCAATTGCACTTGTCACCGCCGATGAAGCCGGGTCGACGATGATAACGGTCCTGAGAACGCCTCTTACAGGCCCTTACCTGCGCCATTTCCAACTCTGCCCTGGCTTCGCACTGGTTGTGTGTTTGTGTCTGTGTTTGTGTTTGTGTTTGTGTCTGTGTGTGTGTGCGTGTGTGTGGGACGGAATTGCTTGGTTGGGAGCATGGAAGCAGAGGAGGCCGGCCATGTGACCGGATTGACAGGTTTAAACGCCAGAGCCTTGCATAAAGTACGTACGCACGGCGTAGCATGTGTACTACGCAGTTGGGAGTGTCGAGATGCAGCAACTGGAGAGTCAATATAGTGCATGACGGTGCAATCAGAAGGGTATGAACCTCGGTACCGGACATTCGCAAGGCCTAGTCTCGCGCCTGTCGAGATGCTACGAGAGATTTTTTCCCCGAAAGGTAACGGAAGATCCTTTTACCTAGGTACAGTCTCATCAGAATTGCGCTCCGAGGTACTTATGCTAACCATTACGATTTTTGCACGAGAACATCCTGCGTTCGGCGTCTAGGCGTAGAGATATCGGCCTCATGTAGTATATATGTGCGTGTGCAAGGGTGAGGCGGATCTTGCGCAGTTCGATTTCCAGACTAGCATCTCGGCAAGGCTGCGTGGGCTACCAGTTACCGGGATCTACATGCGCAGCACGCTTCGGCTGCATGGCGAATTTGACCGAGTTAGACGTGAGAAGAACAGCTAGGAGGCTCCGGGAAATTTTCCTTAGAAGGCAAGAGAACAATCAATGTCTGACTGGCTGCTGCGTGCTGACTCATACTGCGCTCGCGAGCACCAGTAAGTACTTAAACTAGGTATGTATTCGCCGAGCCGGTGAGATGATGTCGTCAATCTAGGACCACACGTGTCCGTGCCGTGCAGTCTGACAGCTTGACATGTTGGCTAAAGGGGCCCGGTGAAGACTCCTCCAGACCAGACTAGCTTGTATGGAGTTTAGCATGTCAGCATGGAACCCCAGAACCTATGCCTCGTCTTATCACATATGGTTCCAGATTCCCACATCGGGGCGGTCCGGGGCCTATACTAACTCCTTTCGACTACAGTAGTTCCCGCTCGGGTCGCTGCAGAGTGTGAACCTTGGAACTGCTTCGTGACTCTATCTATCTACCTACCTACATCTATGTACTACATATCCATGATAGATAAGTACCGGTACCGCAATCGCCATACAAGCAGACTATAGTAAGTTCGGCAACCTACTAGGTACTGCTACTACTTGTGTATAAGGCTTTAATAAAATATTGCTTTGTACGGTCATGCGACAGAAGGCATTGGGTTTTCTAGGCATATGGTTGGCGGCGGGCTTGGATCGTCATGGGTCACATGGCATGCGCGTTTCTCGCTTCACCGCCCCGTGCAAGCGCTTTGCGATCCATGATGGAATGAGATACCAATTCATGAAGTCTGCCCGCATTATGGATTTCATTGGTCGGCAGGGACTGATGTACATAACAGTTGTAGATACCCACGTAGCACAGCATCTGAAATGTTGCCCGCTTATTCCATACCTAACGACGTTACCGACCTATGAACCTTGCTCAACCGACTCAGCCGAAACCTCCAGGGCTACACTTAAATGATATCCAGCTCCTACGCAAGGGAGGTGAGCATCAAGACGGAGAAATTATTCCGCCAACTTTTGACAGCACCCGGCCTGCACGTCCCCGACAGGCGGGCGGCCAGAGACACGGACACGCGTAGGGCTGTAAAGTCCAAGGGCGTTGTGCCACTCGCTCCACATCGACGATTGCGGGAGCAATGCAGTCCTGTCATGTATGTACAGACGGGAAAGGTTGAGCCAAAATAGGTACATACCGCTGTGTAGTGCAGAGCGACGCCAAGCCACCTCATGGGCCAGCCAGGACATGGTGGACCTCGAATATATGTACATATTTCGAGAAAGCCGATGTACTTGCGCCAACCGCGAATGTCCGGTCGTCAAGCTTCACTACCTCCAACGCAGGAGTGGAGTCATGACTACAGATCCATACGGTATTTGTAGAGTGCACATATCATTCCAATAGGCAATCCAATATGGCAACTAGGAGATCTCTAGCAGCGAGGGAGGGGGGCGATCTTGTAAACCACCACACAGCACATTCACTCCAACTCGCCATTACCTACCTGCCTACCTACTCGCATTGCTAGAAACCTTGAATTATCGAGGAATGGAAGAGCTTTGGCATTATCCGTCAATCTCAGTCGCCCATATGGACGACGACTATTACACATGCTATTCATTTCTCTCTTTTTGCCCATATTTGTGACATACCATCTCAACACCACCCCCACTTTCAAGGTCCTTCCAGATCCCTTCATCTTCCTCTTATTCAAGAGCCAGCCGCAGAGGTGTCGCCCAGACGAGCTTATTTTAGGTTGAAGATGCATTCTTTGCTATGTGATCATTAAGCTGCGTATGCACATGATCGCCTCGATTGATACGTTCCAAGAAAGATGTGTAGGATGGGAAGGTTCCAAAACGCCATTTCCAAGTCCGGTCTTGTCGTTTTGCCACCCCATATACCAGTTTGACATGCTTCATGCCATTTTCCATCGATGTTGCTGAGAATTAGACGTAAGTGCCGATTCATGATTCGAACAGTGTGACATTTACTGATATCACAGTAGTTTCACGCTCTAAGCCACTATCCATTGATATAGGAGGTGAACCATCCTAGCCAAACTATCGTTGATGCGGTTCTGAATCCATCCTGGTATAGCAGCGGACTCGTAAGTAGCAGCCCCCCACCCGCACCAGGTCAAATTCATGGGGTCGACCTCATTGCGTTACTCGCTTTGGCAGCACGGCGACCGCTCCGGACAGGCTATCGCGGCGTAAGGGGACATGGTACCGATCATCAACAATATTACCCTTTCCTATGGCACCTCTTCGCTCAAAGGAACCAAGATTTGCTCTTCCCTTGTACATCATCGTACGAGGAAATACCACTCGGTAAAAGGGGGTATATGTTGGCAGGCGAGTGGTGTTATTCGACGGATATCTCGTTATCTGACGTCCAGAAGGAGGCAGTTCCGGCGTCCCTGAAAGGAGACGAACGGCAGGCACGAGCTAACATATGGTGTCCTAGTTTCGTTCTTCCTCGCCAAAAGGAAAAGAAATTCTTGAAACCAACTATGACTGCGTATATATGCCTCACACGCCTATAATCGTCACTAGATGATATATAGGATTGAGCCGCAGGGTCATTTTCACGAAATGCTACCTTGGCAGCCGCGGGCAACCAGACTATCTACCCGGGGCTGTCCCCTCGAGCGCCGATAGGAGTAATCGAAAGTACCGACAACCTTGCCACCTGTGTAGTATTATGACCATGCCATCATTGTACCCCAGGGGCGGCTTAGTGTTGAATTAAGATAAGTCACGATCTGGCCCTAGAAGAATACTCGCGTGTGCTAATGCTAGGTATAGCAGATTCCAAAGTGCTCAAATCCTATAGTTCTATTACGATTTTTACTCAAGACCAGTCAAGGTCACGAGAGCACCTACAAACCTGACAGAATGGCGAAGGAGCTGAAGTATGGGAGCTTTTAGTATCCTGTGAACATTTCTTGGCAGTCCCGACTGCCTCAGCCGCTTTCTCGAGTTGGCCAACCCAGGCCTTTTTCAATGCCCCTTGGACGAAGCTTCAGCGAGTCAGGATTGCCAGAACATGCGCTAGCTAACCTCATAAAACCCGGCCTCAATATCCCAAAAGATTTGTCAACACCCCATCCCAGAGAGTGGGATGGAGGCTCGTCCTCATAGCAATGTGCCGGTTAGTTGTTCAAGCATTGCGGAGTCGAAACAATTCATACAACCAATCACAAAGTACGGATCGCGTATCCTGGCTTTTCTTTTTCTGAGCCCGAGTTCTCCGTATCTGCGTATGCGACAAAAGAAAAAAAAATTAAAGTGGCTTGCATCCGGTCAAGGGCATCGGTCAAGACTCCACCACTCAACTGACCCCTTTCAGTGGCCCGGATGTGGTTCTGGCCACGCACTTACTTACCCTCGTTTCAACAACTCTCGTATACCGTCGAGCCGTGCATAATCACGGAGCGGGAGATTTTGACCCAGGGCGTGTACTTACAGTGCGGGCTCGAGAGAGAAAGCATATATTGAGACGACACGAAGCAGGTAGTGAAAGGCCAGCAGAATCGTACGTGGACCACCTGTTGTTTGGATCTCGAGCCGGGCCTCCACCGAGTATGGCTCACTGACTTGCACGCCGTGGACGCCAGTTCCCACCGGTCAGAAGAGAGAAGAATAGAGAAGGACATGCCGCCGCCGTCGGCGGCCGCTCATTGAACCCCCTTCGTCTCCAGCTACGTGTAGATAGTTGTACGCAGTATATGTAGGTGTCCCCGGCCCCGAGAGGTACCTCGGTACCTGATTCACTAGTAGAGGGTACTTGTTTCCTTAGGTAACTGGAACATCGGAGATTAAAAATCGCTGAGGGCAGTTTTTGAGTCCTTGACAAGACGGAAGTTGCAGAGACATGGATAGTGCGACCGCCCGTCCACGCGCGTCTAATGAATTTTCCCCAATACAGAATCAGGACCTGGGTCCTTCTTTGGGCAGCTTTGGGCACCGTCTAATACATCCCGTCGTCTCGCCCATTCCGCTCCCCTAATATCTCTGCATCCACGAGTCCGTAGTCGTCTGTCTGCCAAGGTAGGATCCCCTATCCGTCGAGAATAAGACGTGAACATGGAACTGTCAATCAGGACCATAGAGGAAGTTGTCCATCCCACTGCAGCCTTCCACGTCCCTCCTCCGCGGGAGACTCGAGAGGACCGGAGCCCGCCATGTCCTGCCCGCCAGCCGTGTTGGGAGGACTCTCTCCTGAACCCGAAAAACCGAATAGATAGTCTCGAACTGCCCAGCAACCCGCTATGGCGAGTCGATGGCTGTGCCGGCATGGGCACCCAGTTCTACGCTCTACCGCTTTTCTTTGATAGTGTTCCTCCCATACGCATGGACGTCTACGTTCCGCAATACCAGCCTGCTCTGATCCGGGAGCAGCTCGACCTTGACAAGGCATTCCATACCAAAGATGCTGCGCGACTGTCCAGACTGTCTATCACAAGGCACATTGTCCGAATACTACAGGCTTGGACTAGTAAAGAGTATCAGGACTTGAGTGTCTTCGAAAGGTTCTACAGGCGCATCCCCTTCGGATCACGAATAGTGTTGGAGAACATGGCACTCGATATACGCAAGATCCAGGTCGGCATTGCGTTCAACCATGACCTAGAGTTGAACCTCCTGTCCTTTCCAAGGCTGGTCGAGCTCTGGGGACCCGGGTTTCCCTTCCCACAGGTAGTCGACTTCTTCGACGTGCACGTCGTCAACATCGTTCACGACAGCGTCTGTCTTGCTCGAATCCACGACCAGCTCTTCATGTTCAAGGCACTGACTAGCGGGGCCAAGTACTTATACCATGAATTGAAGACCCTCTGCACATTGGAGCCCCATGCCAACGTAATCGCCCGTCCCATACACATTGTCACGAAGATGTGCCACTTTGGTGGCAAGAAGGCAGTCGCAGGCTTCACCACCTTCTACCACCAGAAAGGCACCCTCCGCGATGTCTTACCTCAGATGCGGATACACGGTCAACTGCGTATAGCTGACCAGCTGAAATGGTCGATCCAACTAACGAGCGCCCTAGAGCATTTAAGAACTCGTTCAGGGACGTACTATCCTGACTTACGTCTGGATAACATCGTCCTATCAGAGAAATCCGATGTCGTCATGGTCGACTTCGAGCAGAGAGGAGTCTGGTGTGAATTCGCCGCCCCCGAAGTCAATGCCATGGAATACATCCGTATCATCGCAACCGATAAATGCCTACCTCAAGATATTATGATGAAGTATCAGAGGAAGCTGGCACAGTTGGTCCCCGCTTTTGAAAGCCTGGGGGACGAGCAATACAGGAATCCAGAGTTTGGATACAATCTGCCTTGGATTGCTCTCAGCCCAACCGAGCAAGAGGCTGCAGAGGTATACATGCTTGGGAGGGTCCTGTGGTGCATCTTCGAGGGGGTCAGCGGGCCTCAAAAAGCGGCCGTGTGGCAGTCGTACCGATGGGAGTCTGACCTCGAGTTCCCGGAATACGACCGAACCCCAGCTCCCTTGAGGGAGCTAATTGATCAGTGCACAAGAGGCAGAAGAGGGACGTTGAGCAACATCGTCACAAGGCAACAGAGCCAGCTCCTTCTAAGAACTAAAGTGGCCAACGAACAGACGGCTGATGATGTCAAAGCAGCAGCAGCGCACTTCTGGTCCGCCGAACTCGAGGTAGCCGAGAAGTTTCTCGACTACCGAAATGATCTGCGGCAAAAGGGGGAATGGTCAGACAACTATTATAACCGCCCGACTCTGAAGCAAGTCTTGACAACTCTAGAAGCATATCAAAAAGGAATCTCCTGAAGCCGTGCACTCGTACCTAGCAGGGGCAAGCCAGTGGAAGTAGGCGAAGTTTAGGGGACGACATTGGCCCGAAGCCTGGCATCACCGAATCGCTTAAGTTCTCTCGTAATGGCTTATGGGGGGCCAATGAAGAAACTGAATGGTGCATTATGCCTTCAACATGCAGTTATCTCTGTCGCTAGTGGGCTATCATGGCTGCTTCTAGACTGTGTGTCAGTGAACCAGAACTTCATCACCGTAACCCCTTAGCCCCTGACGCAACGCGATGATTATATTGTAATATAATTACCTATCTTAGGGCGTTCTAGCTCGTACCAGCACTTGAAACCAAGGGACCCTGAGGTAGATCTTAACAAGTGGATTTGGACTCTGCCACCTCACCCACCCATCTCATTAGTTTCAATGAGACAAAGCTGCCTTGGCACAAGAATCTGGGTGTTATGATGCTATGGTATAAAGATACTGTCTTGAGTCACTAATCCTACTAAAGGTCTTAGCACTCACTGCCAGTTCAAGGAAACCTTTAACAGGCCAGCCCTCTTCCCAGGGGCTTAAACTCGATGCAACAAGTGGCGGAACAAACTGCAGGCCCACGGGCTATGTGTGCTATCCTGCATCTGGGTATCCTTGTGATATCATCTGATGGAAAATGAAGCAGGTATGGCACATACAGTTTGCCACTTTCGCTCTTTGAGGGTTATAACGGCCCAACTACACACAGCCATAACTGGTATCAAGACTTGGTCGTTCTCATTGGGAGATTCATCATGAGCTAAGGGTTCATGTATAATCTCCCCAAAGCAACCCCAAATTGAGCACCGAGGAAATGGTAACCAACCAGCTTCGTCAAGAGTTAAACTTCATATATGCGGCCACGAAACGAACTGCATCTGGAGCGCAGAGAGGCCAGTGCCACGTTTCATTCGCAAGGGGATATTCTGCCTTGCACATAACAGCAGCCGCTCCTCACAGTGACGCCGAGATGGCTTACCCAAAAGAAGATATGGAAGAATCCTAGAAGGCCAGAGCAAGCAACTAGACCCTCCAACGGGGAAATGTACGTCGTCTTCCGGCCTAATATCGCCAGGATACAAAGAGCGGTATCAACCCTCTGCGTCTGCCTCAGGACATTCATTGGCGCACGATCAATAATGTGCCCCCTGCGCTCGCATTGTTAGAACCCCTACTGAGAGCTAGGCTAGGGGGGCGCGTCTCCCAGGAAAAGGGGAAGATCGTATCAAAGCGGCGCAGTAGACAACACATGGGGCAGTTCCATGCGCGATCGTCCTGCTTGTCCAAGTCTTCTAGAAGACTTCAGTGACCAGAAGGACGAAACTACCGAATCGGAACGAAGGTTCAAGTTCTGAGAGCGGGAGTGACCTGGTATGCCGACTGTGCCGATAAGCATCACCATAACGGTCAGGTATCACTCTTCTGCCTGCCAGTCTTTTGCGGCGGTGCTCGGCCCGTTGAGTCATTTGCAACAAGCCAACATTCGCTCCCGAATAGGTAAAACTGAGCCTCGTTAGTCGCAGGAGCACAGGATATGGATATCATTTCGGGTCAGGAAAAGCCTCGGTCGCAATGCGGATGACCGGGTTGGTTCGGGGAAGTCCTAACGTTAGATCACTTGATTTTGACATGCTGCGCAGGGCCGAGACAAGGTTGGGAAAGCTGCCCGGGCCGCGAGTCGCTGGAGTTCGGTTGGGCATCGCATCGGCGCCCTCCCCTTTTTCCTTGTGGAAGTAGTTGATGAGAGAAGGAATGAAGCAAAAAGCTCCGCTGGCCGCCAGAAGTGGCCGCGCTTGGCCGCGCTTGGCCGGGAAAACGGCCGCGCTAATTGGGGGCTTTGCGGCCGTTTTTCGAGGCCCGCAGGCACAAAAGAAGGTGAAAAATGGGCCAAAATGGACAACGGCCGCATCTAGGGCCCCCATCGACTTTTATATGCAATTCCACGTCCCACGGCGTCCTCCCCAAGGCAGACAGAAGGCTGGAGGGGTCCGGTTGATGAGATAAATCGCGTGTAACGAGCCGACCCCGCTTAGGTGCCAATGGCGACCCCTGTCCCTATTTTGTGGCTGATGACGATGGCGCGAGGACCACGACGGCATTGTCTTTCTACTGCTGTACGACTCCAAATGATCGGCACCCCCGTCTCGGAAAATTACCATAGTCGACATCACAAGACATGCTATGGCACTCTCAGCCTCCATTTCTCCGCCAGTTCGTACAATGTCACCCATTTTGCGCATAGGTGTTCTAGGTATAGGCAACCCATTGGGTTCCGCAGCATTATCTGGCCTGCAATATTCATTCTTAGTACAGTCCGCTTGAGTAACAAGTGTCAGGCCTCCTTTTTCGGTGATCAGTTCCCCTTGAGCGCATATTCCCCTTTTGCTTCCTGCCTAGCTAGGCTACGGCGGCTCAGACGGATTCGTTGATGTCCTTCTCCCCGTCAGCTTCTGACATATTACTTCTCTGCCTGCGTCTCGCGCCAACCGCGTTAGGTATGACAGACGTTTGACCAACATGGGCCGAGGGCTCTTAACTTTTAAGTCGCCACTTTCATTATACCGGACTATCGGTATTCCTCCCCTGTCTGTCTTCCCCAGACTCTATTATATATAAACGGCCTGGTTGTCTCTAAGCTGGAAACAATGAGTCCTGTACCACCCTCGTTTCATCTCATATCCTCCCATGTCTTCACCGACAGAGCCATTCAGCCAACTTTCACTTGGAAGCATGCCCCCCACAACACGTCTCCAAAGCCTGAGGCAAAGACAAAAGGAGGTGGAAGAGGAGGAGGCTTCCAGCTCCGACTCAGAGGGTAGTGACCTGGGGTTCGACGTGGAAGACAGCAGTGCCATCATCCTGCCGTCCAAAAACAAGTACTCGTTAGACTATCTCGACGAATGGACGCGGCATAGTATCGCTAGGACGGTTGCGAAGGCGGTAGAAAACCCTTCGAAGTTCGTGTTGCTGCGCTGTCAATCCAGGGATCAACAGTTCATCTTCGAGATAGCCGAGTCGGTCGAGTATACCATCAGAACTGGAACGGAGAACACAGACTACGGCATTCCAAATTGTTCTTGTCAAAGTGCCGGCAGGGGCGGGCTACCCTGCCGTCATATACTTTGGCTATTCGACCAGATATCGAGTCAGATTCTGGGTGGTCAGAGGAGCCCCCTTGTTTTGACCCAACACGGTTACTCGGCGGAACTGGGAAATCCGTACTACAGGATTTCCAGCTTCCATCTTGATGTTCTTGCCGACAGCCTCCACTGTGATGCCGTTGGTCAGTCAGGAGATCCAAATCCCCGACGAGTCCAAGAGACACGGGAGATTCTCGCGTCCTTGAACGAAGTGTCCGTCGATGAGTACCGCCCAGATTTGTTCAACAACCCCAGGAAGGGCAAGCGAGTCATCAAAAAGGGCGACCTGGAACAGACCGTCTTCCGCATGCTCCTCCGCAACGACGAGTTCTTCCATTACTTCCTCTCCTCCATGCGAGCCGACGACTTCGTCAACAACCGATTCCTAAGCCTCCAGCACCGGGCGGACGCGGTGTTGGCGGGTCTGGACCAGTACGCGAGCGACGTGTCGCAGCAGACCATTGCCACGCCCAAGGACGTGGAATGGTGCTCGATGCACCTCACCCTGATCACGCAGCAGACCCGCTTCGCGCTCCAGGACGCGGACCACGCGCCGCCCGAGGCGTGGGAGCTCCGCGCGGCCGTGCGCGCCCTCGTCCACGTTCTGGGCGAGGTCGCCGGGCGGAACCGGGACGTCGGCCCCGCGGAGCTCCCCAAGGCGCAGCGCAACCTGTACTACCGGCTCGTGGGCGACCAGGACCGCAACTTCGTCCTCGAGATTCTCTTGGACGCCATCGCGCCCCGGAACGAGGAGATCCTCGGCCCGTGGGCGCCCGAGCTCGCCGCCATCGAGGACACCATCGCCCGCCACGGGGTCCCCCTGTCGTACCTCGAGAGGCTGCGCTCGCTAATCGCGCGCCTGCGTAGCTCCGGCTCCGGCGCCGGCTCCAGCGCTGGTGCCGGTGCTGGTGCCGCCGGCGTCCCGACAGGTTCGAAGCGGTCGGCGCAGGGGCAGGAGCGTGGGGCGAAACGTAGGAAGTAAGGGAGCTATTATACGCAAAGATATGGGCAATGTCTGATCAAGGGAGTAGAATACCGAGTGGTGGTTTAAAAACGAGCTGGTTTCTCGTGGCTAACTATCTACCCGCACAAGTCCTGGATCTCGTTACTCATGGTCCTAAAGTGCTCGATACTCGCTTGCGAGACCGTGCCCTCCCGGCCCTTCTCCTTTTTCGTCCCGCGTTTTCCAAGGCCACACCTTTCTGGTCTGCCATATGTTTCCGAAACGGCTACCTAGCTTTGACAGCCTCCTGGTATCTTTCCGGTTTCTTCTGTCTACTTATTTTGTTCGACTTTGTTCACAATGTAGACTCGCACAAACTATAGATAAATCACTGGATCAGCAATGAGAAAATATATTTGGGTTTATTGGCTTTCACTCTTCCGTCTTGTTTCCCCAGTACCTTTCTAGTCTGTCTTCTATGCTATGTAGTGTCCCTAGTGGATTAGAACACGATGAACCCACCACAGCCCTGACAGCTCGCGGCTCTAGAGCCTCCTTCTTCCGTGAAACATGGTTCATTGTTGGCCCAATCTCCTTCACCGGAATGCACCTCCCTCTACCTAAGCTCACCGAAACGCAGCCCCATCCAGTTTTCAATTTTCTTGCCCTCCGTCTTACCTTCGGACCAAAGGTTCCCATCACGGCCAGAAATGGCGTCGTCATGCAGGATGACAGCTATTTTAACTCGCTATTCAAGGTGGGTCAGAATATTTATGATAGACCTCGTTGAAGTTGACGCACCACGATTAGAGAGGCCACCTACTAGGTCCAAATCCACCCAGCCCATCGACACAGTCGTATTATACGTACGTAATCGGGGGCATACGTTGTTGGTCGAGGGGCAAGATAATCTAGATGAGAAAAATACAGCGCCGGGTCACTTCGACTGACTTAGGCCATCATCTCACCTCCTGTACGACAGTGAGAGCTAATAATACTAACTACTACCTCACTCCCGATATAGCTATACACGGGACCACACCTGCATCATAAAACGTCGTCGAATCAGCATTCCTACCAGTTAAAGGAGAGAAGCAAGGTAGCGAATAAGGTAGGGGGTTATTTATCTCCAAGTATAGAAAAGAAAAAAAACGAGACAAAGTCGCCCGTTTCACATAAACGTTTATAATCTCACCAACGGATTTCATCCGTCAGGATGAGTAGGTAAGAGGCGACAACAGAAACGGCCCCCCTATTCTATCTATATATACGTATACATACCTCAGGTAGGGTAGGCCACGAGGCTATGTGTTTCATCCCCAACCGGCCGGCAGCCAGGCCTATGTTGATAAAAATATACACCAACCATCATTCCAGTCAAATGCAAGTAAGCACACATACACGCACAGACGACACACACGAGCTGACCAAGAAACCCAAGACCAAAAATAAAGTCCAACGCCGACTTGGTGTCTACCATTTTATTCCTCATGCAATCCTTCTATGATAAATCGATAATCATGATAAAATGATGATCGCTAAAATGCAAGAATGCAGAATGCAAAATGCAGAAAAATGCTAGCCAGCCCGCCCGCCCATTTTAATGCCGCCAACCCCCAACCTTCTAGTGATACTGAGAAAACTTTTCAACTCGCCCCCATTACATATGTACATATATATATAGGTTATGTGCACACATGGTTCCATGGATCCATCAACCGATGGACCAATCAACCAAGATCAAGTAAATTCAAAAAAGAATTCGGGCGCGCTAGGTATGTACGTATTCGCTTCTGCTGCTCACACCGTCTCCGTGCCAGCGCCGCCGCCGCCGCCGCCACCACGTAGCTCGATCTCCTCCCTCGCCTTCACGTTGGCGATGGCGCTCTGCAGGGCCCCCGTCAGGTCGACATGGAAGAGCGGGCGGTTGAGGCCGTGGACGACGACACGGCGGGACTCGCCGGGCACGGCGCCGGGGCCGGGGCCGGGTCCGAACTTCTGAGGCGCCTTGTCATTGTTCTTGGCGACGGAATTCGACGAGAAGCTCGAGGAACCGGCGCTGGGCTCCACAGGCTCTTCTTCCTCTTCTCCGTGGTGCGGGTACTGGTGTGTTGGCGGCTCAAACCGGCTGGGCGTGGCGCGCAGCGACGACATCTCCTTCTCGTTGGCCTCGTGCTCGGCGGCGGCGGCGGCGGACTCGGAGCCGCCGATCTCGGCGACGCTGAAGATGGACTTCCAGCACGAGTGGAGACCGTCGGGCCTCTCGGCCGGGTAGCCGAAGCCGGCCGAGACGAGGGCGCGCTTGGTCCACCGGTTGTTGATGCAGGCGAAGTGCCAGTCGGCCACGTCGGGCGCCGTGTAGCGCACTAGCTGGTTGCGCACGTCGATCAGCTGCTGCACCGACGTCACGTCGACATTGTTGACCGAGCTCATGTCGAGGATGACCGCCTTCAGCGTCGGCAGGTCCTCGTCGTCCTCCGGCCGGCCCTTCTTCGGGCCCGGGTCGTTCCACGGCCGGTCGCCCGGCCGCGCGTACGTGTTCAGCTTCGTGCGGCGCGTGTTCGCGAATATGTGGCTCGTCAGGTAGTCCAGTGTGTGGCTGGCGCTGGGGTAGTTGAAGCCCTCGGAGAACCGGTAGATGAAGATACCGGGATAGGGACTCGTGACCTCGATCTCGGGGTTGGAGCCGTCTTCGTGGTCGATAGGGAGGAACACATTTCGCGTGGGCGGGGACAGGCTAGAGTCAGAGACGTTAAAAGTGCCGTATTCGCCCACGACGTGGTTGTCGTTGCCAATTACGTGGTCGCCAAGCACGGAATGCACCTGGACCTTGCCCAGAAACCTGCCGTGCGATTTCAAGACGCGGAAAATAAACATGGCGAACGAAATACAGATCGTTGCGTAGATGCCATCCTCGATGGTCGAGAAGACGGTAACGATGACGCCGACAAAGAAGATGAGGACTTCAAACGGCGAGACTCTCCAGAACTTATATAACGTATTTGGTGGTGTGATGAGGTCTCCGACGGCGTGGATAATAACTGCGGCAAGGGATGCCGACGAGATATAGAAGAAAACCGCCGTTAACGCATAGATCGCTAGTAGTACCACAACCGCTGTGATAAGACCCGCAAAAGGGGTCCGAACGCCCGCCTTCGATTTAATCGCAGTACGACTGAAAGAGCCCGTCGATGGATAACCTCCAAGAAACGGGCCGAGAATATTCGTCACGCCAATAGCAACCATCTCTTGAGAGGGATTGATAGTGTAATTGTTGACGCGTCCAAAGGATTTCGAGATAGCAATGTGTTCGATAAGGAGAACGATGACCGTTGCCGGCAGTTCGCCGATAAACGAACGGATTATAGACGAATTGAGAGTTGGGACGGCAGCGTGCTGGAAACCTGTCGATAGTGAGAAGACTGTTATAGGTCGGGGACGGGTTCACTTACCTCGAGGGACTTCCCCAAGAATTGCAAATTTGGGGTTCTCTCGGTGGTTCATATTAACGAGCCAACTGATCATGGTATATAAAAGAATGACGAAGACAGCCCTCAGTGTCGACAGAAAGAAGAACAGTTTGTGGTGTTTCGGGAACTTCTTGGCTGCCCAACCGCACGAAAAACGGATTAGGTAGAGCATAGCGAGTGCCGTTAGCCCCATGGCTGCATTGAGATCCGTATTGCCAAGGTACTTTAGGGTGTTGATTATCACCATATATGTTGAGTCCCTTGTCGAGAAATCGGTGATGCCCATCATGGTAGGGACTTGTCCTGCCGCGATGTTGATGGCAGATCCAGTCATGAAAGCCGCAAGGGACACCAATGGTATCAACTCAACAATCCATCCACAGCGAATTAGGCCGATGAACAACACAATTGCACCAGATATAACAGCGAGGGCACTAGATATAGCCCATGGGGTGTCTGTGTATTCGGGATGTTCCGCGATAGTATTGGCCACAACCGTACCAGTGACAGTTGACACAACAGCAACGGGCTTCAGCGAGTCAGTAAAGAAGCGCGGCTCATCCTGTAAGGGCTTTAAACTCACTCCAATAGTAATGTCTTTGGAAGTCGCGAAAAACCAGTAGAGAACAACGCCCATGAACGACGAATACAGGCCGAATTCAACAGGAAGATTAGCCAGCTTGGCGTAAGCCATGCCTTGCGGAACAACAACTGCACCAATGGTAATGCCTTAGAGGGGTTAGCAACGACTTGACGTTGACTTGTCTCAGCAGCAGACTCACCTGCGACAAGATCGCCGAGGAACCATTGTAAATTATAGAAAGGAATCCAAGACAGGAAGGGGAAGAGTGACTTGAAGTACTGAGCAATATCTCGTCCTGATGGCAGGGTGTCTGTCAGCCATTCTATACTCGTAGGCTGTTCCTCGACGAAGCTGTTTGCTGTTTGCATCGAAAAGACGGACTCTCCTCTAGTCACATTGTCTAGCTCGGGATCCTCAAGTTTGATACCCAGGACCTTGGCCAGGTTCTGGCCAACCTGCCTCTTGGTAGGCATGGCGACGGCGACTATCCAAGTATGTTAGAAACTAGGTGTGAAAGCTGCACGTCTAGTGGCAGTAAGACGTCGGCTGGATGTATATTCCGTAAACGGGAGTGGCCGGGGGCAAGTAGGTAGCAGCCCTGCACAAAATCGTGAATGGATCCGGCAATGGACCGACAAGGGTACAGATGTACACCTGCAGAGGTATCAACGATAGACGGGAGCGTATCCGACACACAGACACAATGCAGCCGCACCGTCAGCCAAGGAAGCTTAGCTTCAGGGGTTGCTAAGACGAGGCGGTGGTCCCCATTGGAAGCAAAGTAAGACGACCGTTGATGAGACTGAGCTGATAAGAGGAGGGGGGGTTATGAACCCGATTCGGGGTCTAAGAACTGTCCCTGGATAATCTGGTCGGAGACTGTCGTGCTCCCCAATGTTTTAGGAATAGTAGAGAATATCTGCACAATTGTATCAAGTAACGGAGCTTCAACCGTTACCGCAGTCTCTAGGTATATAAAGATCTCGTTCTTTCGGTGTAATAATCCGGGCGTTAGTCCAGTCCCGAGCCTAGGGCAGGTTCGTCGTTGTATCGTCTAATGAGGTGTCGAATGTATCGTCCGTCCTGTTAAGCAAGATTTCGTCTCAATGAACCAACCGGCTTCAAATCAATAAGACGGTTGGGTACAAGGGATTCGTTGGCGAATCGTGGCATAAGGAATCCACGAGAGAGGTACGGAGTACAGTGGAAGAGAGACCACGGCTACATGTAGGATTCGCAGACACTCCAACGGCATATACACACTATGTAGAGTCTAGCATTTCCGTGGGGCCAGACCTGCCCTGAACGATCAGCAAGAGAGGTGTAATGGTTCCCGGCGGATGGTGCAGCGGGTGGTGCAGCGGATGGTGCAGCGGATGGTGCAGCGGACTGGTCGATCCTGGCAAAGTCGCGATGGCGCAATCGGGTCTATGCCGTTCAAAGCTAGCGGGCCGGGCAACTATCCTTTAATCATGACATCCCAATACGTAGCCCATATGCATATCGAGCTTGAATGGACGCGGACAGGAACGGCAGATAATTTAGTCGTGTTGACGCGGCGGAGTGGACCGTTGAGGCGGAATGGCAATTCTCCTCCGTGTCCACGATGTCACGACACTAACATGGAACGCCCCTTGAATGAATTTTCTGACATCCTCGCTGGTTTGCCCATCTCTATGTAGTACGAAGTATAATGCGGCGGGACTGCTTCGGTAAGATGTACCTACCTACCTATTCAACGTTTATGTAGTCCGTAGGTAAGGTTCTGACTGACCGACTGTCAGGCCTGAGAATGGAGAAAGAATACCTAGCCTAGGAAGTGCAGTTGATTGTTCCGAGTACACTCATCAAAGTAGATTCGATCAAAGTACAACCCGTACGCACATCCATGAAAGTGAAGTGGGTATACTACCTAGGTATGTATGGGGTACCAGATTGGGCAAATAAATGACCTACGCGGCCAATGACGAAGCTCGAAACCTGGCCTATTGGTCCGAGCGTCGATGGTGTGATAGTGGTCGAAGTTGATGCCATCGTTGACAGATCCAGCTGGCCAGTCAGCTAGAGGCCTGGAAGCCTACCTAGGTACTCACTACTGTATGTACTGAGGTACCTAATGTTAGTAATCCGCTTCTGAAGAGGCCGCCAGCTAGCACTCATATGAGCATGCCCTTTGATCTCTTTACGCCGGGCTTGCTTGGGAAAAGAAATTCCTATCTACAATGGAAGCGAGGAGTATAATAGGCATGTATTACTGCTTTAACCAGGTAGTACATAAGCAGGTTGCAGGTATCCCTCCGCAGGTTGCTTGCTTGCTTTTTGCTTGTGATCCCTGAGAGTTGGCAGTACTATGTTCGTCTTCTTAGTCCTCCGTAGATGCCTCCAGAAATTCTATCCGACTGTACTGAAAACCTCGTGGCAACAGGATTTGGTTCCTACCCCCGTGTAGCTAAGAAGAATCAGTTATTCAGCATTCTGAGGGTTGACTGCGTCCAGGAGCATGAGCTTTGCTTGCCCCCCGGACAACGAAGTTGATGCTTCCAGGTAAGAAATATGTACAAGTAGGCCCACTCCTAAATATCCACCCACGCAGGATGAGTTCATCTACATGTACATAATAATATTGTGAGGGTGAGAGAGATTGGCACATCACTTGCCTCGGCACTTCCAGACCCGTATGTCGGGTAGATTAGCGATTAGATTTCTCCAGCTCCATGTAAATCCCCGGGCTATTGTTAGTCCTGCATGGTAGCACTGGCAACCGAATCAGCCCTGGAAGTCGGTGCCTCCTTGTGTTTACTGGTGGGTCAAACTTCTGTGCTGAATATCGACAACCCCGCGCAATTCTACCGCAACCCGAAGCCCATGGAAGTCTTACACTCGCGGGAGAGTAGGGGTTGGAGAATTGTGAAGTGAGCATCAAGTCAAACTTAAGCGAAGTGCTGTTGAGTCTCAACGAGACTATACTTCAACGTTAGGGTTCTTACCCTCTCCGCCATGTTCAAATTTTTTCAATGATAAATAAAATTGATGTGCCGAGGTTTATTTGCATAATAGGTACCTATGCCTCTTTGATAGGTAATCGCTTATGACTTACCTCAATAGGCCTATATTTTCATACATTTCAATAGGCGAGAGCACTGGGTATTCCAACGTAGAGATTATTGACATTAACATCCCGTCTACATGGACTACGATCTGTTATGGATACAACGGTGACATGCGTATGATGACGGAATGCGGCCGAAGGAGCCCCCGTACGCATGGTGATGTAGGTATTGTGCGAACAATTGTACCTGCAGGATTCTATGCATATTGGCCCTGGCCGTCCACTGGTGGGCGAGGTGGTGGGCGAATCCCAGCCACGGAGATACAGCCTTCCTCATCTTCGCACCCTTGCCGTTGAGTTGTGTGTTGTGGTCAGAGTATATACAAGACGGTGATTGCCTCGGTGTCTCAGCATTGAAAATAACAGTTTCTTTCGGTATTGACCCTAACACAATGCGAAAGCCACATCTCGTAAATAATAAATTAAATTTGATTAACTAATAACCCGAGTTTTTTCAGCTGACGCGAATACACACAATAGAAGACGCGGTCGCCGGGGGTGAGGGGTCCGTGTCCACAATCCTCCAACCAGCCAACCTCTCTTTTCTACCAACCTGCCTCACTTAAACTTAGGTAATACCTAGCACCTGCACTACCCATTACTAGCACCTCCAGATCGCCGGGAGCATGCCGAAACGCTTCCTAAACCCACATACCTCTTCATTGTCGATGCCAGCTTCGAGCCCTTCAACCCAGTCGCCACCCGCCGTCGTCGCCGCCGCCCAGCAAAGATGACGAGTCCAACGCGGGAGTCGTTCCCGTCCCTCGGATCGCCCTTCGTCGCAAGCGGCATCCCCGAACTCCCTCCCCCGCCGCCTTCGCCCCAGGCTCCCAGGAGTCTGCGCAAGCTCCAATCCGCACACGACCTGGGTTCTGCCGCGAGGAACTCGAGTTGCCAGCCCTCGCAGCCGCGGATTCGAGATCTCCGCGAAAAGGACCCCTCCCCCACGCGCCACCAGTCGCTGAACCGCTCGCCCCAGCGGAACCGGGCCAATTCCGACGCCACGCCGCCGTCGGCCGTGGCCCCCAACTCCTCCATGTCCCTGAACAGCCGGCGGACCGCCCTTAGTAAGACTTCGGTGGCCGCCGACGCCATGTCGCTGGACCGATTGATCAGGGACGGCCCGCCGGACGCGGACGTGTCCGGCGCCCTCGAGAGCGTGCGCCTCAAGGTGCTGGACCAGGGTATCAGGAGCGACAGTGATGGCATGGTGAGACCGCATCCTCCTCGTTGTGCCGCGGCTCTCGGGCCTAACCTTGCAAAACAGTCCTCCAGCAGGATATATTTCTGGCTCATCTTCCTCGATGCGCCCATCCTCCGGACCGACGACTACCTCGACCTGGTCCACCGCGGCGCATCGCCGGCCTACTCCAAGATCCGCAACGACACCTTCCGCACGCTGACCACCGACCCGCTCTTCCGCCGCCGCGTCAGCGAGGCGAGCTTGATCCGTCTTCTCAATGCCATCGCCTGGAAACTACACGACGCGAAAGAGGAGCGTCGCCCGCCGAGCAGCAGGCAGTCTCTCCCGTCGCTTGCCCTCACCGACAGCGCCAGCAGCTCCCGCAGCGACGTCTCGCAGACGGCGGCCTCTTCGCCCGCCGCCAAGAACCGCGCCCGCGCTTTAACCCTCACGACAGAAGGCTCCGAAGCCAACACCTCGGAGCCGGGAACCTACGTCCAGGGCATGAACGTGCTCGCCGCCCCGTTTCTATATGCGGCCCGCAGCGAAGCCGAGGCCTACTCCGCGTTCCATCGCCTGTTGACCAAAGAATGCCCAGGATACATCCGCGGCGCAATGGACGGGGTTCACCGCGGCTTGGCGTTGGTTGACAGGGTGCTGTCGCTCGTGGACCCCAAGCTCAGTTTCTACCTGACATCTAAGGGTCTTTCGGCCGAGATTTACGCCTTCCCATCCGTCCTGACGCTGTGCGCCTGCACTCCGCCCTTGCCGGAGGTACTACGACTCTGGGACTTCCTCTTTGCGTACGGACCTCAATTGAACATCCTATGCATAGTCGCCCAGCTCATCATGATGCGGAACGAACTGCTCGGCTCTTTAAGGTTGGTGCCATCCACTAAAACCGGGATGTCCAGCCATTGGGAACATGATGCTAACTAAGTCTGCAGCCCTAACAAACTCCTCCGTTCCTTTCCGCCTCTGCAGGCAGACCAGATCAAGCGGACAGCGCTGGCTATCATCCAGATGATCCCGGACAGCGTCTACGCGGAGATCGTCCTGCACGCTCTATGATGGGGCGTCACCCCTTGGGAGTTTACACGAGATCACGAACTCTCTCATATTTGCCAGTACACCGCATGGCTCTTTAGAGCCGTTTTTCTGATTTAATGACTATAACGAATGCAAGGGATCTTTTTGGGGGGGAATGATGAATGTGTATCATATTAGATATCACGAAGGGCGGCCGGCCGGCCAGCCAAACGAAAAGGGGGTTTTCACGCTAACGAGGTTATGACGAACATCGCATTGTATTTGTATGATATAATTATGGGGGACGAAGGCACGATAGAGGTCTGGTTTTTTTTTTTTTTTTTTTTTTTTCACGCGCAATGAACTTAACGAGCACACACACACATTTTCGGATTCCCTCCCGTCTAACTACGATGGTGGGTTGAGGGAGGGAGGGAGGGAGAGGTCCCTGCTGAACTTCGCGGGTACGTTCGGCTAAACCACTTAATGTAATGGAATGATTCGATGACGAGAATTGAGGAATGCCAGTATACATACATTCGGAGGAGTGGCGTTCGATAACCTAATAGACTACACTTAATAATCCCGCCCTTCATACCTCAGGTACTTTACCTACCTAGCTTAGAACCACGTGGATGACAGTGACCTAAACGCCGCCTCCCCTTCCCTACATGCCCGACCTAGCCCTGTGTCATCTAGAGACACATATCATCGGCATTCATGCCTGCTATAGTAGTACTATCTTGGGGTTATCGGGCCACTTAAGAGACGTTCCGGGATGCGGTGGCTGCTAAGCATGATCCATCCCGCCTTTGACGGTCCTTCATTCCGATCCCTCCGCCTTACACTCATCTTATTTATCCTCGCGCCGGTCGACGCGACGCGTCTGTGTTAGTCAGTCTTGTTATCTAGAGACTACGAGGTACCAGACCGAATGAAAACACCCCTGCCA